>OY979637.1:5521032-6121032 GCA_963855885.1 Coenonympha glycerion | reverse complement strand
CTGGGACTAATATATCAAGGGGAGGACGTGCCAGACCAAGGAGACTGGGTATTATAGGGTGGGCCGGTGGAATACTTAAGAACCCTGTGACACCCTATTAAAACACACGGCCTGCATTTTTGGCTAGACGTTTTAATTTGCTACTGAAATTCTACTGAAAAGGAATGTGGGTTGCGATTCATGCAGGCGGCTCGAAATATATTTTCCTGCAAGTACTGAGTACCTAGGTTATGTTTTTTAAATCACAACATAGCGTAAAGAGTTGTCTTTGTCGATGTACGTACCTTGCAATTCCTTAAATAAATACTTCTATTAAAAATATTTTATACTTAGTAAATATTTATGATGAAGACATGGCTTTGTAATAGGTACCTACATGTCATACGTAATAAAACACGCAATTAAAACAATGCACTCGGTAGGTACTACCGTATTACCTATTGTGTAGTTCTAGTTAATTTGTGGATGTTAAATCGTATTAGACCAGTTATAGACAAATCAAAGAACATCCAAAATAGACCACTTTGATAAAAAGTCTAGTGCACTACGTAAATATTTCAACGGCAATAATATGATGTACCCGGTGCAGCGTAAACGGTTGCAAGCGACCGATATTATACCCGAAACGAGGCGTGAAACACACGGCGCCCGAGGACGCATCCGGAATCATAATTCCATGTTCCAAAATAACTTCCATCCGTACCCGTACAGTGCTCTCCCCTCCACTTACAACCCCGCGTTTTTTTGGATAAAGTGGAATTCCCGTTTCACCGTTAATTCCCAAGATAGACATAATTTGGAATTGGATCATCTATCCCGGCTGCCTGCAAACAAAAATAAGTTAGGCGTGGTATACACCCGATTTATTTAGACGCGATTTATTTTGATATAGTATAAATCATTTTATATGTAACAGTTTTGTAGGTACGATAATTGTCATTATAACAAGCGAACTACTTACCGAACAAGCGTCTTCTTTTGAAAAGAGATTAAGTGTATGGACAATTTTTTAGGCATTAACAGGTTTCCTATTCCTCACAATTTTTCGACTAAGTTTTAGTAGTTACGTTACTACAAAATAAGTACATACAGATACACCTAAGTAAGTAGTTAGGTATTGGATTTTTTTATAGGTATAAGTAGGTATCTAAGTAGTTTACACGTTCTAAAATACATATAAAGTAAAGTAGGTACCCATTATACTTATAACTTTTGTGTTTTTAGTAAAGAGATCTAAAACCCAAAGTAATCATCATCCAAAACTGATATTAAGTATTGCACAATATTAATAATAGATTTCATCGCTTCTTTTTAGTTTGAGTGTTTTTGCGTACATACGCGTATAAGTAGGTACAGCTATATAAGAACTTACTTTCCATCGCCGACGTTCTGTAGGTCAATAGTTTATTTTTATTTCCCTATCATTATTAATTATCATGACCACTTTAAACTTTAAAGCTACTTCAGATATTCAGAATTTAGTCTGGCATTTCGGTAATGTCACTTACGAATCGCAATTTTATTTATCATGTAAAGAACATATAATTTCAATTTATTAAACTTACAAAAAGGTTAACCGCCGGGCAATTAATTTTACGAGCGATCCTTACGTTTGCCAGGTCATAAAACGAGTCATAAACATGTTCGTCCATTCACAAAACACTCCACTCTATGTTTACTTACCGTTTTAAATGCAAATACGATTATATAGTGGGTATTTGACGTACTCTTTAAATGAAATATATTTTAGTCGTTCTTTATCATTGCGATAGTTTATAAAAGACCTACTTAATCAAACTATTATTTGATAATAGTATGTAACGTACATATTACCTAATACTCGCCTATTTTACTTATTATGTGGCCACGCGAATCTACTTATAAGTAGGTACGTTTTTAAATTTATTTACTTACAGATAAGTATGTAAAATAAATAAGTAAAATTCTGACCTTGTTCTTAACTATCTTAACGTAAGGTATCCGTATATTCTTATAACAATATTCTTGAATCCTCTTGTATCTTTGAAGGTCGACAAACTTTTAAATTTTTTGTTACGGAATCTAATTTAGGAAGTCGCCGGTCTTGATATTCTGCAGATGTCGGGGAAATAAATAATATAATGCGCATTTTTTATTTCACCTTTGACACTTTAATCCAATTTTGTTCCTTATATTCTGCCCCGGGGATAGGGGAAAATTTGTCTTTATAATTGCTTTTTTGAGTTCCTCTTCCCCGCCGTAGGTAGAGGCATATTTTCCGCCTGTCCCAGAAGAGTTTAATCTTCAACTTTTTGAATAAATAACTGCAGAGAACTTAAGAGGCCTTGTTGTGTGTACAAAAATAGATAAATCTTAGTTTATTTTTATCTAAAACTGGTATGGCAACGACCATCTCTGTGATGAAATAAATAGCATCAATGCAGTCTAAGATGTCGACCTACAAACGAGTTATTGCGTATACAGTTATAGGTAGATGCTTATATTTTTAAGAAACAGCTTATGTTGAAGTGACCCAAGTTGAACTAAAGTTGTTTGAAAGTATACCTATTGGTTACAAACAATAAGTCTAATATTTTTTTTATATATTTGAGACGCCGGATTTATTAAGGCCACTATGGCAATTCTTTTTATAGCCAACTAAGAAAATTGGCTCATTAATCTTAAAGATAAATGCGCAGGGCGTATTAGACTGCCCTTATCAGGCTTAAGAAAGAGTGGATACCTACATCCTTATCACGGACTTTATCTCATCTTTATACCTACTTACAAAAGTTGATCTCTTGTTAGTATTCTGAATGCCTTATTTTTCTGTTTGCAAATGTCTATCTTTATGTAGGTAAGTATAACTTTCTGTATTTTTTGGTATTTGATGATTTAATAAGTTACTATAGTATCTACGCTAAAAAGTATACTTGCATGCGCTCTAACCTAATAAGTAGGTAGATACAAACCGATACCTATACGTACCTGTGTGTGTTATATTTTTTATTTATCTTAATTGATTATATATTAAATATGTGTTTAAGCTTTATGTACTTGTTTAGAGTACTATACAAGTCTAGAGTGGTAGGTAAATAAAATTAACGAGTAGTAGGTTCCTAACACCTGTAATAGTATGATGATTATAGAATAAAGATGGAGCGATAAACTGTCATTTTAATAAAACATGTTAAGTTTTTCTATAGGTAATAATTATTATTTATCGATATCTTAACATTGCACTGTGCACAGTCATAATAGTATGTCAGTATTCCATATTTAGATGTAGGCATGGCTATAGAAATAGTTTTACATCATGATAAACCTAAACTAGTCGGATCCGTAGAGTGAACTTCCCGGAATCCTGCCATGTTGCCTGTGGAAAAGATAAGACTACAAAAGGTGTGAATAAAAATATTTTGAAGACGTGAGAATATTGCAGTTTAAATTATATATTTTCGTCCAAAAACCTGATTAAGAATTTGCCTTCATCTCGTAAAATTATTTTATACCCAAATAAGAACATTAATTTGTCCAATTTAAATTAAGCTTTTTATATATTGTCTCTCGGGGCGCACTTAATGAATACATGTTTAATTATATAAATGTGTTCTTTGTGAGCTTATAAACTAAATTAGGGTCTCAAAAACAAATTAAAAGCTTGTTTTACTCTCAAATTTTATCGCGGGAGTTGTATAGTAAGCGCTTTAAATATAAAACGTCGTGTCTGTCAAATACCGAACAACTGAGACAAAAGTTTGCATTGTTGCGGTTTCACGTGATTTATGAATTGAGAACCGAACAAAGGCTTGGAGTGAGAGACCGACGTCATTTCTTGGCACTGAAGAACTCGGAAGAACTGCTTAAGAGCATATATACTAATTTTATTTTTGTCCTTCTCATTCGTACAAATACGTTGATGGGTGCGTTGCGGAAAATTATAACGAAAATAACGTTTTACTTAATTAATGAATAACTAAGCCAGTTATCAAAAATCCGTTCTTAGCGTTTTTGGATATTATTCCCACCGAAACGAAGCATTAAAACAAAAATTACATTGAAATCCATTGAAGTTTTCGATAAAAATAAGATAATAATGGAGATTTCAGTTCACTTAGAGCCGGTTTTTCAATAGTCAGATAAACGTTAACTGAGGAATAAATATGACGTATTGACAGATTTTGTATGGCATATGTTTCAAATTTATTCCTCAGATAGTTTATCTGGCGCTTGAAATATCAGCCCTTATAGATTTTTAATGACCCTCGTGTATAAGAACTGATGCACGAGTAGTTACGATATCCGTAAGCTATGAGGAATGTGGTCAGACATCTTTAAATGCCACATAAATCTCTATCGACATCCGCGTTTCGCAACTGAGGAAAACTTAAGTGACAAATAAAAATACTTATTCACACCACATTCACACTGCAACACGAACTTTTAGATCACCGCTGCAGGACTGACAGGACTGACATTCAAGTGTCGGTTCCAGAGCGAGATCGCGCGATAATCACCTGGTATTCTATCATTTCGGTTGTTTATTCGAAATTTATTCTGTTGGGGAAATACAAATGAGTTGTGTGCTAGTGAGGTGATAAATCTTGTCGATGTCTCGGCGTGTCGCGCGTCGGGTTAAAAGCTCGATAACCGAGACTCGCACACACCTACCCGGCCTTACAATAACCTCTGCTTTGTTTTATTTGAGAGCGGTCCGTCGCTCCGACCAGATATAAGCCAAGTATTTTATGCATAAAAATATCGATATATAATTGCTTCATTACGTCCCTGTGTTGGTGAGTAAAATATGTGGGAGTCGTGTACAGGCGGCTCCATTTGGATACACATATTTATATCTTTATTTACATTAAACCTTATAACTTGAAGTTTTGGACTTTGGTGGTTATTTAAGAATGGTGATTAGATTTATTTATCAGTTAGCGTAGGTCTATATATACCCAGGAGCTATCTACATAAGCTGACAAAGAGAATACGATAATGCCGATTTGATAGCCGACATAACCTCAAAATATGCCGAATTTGTGGTAGAAAATAGCGAGTAAAAGTATCAATATGCCAGCTACAGCGCATACACTCAGGTTGATGCAAATGGGCCTGCCCCCTGATTGCGTAAGAAAAAAGTATTCATCGTTATCGTAAACGCTAGCGAATTCTGCCCGCTGATTGGGTTCCTGCCGTGCTATTCTGCAAAACAGCGACGAGCGTACATCTCTGCATCTATGAATTTGTCAGTTGTAATAGAGTACAATTTTGCATGCCATATTCGGGTTGGCAGCTGTCTGGCAGCTATTTCATTTTGCACAGCTGATTTGCATCAGCCAATCGCGGCCAGAATTCGCTAGCTTTACGATAACGATGAATATGTTTTTCTTATACGCAATCAGGGTGCGGATATGTCAAGCTTTACATCGGTTTTAATTTTACAATCCATGTTTTCTTGGTTTTTGCTATAACGATTGAAAAATAAACATATTTTAGTTTTGTTTAATTCCTAGAAAATTAACTAAAATTCCATTTTCTTGAAATATGTGTGTTACTGTCTGACCAATACCAAGTTTGAATAATTACATACATTGCAGAGGTGGTGCTAAGTTGCAGCTATTACACAGATGCAAAATATATGCCTTACACCTACGTCGTGTTTCGGTAGTAGCGCGTGAGCTCGCGATAAAATACGAGAGTAGTTAATTTGCGAACACGCTGTAGATAGAGTTCGAAAAGCAGACGCTCTCTGGTGTCTGTGTCTGTGTCCCTATCGTTGTATCGCCGTGTCACGCCGTTTGCTTTATGGTGCCAGCTCGGGTGTAATATTTCATGAGGATCGCACGCCATGACTCATTCCGACTAACTCTTTTTACTTCTCGAATGTGCCTTTAATGAAGGAACCGAGATAATAGAATTTAAATATGACGTTCCCAATTTATTTGCATATGGGCGCGTAATTTACTCGGCAACAGAGTGTGGGCTAGTTCAGATTACGCACATGAGATAATTGCATTAATTAAGCGGAGCTCACTGTGGCCTTTTAATAGAAGGTTTGAGTAACCAGATCTATATCGAGCGCAGAATGCTTCCGTAAATTAAGGATGCGTTTTACTTCACAGTCTATTCAGTGTGCGTCTATCTAAAATTTTATATCCAACTCATCAATATTACTATATTCTAAATAAATAACTCATCACTAAAGTAGGTATAGGTACGTACATCTTAATTATTATTAGGATTATAAGATAGGTGCCTAAGTTCTTTATATTTTGTTCAATAAGTATGTATACGGTTGCTATATACTAGTCGTCATTTATGTTAGGTTTACTAAAGATCAACAAAGTGCCTTTAAAATACTCCCCACGTTTTAAAGTTGACATACATATTTTAAATTTTACATAAGTAAGTACCTGTTAATTAAACGCAGGAAAAATATTTAATACGGCATTTACAAACCAGCTTTAAAACGCTGTGTGCCTAACTCCTTTGTTGTCCGTGAACCCATTTAATTATAGAAATTAAAAAAGTAATCGCGCATAAACTACGCGTATTTAAGTTGAAAAAAAAACCTTTGTAAGTAAATGTGAGCTGAAATTGCGAGCGAGCCTGCCGCTTGTCACTTATAATTGGCTGAACTTGTTGGGCAACTCGTTGCGATTTTTTTTACTTTTCTCCCTACACTGACATTACTCTTCGTCTCCCGCGGGAGACGTAAATTGCGGACATAGAGGCTGTGGAAACAAGCATTGATGTGACGTATGAATGCGGGAACATGTTATGTTTTATTAAAATTCAAAGAACAATGGCGTGGGCCCATACATCGCTTTCGCTCACGTTACGCTATTGCAACTATAAATGAAAAAATATTTTTTTGGTTGGGCCTGCAAGCCTAAACTCAATGCTAAAAGATTTTTCTTACAAAAAAGTGGAGAAAAATTGATATTTATTTTCAAAATATTGTATCTGAGTATTATAACAACTGCGACCTCCGCCATGAAGCATCTGAGAGCATAGACAATACACTATATACTCTTTGATAAATATTTGTCACTTGTCCCAGAATTTGTCTTTGTCGACAGTTGAGACCATGTAGCCATCATGTAGCTGTCAGACAATGTTGCGAGATGCCGGAATTAAAAAACTCCAATCGACTGAAAGAAAAAACTAATTGAGTTAATAAATTAATATTGAATTACAAGGGTATTTCGGAAACGCTAAACTACCAAGACAAAATAATCTATCCTCAAAATAATCGGTTGTAATAGATTTCAGTATTAGTAATAGGTGAAGTTTTCTGACAAATAATCACAAATATTCAAACAGTTTATTTAAGTGAGACTGGCTCACACGGAAAAATAATATTCAGTTTTACTCCAACGCAATGGAAAACCCTAAATTAATTTAATCTTTTTATGTAAATATATTCGAGTAAAATAAAATGCAAAAAAAGAACGATTGAAATCGGCACAGTTATTATTGTCTTGTATTCTAAATTCTGATCTAAGAATTAACGTAGTACTTGAAAATAGGTTTATCTTTAGTATAGTTTGTTACATGTTGTTCTCGTACAAAAGTGGACCGATCGTCAAAAAGATGTAGTATAAAAGTGGAAAAGTTTTGCATCCGGCAACACTAGCTGTCAGGAATGTGGAAACGGAACCTATCAGTAATCAATTGAATTTCTTTAAATATTTTATTTTTTGACCCGTCCTTTACAATAACTGGTGATACCTTGAAAAAATTCAGTTATTTACTAGAATCGTCTTGTAATAAATGTTACATTTAGACGCTAAACTTTGTTTGTGTACATTTCTGCCCATGTTCTTTCAAATGGAATTTCCTAACAACGCCGCCCGGGTTGTTTCAATTAGGTTTACATATACACACAGATACCAACGAGAACTTGCGTGTAGACTATATTTTAGCTTTTACATTTTGTTTTTCAATTAAATAAGTATGTATAATTATTGTTATAATTCGTAAAAGTTTGAAATAGAAAGCTATGTTGATATTGAAGGTGTCCCAAAAAAAATGGTAAGAAGGTAGCTACAGTGATTGCATGATTGTATCTAGGTACATAAAACCATGAAACTATGCAAAACGAGGTATGATCCATTCGAAATTCTATACTTATGAGTAGGTAATATGCCAGCCTCGTCACGTTAGCATTATTATTCGATTTCTAATAAAATCTCACCTAATACTTATTATGTAAAAATCAAAAATAAATGTCATTTACTTTATGGTTGCTTCACGTATCACGTAATACCAAAATCCTGACTCGCGCGGCAGCCAGTCTTTTTCAGTAAGGTGGAAGAAGCTACCGAATCCTTCCATAACAATAGACGCCAAGAATAATAGAAATGGTAATGTAGCAATTAAGCCTTGGACCGGTTAAAATCAGTTCATACAACTTTAGTTCATAATAATTTCATTAAATTCATAATAATAGGCATTTAATTGATTATTTTATTAGGTACTACGTAGGTAATTGTTTGTCATTTTTCGAAAGTGTGTATAGGTAGGTATGTAAGTATTAGATGACTATCGATAACTCGCAGAGTTTATTCATTGAACAACTCTTACTGGGGCGACGCGATGGTGCGAAGCTTTACATAATTCATAACCATTTAAGCATATCGGTTCAATTGACACGTGTAACACTTGTATTTGTTGCGTTTTGTTTTCACACGGATTTATAGTTTCGCCTGCTTTAATAGGGCTGTCAAATCATTAAGAATATTAAAAAAAGCTTGTAGAATTAAGAATATTTATCCATATTCCTTTTACAAAATCCTTTCATTTGGTACCCATGGGTATATTCAAAATAATTAGGATACTTACTAACTAGGATAAATATCTAAAGCATTTTTTTGGTTCTCGTGTCTTTTAATGCCTAGCTACGCTCAGGATTCTAGCTAAGTCTTAAACTTAATCCTTCACCGCTCAGCATTTAAATTCGACACTCGGTCATATTATGTATTCCGTGACTCGGTCTAAAAATATGTTTTGCGGGCTTGAACGTCATTGTGCTGCATCACATTAAAATTCAGAGTATAGGAGTTAGTATTATTTGCTATAGAGGTTTCTTTGCTCTATAACTGTACGTACCTACCTACTTGCTTTATTGTGTAAGAATAGGTAAAAAACATTACACTCCTTTTTCAGGCAGTCGTGTAAAAAGACCTTTTCTTTCTTTTAAGTTTAACGAGTTTGTTTCAACTTTATGAAAGTGTGTTTAGTTTTCAGTAACTTATATTAGTAAGTTAAGTATGCCGAGCATAATTATTTTAAGACGGCAGTTAGTTTTAATGTTAAAATCTTTGTCAAAGTAGGTAATTGATAAGTGCCATAAATAAATTCAATTAACTATTCGGAGACAGATAAATAGAAACAAAAAATAATGACTTGTAGGGAAGTAATACACTTTTTGTACCTACTCTAAGATGTCCTTTTCGTAAGGAAGAACTGATGTATAGAGAAATGTATGGCACCTTAGGTGGGAATTTGCTTACTAGATATGTAACTAAAGTAACTTATAATGATAAGTGGGAGATAGGTAAACACATCCTTGTAAGTAATTTTCCCCCAGTTGTACAAAACTAAATAATTACTTACTACCTATCTACAGTACTAGTAGGGCGCGTGGGAGCGCGGGCCACATGTGGCCCGCGGGCTGTCTTCTCACCTATAAAAGAATTGCCGTCATCTCCATTGCCAATTGGAATCCGATTGGCAATGGGCTAAAAGAATTACCTCGGAGCACGGTCATGGATTTAAAGATAGTTAAGGGCTGTTTGAATAAAAAATACACTGAACCTCATCAGCACGGTCATGGATTTAAAGATAGTTAAGGGCTGTTTGAATAAAAAATACACTGAACCTCATCAGATGAGGTTACAACAACGGGAGGTATACAAAATTGTTCAGGAGAGGTGATAATCAGTCAGTCAGTGAATCAGCACAAGCAATTTCGAAATTTTTTTCATTTCACTGGCAATTGCACGAGGTTTCAAATGACATTTGGTCGAGCACCCCCCACCTATCTTCAATACCCTGGCTGTGCTCTTCACCCGTCTCCGAAATCCTCAATCATCAGCTCTCTCCATATTTTTCGCCAAGTCATTTTTTGACTTCTATACGAAGCCATAAGTGAAAAAAAAATTGTTCATACAAAATTTTACAGGAGGACATTTTGGGGAAAAACTCGAAAACTACCCCAAATGTGGCAACACAGCTTATATATCTCAATACTGCCGGTCGAGTTACACAATCGGTTCATACATGTCGACTTTCCAAAATGTTGCCAAGTGCCCCAAAAACACGATCGAAATATTCAAAAAAATTAAATAAAAACAAAATGGCCGCCACCCCATTCCACATAAATATTTTACATAGTTTCGTATTCTTCCTAGTAACTACAGGATTAACCGCTCCTGATGACGTTACAATTTTTCATCTCGCTCGCACCCAGGCGACATGATGGCCCCTGAAAAGTGACCATGTCGAAAATCACTTTTTCTTTGATAGATTCCAGTGCTGCCAGACCTTGGCGACAAAAATACCCAAATGTTATTTGTACCAGTAGGACGCGTGGCTGCTCATACTCGGATTTCTCAAAAAGTCCGTATTTCGATTTTTTACTTTTTTGGGAAAATCTCGAAATTTCCCGAAAAATGGGGTAATTTTTTTCCCCCCACTCTATACTTCGAGTCTATACACACAATCGCCCCATAGAAGTCGAAACGCTCCGATGTTGCCAACTGTGAGAAATTCGAATTTTAAAATCGCGTTTTTTCGTACTTCACACTGATTGGCCGCCAGAACAGCCGCCATCTTGGATTTTGAAAAATTACTCCCGTTTTGTTAAAATTCAGGATGATTGTGGGCGAAACAAGAAAAAATTGACATCTTCAACCACCCCGTTTAGGATCTGTGGCGCCGCGGTTTGGGGTCGAAAAATGAAAAATTTTAAAATGCCACAGCTCAGCCGCCATCTTGTTTTTCCAAATTATTCCAATTTTTATAAAAACCATTCACTCATTTCCGCGAGTGCTGCAACTTTGAACGAAATCGGTTGGAAAACAAAAGAGTTACGAAAGTGGCGTCGTCCGCCATCTTGTTTTTCTGAAATGTCATAATTTTTCCCTAGTCGACTCCCGCACCCGAACACATCTCCCATACATCATTATATCATTTTCCGTCTCTTTCTGGGAGAACAATTATGTCAATGAGTGAGTCAGTCAGTGGTAATCGAGCTATATATATTATAAACTAGTTTTTTGCGTGGGGGCGCGGCCCGCTAAAGCGGACCGCGTAACTGCTTGAAGCGATTTACGTGGTCGATACTTGGATTTTGCAAAAAGTCCGTATTTCAATTTTCCCGAAAAATGGGGTAATTTTTTCACCAATCTACACCCCAAGTACTATTGGCATATAATTGTAGGCGAAACAAGAAAAAATAATCATCCCCGAGTACCCCCTTTAGGATCTGTGGCGCCGAGGTTTGGGGTCGAAAAATGAAAAATTTCAAAATACCACAGCTCGGCCGCCATCTTGTTTTTTCAAATTTATCAAATTTTTCTAAAAAATATTTACTCATTTCCTCGAGTTCTGCGAGTTTGAACGAAATCGGTTGGAAAACAAAAGAGTTGCGAAAGTCACGTCGGCCGCCATCTTGTTTTTCTGAAATGTCATAATTTTTCCCTTTTCCTCTCCCGCCCTCAAACACATCTCCTATACATCATTGCATCGTTTTCTATTTGTTTCCAGGTTAACAATGACAATTTTCTTATAAGCTCCTAATCGCCATACAATTTAGTATGAAAAAATAAATCCGCCATTTTGCATTTTTTTTCTTTTTAATAAATAGATCTCTTTGTCTTGATCATCTTTTGCTGAGAAACCACTTTTCTATCTTTCATACTTTCTGAGATAGACACAGACGAAATTTGTATGGCGGTCATCTTTATTTCGCCATTTTGAAAAAAATTTCATTTGGTCGAGCACCCCCCACCTATCTTCAATACCCTGGCTGAGCCCTTCACCCGTCTCCGAAATCCTCAATCATCAGCTCTCTCCATATTTTTCAACGAAAGTCACGTCGGCCGCCATCTTGTTTTTCTGAAATGTCATAATTTTTCCCTAGTCGACTCCCGCACCCGAACACATCTCCCGTACATCATCATATCGTTTTCTGTCTCTTTCTGGGAGAACAATTATGTCAATCAGTGAGTCAGTCAGTCAGTGGTAATTGAGCTATATATAGTATAATAATGAAACTATAACCGCTTTTACATATTAACCGCTTGCCGACACATTTTCTTATCTGTGCACGTTATTCTGACCTTTGACTGATTACTATCACCCTTGATTAGGTATGTTAATTTGTACTTACATCGAACGAACAGTAAATGCATAGATAGAAAGGATACCTATATTTTTTATTTCGAAGTGCTTGCTGATAGCAATTTAATATAAACTTTCACACAAAATTATATTTGAAAATAGTTGTAATATGCCAGATACATCTTAGTAGACTTTGTTTTACACTACATAGAGTAAAACAAAGTCGCTTTTCGCTGTCTGCTACTATGCTTAGAAGTTAGATCTTTAAAATTACGCAACGGATTTTTATGCGGTTTCTTTCAATAGACAGATTGATTCAAGAGGATGCTTTATATGTACAATACATAACACGCGGGTGAAGCTGCGGGTGTCTGCTACTACAGAATATAAAGAGGATCAAGCCTAAGATTAAAGGTAAACACTCCACAAGTGCTCTTGCAGAAAATCCTTAAATATATTCATGAGTAGATAGGGTAGATAATAAAAAGTGCTATTAATTTCAGCTGAACGTACTCATACCTTTACTTAAATCCTTGATCCGTCACGCTTCCCGCTAATAAATCTCAAGGTACCCTCCCTAAGCATAAATAAGGTGGATCTCGTTAAAAGTTGCGGTAAAAACCGTATATTTTCCGGTATTTTTAAACCAAGGCGTTCCCCTAAGAAGGCTTCCGGTTACATAAATATGTAGATATGCGTTCACCTGGGCCGAAGTTAAGCAGCCGAATTTAGTGAGCCAATTTATCCCAATAGAAGCTTTGTAAATACAGTACCTACGCATCTTTGCCTAAAAGATTTGTGTTACGGCGTGCTTTTGCATAAGTAGCTTTATACTGTTTTGTACATAGAGCCCGTAAGCAATTTGTTCCTATCTGATAGTGAAATTTGTTTAACGCTGAAATCTGAAAAAATATTACAGGAGAAAGTGGTAAATTGAAAAACCTACACTTTAGTACCTTTCATAAGTACCTACTACCTACTATTAAATAATAGAACACAACTCAAAAGTGAGTAGATATAAGTATGTATAAATAAAGGTATCCTATCTTGAAATCTAGGTACAATCTACATAATAACTATTATTATAGGTGCCTAATCAGTAAATTGTAACTTAAAGCAAATCTCGGATCACGATTCGGATATAGGAAACTTGATGTAACTTTACAAACAGTGCATTCTAAAACGAGTGTTTAAGTTATGTACCTATATGATGTAGAGAAAATTATTACTGCGTTGACAAGTACGTAACTGCGATCTAATTAAAAGCAAAACAGATAGTGCAATTATCTCATTACTCATTAATTACTCAAAGAGTAATAGATAAGTTACAATATTGTCGTAACAACACTTGGCATCAATCATACAATAGTACCTATTCGTTTCTGATAAAGATTTAAGTGTACCTACTTATTTCTTATTACTAAAGTAATATAAGTAAGATACATTCTATGTATCATCACATTACTAAACTAATCTTTGTAATTTATCTATTTTCACTTAACGAATAAGTAAATGGTTACTTATATTTATTGCATTCAATAAAGTTTTTTAGACGTGGAATTTTTGAACAATTTTTTACCGATTCACGTATCTATATCCCGTACTAACTTACCCATGATATATTATTTATGATCTGTTTATTTATATTAAATGATTTGTTGTCGGTGCTCTAATATATAATGGTTACATACGAATGTTATGAATCTAAATCACTGTCATCACTCAGACGTCCAATCAAATCTATTTTCGTTGTCTACGCGCGCTTCTTGGCTCTCTCAAGCCTAACAATTTACGCAGCACTCTATAAAAAAATCCCCATTATCTCATTCAAACATTACATAACTTTGATACGCAGGTGTTAAAAGCGTATTACGGCTAACAAACAGGCGTTAAGCTTCGCGTTTCGGCAGGCGGTCGCACAGGCCCTGAAATGACCGAAGATTAGCCCACGGACTTGTGGATAATATTAATATTTCAACCCGAGCTTTAGGTACGACTTCATTATGTTTTAATAGGGCTTCTTATAGCCTGGAAAACTTTGGAAACTCAAGAACAGTTTAGACCTCTATTTCAAAGATACAAAAAGCAATCATACAGAGTTAACAGAAGCTTAACTAAGTATACTTATAGTGATAAAGACAAGTTTTATCATACATTTTATTAAAGGTGCCATAAAATGACAACGATTCGTAAGGTTCATCACATTCGTTATTTTTCAAGTCCTTGCATGAAACAATACGTCCGCTCTCTAGCGCGTTCATATCACTTGTGACTAATTGGACTAGAAATCCGAGAAGAACGCTTCTTAGTAAGTACCTACTAATTGAATTATCAATTACAATGTATTTTTTATGTGTAATATGTAATGTGTATTAGGGTCAGTATTTTAATATTGCTTGTGTGCGTGAAAGAGGTAGTGGGGCGCATTTCAGCTTAGAAAAGCTCTTGACAATTCTCAATGATTGAATCTATTTTGAAGATACTTAAATAGCAAAGACTTCTATGTAGTATTTGATAAATGGTGAAAATAGTGATCTACCACTACGGCAAACCGACAATCATCAGATGGTATTGTAGGCCAGTTGTTTCTACATCTAGGAGTACTCCAAGAAAAAGTTGAGCAACATTCACCTAATTATCCCATAATACGCATCACACGACTCACATATGCGAGCTCGTAAAGGCGTGCCAAGTTTTTCTCGGAACTTAATCAATAATGTGAAGCAGTATTGAAAAGCGCGCAAGTGCTAACTGCGTTTACACACGCCAGTGCCTGTGCTATCGCGAATGCCTTTTTACACCTGTGGAATACTAAACAGGTACGAAATTCAGAATTTTTATTGTCTTTATAATTTCAATAAAATAAAAATAATTTTTCGCCAGAAATATTGATTCGCTATAGGTAGGTATAACATGTGAAAATTATTAATATCGAATTTTATGTCCAAAAATATTTTTTATCTAATATTTTCAGATTTAAGTATGGCGGTGTTTTGATTGTAGAAGACAAAAAAACACACTTCAAATAAACATAGATCTTGAAATTTCAAATAAAACAGAAATCATTGTCAAAAAAAAAAAAAAAAAGGTGAAAAATATGTAGGCAAAGAAATATCGGTTCGATGTAAAATTGATGTGCATTTAGAAATAATAAAAAAATCACGGTGCAGTTTATGGGAGCAAAGGTAGATTACTTGCCCAAAATAAAAATGTTTGGCACAATATTTCTTGTTTTACTGAACAACCAACCAATAAACAATACCGTAAACTCTGTCAATATACCAACTGCATACTTTCATCACAGTTTAAAGATATTTTATTAAGATGGGTCTACGCTAGGCGAACCGAGCACGAGCCGAACAAAATTCGTGTAGTGTGGACCGACGCGACGCCTCGAACGAGCGCGCTGCGAGCATTTTGTTCGTGCTCGGCTGCGTTCCGCCTGTTGTCGGTTTTTGAAGAACACAAAGGGATTGGAGGAAAGTGATCGTTGTATAAGTTCATTGTACGTCTACACTTGACGCCGCGAACGACGAAGAGAAACGGCTCCGCTTGTACTTCGCTAGTGCTCGGTTTGTCTAGCGTAAACCCACCTTAAGGATCTTAACACTGTGATTTCGTGTGCTTTGCATCAAAACGTTCTAAAGTTAGGTAGATACACCGTCAAATTGCTTGGGCTAGCGAGATTATCTTGTTTATCTTTCGGCACCTAATTCCGCGAGAACTTTGACAATTTTCCTGACGCACGGTACCTGGCTGGTCCGGTTAGCGTTTTCGTTAATTCTGCGTACAGCCGGGCCCGCTCGATTTGCATTTTGCACGCGTGATAAGTGGGCCGGATTACACGGGATTCCCACCAACAGCCTCTGTTTGTTCTGAAATAAAGGCCTGTTAAACTTTTTTCATGGTAATTTGGGTCACCTTCAGGAGTAACGATCGTTGTAAATTCGTTTAAGTAGGCTGAGGTCTGTCTCGTTAAAATTTTAAATGCTCATGTTTCGCTAATTTGGTTAGGTACTAACAATTTTTGCATGGTAAATAAGCTATGTCAGTACCTATATGTTTATTATGCACTTATCTATCTCTTTTATTCCTCAGTTATGAAGTTAGTTATAAGTTCTTTGTAAATAATATAAATAGGTAAGTAGTAGGTATTTATTCCTGTAATTCAATTGCTATCAAAATAAGATTTCATATAAAATATACCATACCAATAGTAGTAATGTAGTATATTCGGTGCCAATAGGTACCTGGCTGGTATATATTTTGTTTAATTTTTTAAGGATATTCTAACTCTATTATCATAATTTTATCATTTCACATTAATTGCTGTCCTATTTTACAAAGCACCCATATTTTTTTCTGTTTGTCAAGTGTATAAAAAACGAGATGTCATGTTAAATGTGATGTCAAAAATATGACGTCCACTAAGAAATGTCATAGGAAGTGGGATATACATAATATATTCCCATCTTGTGATTAATGCACAACCGCAAATGCAGCCCGGCTGACTTCCAAAATTTCTCCACTAAATCTCGCCTTTCGTTTCGCTTCTTTTGCCGGGAAGACTTGGCAGCGTATTTTATCTCTGTAATGCAAGCTTTGCACTGTAAGTAAATAGAGAATGTACGGGTATATTATATTCTTGGAGTGGTCTATCGCGCCAAAGATGTTTAAACGACTAGGAGTTTTAAGCGAAGTGGCATTAAATTAATTTACGTTTTAGAAATGCAGTCACATATATAACTTGATATTTACCTACTATATTATGTCAGGACTCAGGTAAATACCTAAATACTTATATGATGTCTCTTTTTAATTCCCAAATCGTTAATTTTTGAGTATTAATTATACAAAACTAGGTCAGTATAGATAAGTAGAAAAGCTAATTGTGTTTATATGCTTAAAATATTTCCCTCAGTTTTCGTCTATTCTTAGGCTTTGAGCCGTGTGATCTGAATTCTGATACATACCTATATATTTAGAAGCATTTATAGACGAACAGACAAGCAAATCCACCTAATTTAATTAGGAGAATCAATTAATCGTTAAGAGGCGTTAATCAATTAAAAGTTTTAAAAGCATTAATAAGAAGTTATAAAATTTTCGTGATGTTCCTTCCTTTTCGTATCAAATTTGTATTAACCACGGATACCTATAGGTATGTGGGAAGGTAGATATAATAGGATTTAAGAAATTCTGCAATGACGATTAATAAGTAGCTTCCTATATCTAGGCTAAGTTATTGACTTTTCTTAAAGTTTTCGCGATAAATATGTATACAAATGCAACAAATAACAATTCAAAAAATTGAAGTAGGTATACTTAGTTGTTTTAAAAAGTGTTTATCACGAACGTTGCCTCCTGTATTTAGGATTCAGAACGATTCAGCGCGACGTCCAACTTTCACGATATCGCACTATTGCAGTCCGAGTTTTATCTCCATCTTTAACTTCAAAACTACTAAGAATATTCAACGGGCCCGGATAAACGGTGGCAGAAAAATTATTTCTGTTATTAAATTTTTCCATGCATTTGCACCTAACTTAGCTACCTATATATCTACCTATTTATTATTTTGAAAATGTGTTGATATTACATTACCTACTAAGTATCAACATTTTAATTTTAACACATAAACATTTTTAAATTAACACATAATTAAAAGTAGTTTTGATTTTTGTTATGTCGCGTTTAGTAAAATAAATAACTTACCTACAGTTAGACCTTATATGCAAAGTGGTTATCAAAATATGAGGCTTTTTACGTAACAGTTTTCAACCCTAATATAAAAATTATAGGTTTCTTACTCAAGTTTTTGAAATATTTTTATAAATTGTTATTTTAATGAAAAGACGCGCATGCGCTCTATTCATTCCCGACGGCGACGCGCAACGCTACTATCATCCGTTGGGGTTTTAAATTGAAAATATACATTCCATTTTTTATTATAATTGCCATGTTTTATTCAAAATATCCATTAATTTAGTTCTTACGTTCTAATTATAATGCAGATACCTATTTAAAAGCATAGCAAATGATTTCTTCCCAATAACTATATCTTAATTTGTATGAATTTACTCTAGAACAATATGTATTTATTTCGTAGCTATTAATGTGGAAAAGTGTAAGTGGATTTATTTATAAACCTTATTAATGAATTAAGGTAATACGATTAGATATTATAGAAAAATGGTAGAATTCCTAAAAATGAAATTTCATTCAGATAATAATATTATGAGAGTCTTACTGGAAATCGTAAACATGCCCTTGAACAACCAGAAGAGACTATATTGGATAAATATACTGATGTACATTAAAATCTTTATAAAATATAAAATCAAAATAAACAACATTGTGTGAACATAGCGCTGAGTAGGAGCTTGGTTGATGGTTCCAATTTCAACCTAAATTCACTCAAAACAACACGAAATCTCCTTCTACGTAATACTTGCCTTCGAAACAAACTTATACTCGTAAACACACACTAAATTCACATAGAAATAACCATGATAAACATTTTAAATCAGGAAAACTCACAAAAACAGTACGGAAAGCGTCGTAACGCGTCCTTCGCATTAGTTCAGATAGGTGGCGGGTCGATCGCGTCATTCAATATGGCGATGGTTTCCCGCGTTATTATTGGTAGGCGATCGGAGCGGCATGAAGTTTCTTCGGGCGCGCGAGCGAGTTAGATTTATGTGATGTTAAAGCGTTGATGAAAGACGGAAGATATGTTTGAGGGATAGTACATTCGTATGCCGGCGGCGGGTCTCCGAACCGGTTTTGACAGAGGCGTTCGCAGTGTGCGTGCCGTATGTGGCTTGCTATGTATCGTCCGTGGAGCTCGGAGACGGTAGAGCGGCGAGCGCTACCTATTTATAATGACGAATTGGACGGTTGCGTTTTGCACTGAATTAAAAACTGAATTTTTAATGACGTTCTCTTTTGTTTTCAGGTAAATATGAATGGAGTACCTACTTGTCTATTATTTAATGGATACGACGAATGGACGAGAAAGATAAGTATCTACTTACACCCAATATAGAGAGATATGTCGATTCGATAGGTCATATTATTATTTTCAATAAAGTTTTAACATGAAAATTTTTCATGTTTTGGTATTGCAAAAATTAGTTAGATTCCTAAGTAGGTTATACTTGTCTTCGTTTAGCTGTTAGGTATCTACCTACCTACTAGTTAAAAATAACGTGCAAGGTTGACACTTGAGAATTCTGTATAACGTCATTCTCAGAAGTCGAGGTCTCTGTTCGACCGCTTTCGGTTAGCGCGGTAGCTGAGATACTTCTGATTTTGAAGAGAGAGTCCAGCGTAGAGTTGAGATGAGGAAAACACGAACCAGAGCCTGCAGTCGGCCAAGGCCCAACTAATTTATTTTTTAATATTTTGTTGATGGAGACATTAAGTACCTAAGTACCTAGCAACTTATCCTGTGTAGGTATATATTGGAATGCATTGCTATGAAACAAAAGCTTTTTGACACGAGAAGGGACGTAGGACTTAGGTATCCTAATGGATAAAACATACCTAAGTCTTCAGAATGCTCTAGACTAAATTGGACTGAACATAAAATAATCATTAGCAACACCCAGACTAAATAAGCCAAGTGGAGGCGAGAATATGTAAAAGGAAGGAAAAAACGGAATATGTCTCAGGCCCAGTGGGCTAAGATAAATTTATTTTGTCGTGTAACTAGCAATAAATATGCTAATTCAACACTATAACGTCCGTATGTCGCCTGAGGCTCCGCCATTGAACGAGTGAAAAAGATATCACAAAATTGCACTGCGCATTTCTCTTTTCAGTCATACAACCTTCGAGTGGTATTGTGCGAAAGGTTACCCTGTTTCTTTCAGTCGTCGGTCGTTTATTTTTCTTGCGGATTTATTGAGATACGTCGTTCTGGCGTCGGTCCGTAGTTTTATCGACCTACGGCAACTACTAACCTAATAAATTTTGGTGTTTCGCTCACTGAATCCGCTGAACGAATGCATCGTCCCAGATACGGGACGAATGAGCGGGATTTGACTGTATCGATTTATTAGCGAATTATTACCGACTTGCAAACTTTTGAACTTATTTCAACCAATTTTAGGTCAGATAAAGAAAGAGATTTTGGATACGTCTTGTCTCTTTATGATAGCTGTAAGCATTTGATATAACTTTTGCTTGAGTTTTATTAAAAACGTGGCAATATTCATTTGTCATTTAAAGCGTATCGCCGTAATAAGATCTTTATTCCAATGACGCCGGGCCATAAGTCATGTAATTCTGCAACTTAATTGAGATCGCGATATTTAAAATAAATCACGAATTCAGAGGCAAATTAAAACAATGAAAACCAATATTTAATTGATGGGCAAACCTTAATTAACTTGTATTCTGCCGGCGCGGCCACAAGTCCCACAGATAAAAGAAGCCATCTGCGGTTCGGTATTCAAATTATTTTTCAAACGTGTTCTCCGTTTCGACTGTGTGAAGATTGACAAAATCGTTTTATCACACTCACTCCTGCGCAGGTTACGCTCGTGCGACCGGCTCAACCCTTTGACTCGAAACACAATATAGCCGGAGGGGAATATAATATACGAACTCATATGGACCCAAATAAAACGAAACGAACGATGAGCATCACAAAAGTTTGCCTAAACTAACCTCGTTAAGAGATTTCTGGATAAAATAATACCGTTTTTCAGTATCGTCATGATTGTCCGGCCGATCGGATAGCTGGATCGCGAGTTTCATAAGTACTGAGTGAGCTTTTTATTCAAAATTTGGGTCTTTTCTCTTTTAAAACGCCCGGTGCGTTCGGTGCTCGGAGAATGTTACGGGCGTGACAAAGGACATTTTTTTGAGTCATTGCGCAAGAGAAAGTCGCGATTGTTTAGATAAAAAGCTTTTGTACCAAAAAGACCCGAGCGGTAAACGGCTTAAAGTTTTTTAGTTTTCGAATAGCTAGACGGTTGGCTGCATGTGTTATGTGTAGCTCTTGATAGAAGTGTGATACACCTACTTAGATCTTATCTGGATCTTAGAACTTGCAAGGTCAAATTACAGTGTGACTGTGTTAACTTTTACGTTCAAGATAGATTTCCACTTTATGTATCAATAAGGTAGGTTTTTACTTTACGTTGCTTATCAATAAATACGAACAAGAAACAACAAATTATGTGTAAAAGAAAAATAAATATCGTGGTTATTATGTATATTAAGTAATGAGTGGTTATTATGTAAAGAGTATATCTATATTTTGGGAAAAAGAAAAGGCATAAAAAATGTAGGCGCCACTTTCTGTACAAAGTTGATCCAAATTCAAGTCATTAATTGGAATATTTAAAACACAAATAATAAATATTTACGATTTCAAAATATGAAACCACATAATACTGAGCAATGAGCATAAACACAACCGTCTTATTAAGTTTATTTCGTATTCTATAACATTTTTTTTTCCTTTTTGAGACGATTTTGGCCTAGCCTGGCTTAGTTGTAAAGAAAGTTGTATAATTTTTCTATCTTTTATATTCAGGGCTTGATTTTAGATTTATTATTAAACGCTGTTAGGGAATCTAGTCCATAAGTAAGTACCTACCTGGAAATGACGCATGAATATATCAGTTTGGAAACTGATATATTCATTCATCATTATTTTTTAACAGACGTAAAGGGCTTACTTCCTGGAGAAGTAAGCCCTTTACGTCTGTTAAAAAAAAGGAACAGTACGAAGTTTCTAACGCACTATTATTTATAAATACTTACGCTACTCAAAGATTCAGCCACAATAATTACCTAATTATCCCACCAACGTTATAGTTTTAGCAGTATATTATGTTAACGATAAAGGTAATATTACACAAGTGGACTCGTGTTAGGTTTATCTACGGCCCTTACGGCCCGGGATAGAAGGAGCATGTTGATACGCATATACAGACAAAGGAGACGCTTAATTAAACTAGCGGAGCGGGGCGAAACGTAAGCATTTAATTTATATCCCTGCAGTAAACTCCACGAGCTCTCCGAAGCTGGGATAAAAAGTCACAGGCTATGCGGGCTAGGGATGACGCTGTTTCTTATAGAAATGCAATAAAAACTTGAAGAAATGTTCTATGCTACTTATCTGCGACTGATTATATTTGTAAACATAAAAAATACCTCTTATTCATTCACTTACTGACTCATCCTCTGCTTAGGTACGTAACACATAGAAAATTCGCACTGACTTTATTTTCATAGAAGAGATATAAAAGGTATACCTACTTAAAAAAGTTTCTTCTGAAATTCTGAAGGGATAATAAGGGTTAAAAAAGAATGAGTGGGGTCGCTAGTCATTCAAAAAGAGGTATTTGATATTTACGAAAATCCTTCGATTAATTGAAAAAAAAAATATCCCGCGAAAATTAATCTGTTCCTGTGGTACTGCAACAGCTAGTAAGTAGTTAAAATAGTAAAATAAGTAGTTTATTGACCTAAAAACCGAAGAATATCCCTAAAAAATTCAAAAATGTATAATCAAAATTTTTTTATACATTTATGTATGAACATCATTATGTTACATAAATATCTTCATCATGTTCATTATGTGCTCAAAGGGTAGAGCAATTTGTACCTACTAGCTATTAGCGGATAATTAACTAACATACTTAGTTCATGATACGTAGTTAGGTAGGTAGGTACGCCTATTAATTTGTGTGCGGATTCATATTTTATAACATTTTAATTGAAAAAATATTAAACTATAACACAGTAAAACATATTGCAATCGATTCTATAAAAATATCAACAACAAAGAATTTAACAGCATAAAATTAATTCGCGCCTACCGGCCATCACTACCCGCTCTACGCTTGTAGCTTACGTGCTACGGCTTGGTAATGTTTCGTAGCGCGCTACGGAGAAAAGAGTAAAATGTTGTTGTTTATTTATAATTATTTTCAAACCTAGAGAAGTGTTTACAAGACGTTATTAATATCATTTTTTAATTATCATTCATAAATACACAATAGATAGGTAAGATACTACATATTTTAATGCATAGCATTACTTACTTACAGCAAATTACCTGACGGGTTTCCTGCTCCTACAGTATTGTAGTATGTAGTTAAAAATTTGATTTATATGTATATTTTTATAGTTGACCCGGGAAACGTTGTTTTGCCATTTCAATATTTCAGGTACCTGTGAAAAACAGTTAACCTCCTATTTTCAGACCTACCGAATGTACCTACTTACACAAAAAAAAAACATAAAAATATAATAATAAATACGAAAATTTTATTAACTTATTTTAATTTAGATTAATATGGATTTCATTATGCCTTTAGGTTCCGGTAGACAAAACCAAACGTTTCAGAAATATACGCGTGCATGCTGATTTCCGCTTGACGCTTATGTAACTCCACTCATGATATTCGTTGTATTCCGCTGCTTATAAACCGCGTACACTCGCACCGGCGCTCACACTTGTAGATACAGCGAGCCATTTTAATTATGAGTTCTCTTACAATCGATTCAGTAAATAAGTTGAATGTGCGTAATTGAAGACCTAAAGGACTACCGCCGATGTCGTTATAGATCATTACTTCAGTTCGGCTTCATTTGCTCTATTGAATAATTTATTTGTCGATAGTTGCACCGGGAGCCCATCTCTATTTCTTTTTATAATTTTTGTTTTTTAAATGATTTGTTTATACGGCTTTAATAAAGTCATTTGTGTTAGCGCCTTGTGATTAAATATGCTGTGTAGGTATTTTATTTACTGCCTATTAGATATTATATACCTATGTGAAAGCTTGTTAAGTTCGTACAGAAAAGGATACCTATATTTAACATAAAACACCAATTAATATTTTTATTATTTCAAAAAAATATAATCATTCGGATAATATCCCTATGAAATATAAATATTAGTTTACCATTCGTCTATATTTGTACAAATATAATAACATCCATTGATGAGTGGTTAAACTATTTATATAAGTTGAAACGTAGGCTATAGGCATAAACTACCTATATGCAAGATACAGTTTACTGCATAATATGATCAACCCAAATCTCACCTCAAAAAAATAACAATCCTTTACTATTAATATCGTTTTATGTTTTTGCTACTTTCACGCCACAGAGTGACTTAATCGATTTGGTTAAAATTTTAAATGGAAATAAATATCTGGAGTAACATTACGATTTTCACAGAATTTTCAAATACTCAGTAGGTAGGTATCCACACTATCAATAGACGACGCCGCGACCAACATTTACCTAATAATTTATAAAATCACCCACCTTCTAGTTTATATGAAGGTTATAATAACTTCCTATTATTACAGCCAGGTAGGGTTAGCAAATATTATTAATTGCTAGTGAAAATAGCCGAGGTCGAGGGCTTAGAGCCAAAGTACACAGAGCGCTGGTTGCAACGAAAGGGACTTTGCGGCGCATTTAATTAATTTGAGTCGAATCAACACTTTATAGCAAAATGTAGAAAAAGTTATATCATATTAAAAGTGTATTTTCAGAAGAAAGTACAGGAAGGTACAGGTATTACGTATAGATACTAATTAATGAAGGGTAACTAATAAATTGAGAAATACCGAAATATAATATCACTTCTCTCAAGCACATGAAATCATATTTGCTTCCATAGGTATTGAATCACAGTGACAATTATAGGTAGTATGTAATCTTACCTACTTCAAAATTCACTCCGTGTAGAGCATCAAACTGCGTCTGCAGTGGCAATGTGATACACCATACAAAGCTGCCCAGTGCCCACGCCAAAAAAGCTTGCTGTTGAAAAAAAAAATAGACTATTGCGTTATTATAAAAAAATGATATTCAAGTATGCACGGCTTTGTAGAAGATAGGTACCTATTTTATTTATAACAATACCTATAATTATAATTAAAACCGTCAAGGTTTGGATTTGAAATGCTAGTAGGTATAATAGTTACGGTATCATACCCCAAGGGTGCTAGCAGTAACCACAACAGTTATATCTATACAAGTTTAAACATCTCGATTTCCCAGCAGCTGAAACTGAGCCGAATTTCAGTTTATATTAAATGGTTTACTACCTAACAACGAACGCAATATTCTAATAGAGGTATCTGTCTTGTTATGATTTATGTGTACCTACCTACTTTCAAGTACATAAGAGTCAACATCAATAACTTTTTTAAAGGATAATGACCATTGATGTATGAAATCTTGTACCAAACTTTATTTTTTATAGACTGCGGTCTCCACATGAACTCCATGAAATAAAAATACAGTTATTATTTTTTAATTACCATCACAATTCTAAAGTTAATAAATAAACAAGTATTATTTCTCAATCAAAGCTGTATGACAGGAAATGTGCATTGAAAATAAAGTAACTTTATGTACTTATGTAAAACTAAATTTCATTATTATTATTTTTTTTTTTTGCTAGTATATATAATATTTATTTTGTTTCATGAGACAACTTTACACCACCTTACCTTACCTTACATACTTTGGTAATTCTTCTTTTAAAACACGAATATTAATATTTACTTACTAAAAATAAAGACTTCCTAAGAGTTGTTGGATTCGTTATATAGAAAACATGCAAGAAAAAGTTTTCTTCCAGAAAACAGCTTCAAGAAAATAAAAAACAATTCCCTTGTTTAAAACAAAGCATGTGGCGAGCAATTCCAAAACACTCGAGACCATGGCTCGCCATGTCGGAGCGCCACTAGATCCGCCTATTCCCTTCTTAATTAAGGCGGTCCTATACGCGAATGACATTGAGCATTTGACCTTCACTGCTCGAGTGAGCTAAGTGCGTCGAAAACGCAAGGACCGCGCAAGTTCATCGAACCCGCTCTACGAGAAAAATAACTACCCGGTAATTTTATCATACCTGGGTCTTTTTCAGCGGGCCCATTATTTGTTTTAGATGTTTATGTTTGAAATGGACAATTTAAGTCTCGTTAGATTCATTTCATCTTAATCTAGGCTCGCAAGTTTTATTTAGTGTTTTAGTTAATTTAAATTAGAAAAAAAAATAATTATCGTCAAAAAGTATGGATATTTAGAGTCTAATAGCTTTGAACGTAAGCAATATTTCTTAAAAAGTAAAAAGTACGAGAATAGTACTTTATTTAATTTGAACATTTCTTAAAATTATGAAAATTGTGGCACCGAAATCACGGTGTCACAATTTTTTTTTCATGTTTGAGGCATACTAGCAATGATTTTAAAATCTATATTTTCTTGGGGTGATATGTGAATAATAGGGAAATATATTTGATATAGGTATATGTCAAAGGATTGAATAGTTATTCAAATTTTAAAAAAACGTGACCACCGAATTCAAAATAAAATAATTACTGTACATAATTAGTACTTTACCAAGCTTAAATACTCCTTCACGCCGCAACTACTAAACCGATTTGGCTCAAATTTAGAATGGAGATAAATTGTATCCTAGATTAACACATAAGCTACTTTTTATACCGAAAAAATTCAAGGTTCCTGTGGGATTAGTTAAAAATGAAATTCACGCGAAAAAAATTCTTCACGCCGCAACCATAGGCCGCAACTACCGAATCGTTTTGTCTAAAATTTGGAATGGAGATAGTTCATATCTTGAGTTAATAAATAGGCTTCTTTTTATCCCGCAAAAATCCATGGTTCCTTCGGGAACAGTGAAAAACATATATTCAACCGGGAGACATACTCCTTCACGCCATAACTACTGAGCAGATGTGGCATGCAAATAAAATTGATCCTAGATTAAGACATAGACTACTTTTGATCCCGCAAAATTCCAATGTTTCTATAATAATAGTGAAAACAGATACCCACCTAGGAAAATATTCCTTAATGCCGTAATGACTGAACTGATTTAGCTGAAATTTGGAATAGAGATAGAATCCTGGATAAATACAAAATATACTTTTTATCCCGGAAAAACCCAAGTTTTCGGCGGGAAAACTGATATTCACGCGGGAAAACAATACTTCACGCTGTAATTACTGAACTGATATGACTGAAATTTGGAAAGGAGATTTTACCTTAGATTAATACAAAGGCTACTTTGCATCCAGGAAAATTCAGGGTTTCTATGATCATAGTGATAAACACAAAATCCACGCGGAAAAAATTCTTCACGCCGCGCCGCAACTACTAAATCGATTTTGGAATGAAGATAGATTTCGTCCTAAATTAACACAAGCACACAACGATTTTTCGGACTAAAAAGTAGCCACTTTTTAGTCCGAAAAATTGATGGTTCCCGTGGAAATAGGGAAATCTAAAAATACGCATGCGAAGCCGCGGGTATCTGCTAGTTTAAAATAAAACATATAATTTTTTAACACAATATGCACTTTAATTAAGCTACTTTTTGGTCTACCTTTACCAATTTTTATATATATTTTTTATCCCAGGAAAATCTATGTCTTCTATAATAATAGTGAAAAATTCCTCCACGCCACAAATACGAAATTGATTTGGCTAAAATTTGCATTTAAGATAAATTATACATTGACTACGTACTCTTTATCTCGGAAAAATCCATGGTTTCTATGATAATAGAGCAAAACAGGTATTCATATGGAAGAACTACTCCTTCATGCCGTAATTATTGAACTGATTTGGCTGAAATTTGGAATAGAGATAGATTGTATTCTGAAATACATAGGCTACTTTTTATGTCGGGAAAATTCATAGTTTCTATGATAATTTCACTATTATCATAGATACCATGAATTTTCCCAACAGATATTCACGCGAGAGGATTATTATTTATTTATTCCTTAAATCTAAAAGAATATATACACTGATTTCTTCACACCCTTAAGCCTATACGGCTTGTCTGGGTACTGCACATCCCCCTATATAAAAATTCTTACAGGCTAGATTAAGATACGTTAAATTACAAATTATATTACAAACGAGTGCGATAAGCGGTTGTAGTCGCAGGCACATACAAGGTGTTCCAGATCATGATATTAGACGTGTATATAATATAATATGATATCGTGAATGGATATATTTATTTTAATTTAAGGTACAGAAATTTAAGTTATTTTTAATTATATTATAAGTTTTTATTATTTTTTTAATTACTCTACACACCGAAAATATACCGAACCGATTTGGCCAAAATTTGAAATGGAGATAGATTTTATCCTGGAATTTAAAATGGGGATATATTTTATCATCTGCTACTATTTATCCCGGAAAGTTCAATGGTTTTTATGGTAATAATGGAAGCCGCAAATACGGTACCGATTTGGCTGAAATTTGAAACAGAGATAGATGACAGCTTGGAATCATACATTGGCTACTTTTATCCCGGTTACTATGATAAAAGTAAAAAACAAACAGATATTTACTTTGGAGAAATACTCCTTTACGCCGTCATTACTGAACTGATTTAGATAAAATTTTAATTGTAGATAGATTATGTCCTGGATTAATACATACTACTTTTGATCTAGGAAAAAATCATGGTTTTTGCGGGAATAGTGAAAAACAGATATCCGTGTGAGACTCCTTCGCGACGTAACTACTGAACTGATTTGGCTGAAATATGAAATGGACACATAGATTTTGTCCTAGAATAATACACCGGCTACTCTTTTTCGGAAAAATCATTGGTTTGCACTGGAATAGTGAAAACAGATATTCATGCGAGATAAATACTCCTCCACGCCAGCACTACTACTGAAAACTACTGAAAATTTCCAGCGAAATCAAAATAATGAGCTAAATCTTAATTTTTTTTAAAGTAATGAAAATTCCGTACATTAGCCTCTATTATTTAAATATAGAACTCATTCGTCATACCTTTAAAAAACCAAAATAGTGGTAGTTCAAATGCACATCGATAAATCAGTTGCACCGAAATCAATTTTAGGGGTATACCAAGCCACCGAAAGCGACTTCTTTTCTCAATAACAAAGAAGCTAAGATAGGCACAGACAGACCTTCTTGCCTTTACCAACGACGTAGCACGAATGAGAGTTTGTCCTACTCTAACAACTATTCTCGCAGTCATTAAAGGAGAAGCAGTATGGAGAGAATTGGTGAGCGCCACTGATATCAAGTCTAAACGACGGACGTAAAAACTATTCGTTATAAATTATCGATAAAGCCTATTATTAATTAAAAATATAACAAGTTCAGCTACGAACTAATAAGCTATATCTAAATTATCTTTGTATGATGGTGAGTTTAATATAATAAAAAAAAAAATCGATACAATGTGGGTTGCGGACGCGCCACCGACGTCAATATTTTCATGGTTTTTATTTTTTTACATCACTTATATTTAGTTTATCTAAAAAAATCCATATAAAAATCCATAATTGAATAGTGGTATCTCCATTGGACACGCATTATTGTGCCCTGTGACTTGTGAGAATGACCCACCTATCAAAAGCAGATATCATTAGGATTATTTTTGCTAAATATAAATAGCATAGGGTCAAAAATAAACGGAAGACCAGGAATTATAACATTTTATTCCAAATTATAATTAGATGAGATTATATATTTTTTAATTTTATTTATATTAAAATAATAATAGTCTTATATACCTATATATGAAAATCAATTGCTGTTCGTTAGTCCCTAAACAGTAGCGTTTTATATACCTATATATACATAGTTTACTAATATTTACACGATATCAACCTTATTCAATAATTTAAAAGATAACTTATTTACTAATACCTACAATAAAATTAATATATGAAAATCAATTGCTGTTCGTTAGTCCCTAAACAGTAGCGTTTTATATACCTATATATACATAGTTTACTAATATTTACACGATATCAACCTTATTCAATAATTTAAAAGATAACTTATTTACTAATACCTACAATAAAATTACCTACTCGAAATAAATATTTTTCGTAAAACGAGAGCGTTTGGCGGGAAAAATTGCGCGCGTCCACCCCGTCTGAAGGCCGGTAGCCGTATGCGTTTCGGCGCCCGCGCTAGATTTTCTATGATTATTTGGCCCAAATATTAAATTTTCATATAAAATGGTCGAAATAAAATAAAATAAACTTTGAGAGTGAAGCATATATATATTCTCTATAATTAAATGTAAGATTTACTTTCATGGTTGCAAAGGCAAAGAAGTTGATACACGATCTTATATAAAGCTACTCTTGTAAAACACTCTTGTTTTTATCGTAATAAACAATTTTTAATTTTTTTTAAAGCTACAGAATTAACGACCATGAATCAGTGTGTAGCATACAATTTTTTGAAAATTTTGTGATGCCATTTGACGGAGCTGATAGCTGTTGAATAACAGTATTTTCAAAGAAATAACGTCAGTACAGCCTTAAGTCCATACTCGGAGGCAACAATACCCGGCCTCCGATGCGCTCAGAGATATTCAAATATGTCTAAGGCCACTATTATATTGCCACCATTTATAGCCATGCGACTTCTGAATTGAATTTGAGTGGAGCCTTACAAACTGTTAATTGGAAAACAATATTATATAAATATGCATGAGGTATATAACAATGAGTAAAGGCGGCTCAGCAACCTCAAATGAAGGTGGTCTTTCTGCTTTATTTTCATATGTAGGCAGGCACCTACGCGTGTTTAATTTATTCGGTAGGCAGGTTTTATAAAGCAACACGTACTGCAGAAATATTGCTAATAAGTATTTACTTTGTTATATCGTTAAATTTCGAACTTTAGTAGAACATTTCTATATAACTACCTATACTTAGGTATATTTTTTTAACAGTTTCTTACCAACTTACTGGAACAAGAAAAATACTTCATTATAATGAAAAGACAAACAAGACACTCAAATAGGTACTTGTAGTACCTGTTACGATGTCATAGGTACAGTATAAAAATATAATTCAAAAAGTACTAAAAATTGATAATGATGACCAAATAACTATGCTTGCAAAAGGAACTCGATTCTGCAGCAGTGCTTGCGAAACCTGCAACGATGTTTCAGTCGATCTTTCGATCCTGGTTGGGACATTGATCTCGCCTGTCTGGCGCGTCCAATTGTATTTTTATCCACCCTTTCATACACTTATACAAGCTCTGCTTTATTCGAGATCGTTTCGAACTGTTGACGGTTTAATTGTTATGTAGTTATGACAAATTCACTGGTTGGCGTTTTAACAGTTATCGTAACTTTGGTTAACATGTGTTTCTAGTTATTATTAAGTGCCATTATGCAAGAATCATTGGTGCTTAGGTACCTACCTACTATTTGCGTTATTGACTGTTAAAAGACAAATATTTCTTCCGTGACTCGGTTCAACTGGTACTTATGCTTAAAGCATTTCTTAATTTAGATACTCAATTTAAGTACCAAACAATCATTTTTGGTTAATTTAACATTACTTATTTTTTTACATTACCCGGTTTATTGCCTTTAACTAACTACGTACCCTTTAGGTATGAGCTTTTACAAGTACCTGTAAAAATATAATTCTTGCGTGTTGGCCTTTATAGGGAAAATCTTAAATAACCTTCTAAAGATATCTTTTTATAGCTTTTGACTGTAATATAACTACTTTTACTAGTTTTATACCTCAAAAAAACATTAAAGGATGGCACAATAGGGTATTTGACTCCAATTTTTTTATTACTTTATTATAAAGTAGAATTAAAATAATGACGTGCACTGAAAGAACTAATTAAATCGATCAAATAACAAAAAAGTTATAAGCATTTAAAGATTTGTGATTAGACAGAGATAGCAACAGAGACATTATGACGTCACACCTCACCAATGCCATAGTAGCTTCGTGCGGCTTCATACAAATTTTCGTTTTGCGAGAAAGGGATAGAAGATCCTCCCACTCCAAAGTTTAAACGCCTGTAACTTTGTAAATCTTCGTTGGATTTTAATATTTCTTTCACTGCACGTTATTATTTTTATCCTAGTTTATAATAAAGTAATATTTTTTATCAAATTCAAAAGTAGTGTAAGACCCCATTGTTCCAAAAAAGAAAGCATCGAGATTTTTCTTCATCAGTTCCTATAAAGGAAACCTGTCGTCCCAAGCAGACGATACAATGTTGATCTGAACATCGTGCATCGTTGAGAAAAACGGCCACTATGATGACCGATGCCGGTTATGTCAACTGATTTTGCAATTTATATTTTATTCTTTACTCCAATACGTTTTTGCTATAAGTAAGTAGGTAGGTCTTGTCTTGGCCACAATTATTTTCTACGCTAGAAAGTGTAGGGGATACTTTTGTATCCATACCTACCACCTACTGGGTTTTCAAAACACAATCCATATTAGATGCATCTAGGTAGGTGCCTAAGAAATAATATAATCAATACGGTCTATGTTAATTCTACATATATCTTGCTGCTTGTTGAACAAAATTTAGGTACTTATATATAGGCACACCTAAATAGGATGGTGCTCCCTGCTTCAAGATTCTTGAATACATAAAAAATAATATATTATTTATTTATCTTTGTCTGTGAATTGATAGTTAGCATTACTGTAGTTATAAACACATTAATCTGATCCACCACATTGGGGGATTAATTACAAAACAGTTTGAAGCTTGACCGAAAGAATAGCTCACGATTAAAATCGGACGGTGTAACGAGGTTCTTAAAATCAAATGGAATAAATAGACTTTCTTAGTTTACACGTGACAATCTGATCGGCAAAAGAAATAGTCCAGTTTAACATACGGCCGCGGCAAAAGTACGATACCCGAAGACCTGCTGCATAAATTGGCTCGTTCGTGATACAGTGCCTCGTTGAATATGTATAGGTGCCCCCTTCCGTGCTTCTCATTTTACTAATAGATTTCTCTTTGATTAAATTTGTATACGTTTTATTCATACGGCCGAAGCAACTATTGTTGGTTGGTGGCCGTTTAAATCAGCGGTTACGGCCTTTCCTACGTCTTGTTTCGTAGCCTCCTCGCGTGCACGTGTGTTTCTGTTTGTTTTCGTTCGGTATCCTCGACCAATTTACTCACAAGTTCTGAGGGGTTATTACAGGTTTTGTACGAATTTCGAGTCGACTCGCGTCGCTGAAACGAATCGAATGCCTTCATACATTTACAGCCAGCGCCATTTATTGACAGCCGCATGTCAGTGATTGTCCATAGATTCGCTGGCGTTAGCTGTAAATGTATGAAGGAATTCGATTTGTTTGTGCGATTTGAGTGGACTCAAAATTCGTAAAAAAACCTGTACTACCCACTGTCTTTTCATCGGATTTAGCGACAGTGTATGTTCTTTTTGAGCTACTTACCTATACCTCATTTTATTAGATGGCGCCAAAAGTACCTATCTAAGTAGGTATATTTGTTTTGATAAATTATTTCAGGGACTATATTATATCTACTAGGTACCTTAAGGACATTAAATCTTTACTTAAATACGATTCATAGTTTAGCCGGAAACCGTCAAACACCGAAAAGCCTCGGCTCTACTTTTATATGGATATACTTTGATTCGAGTCGATTAATGAATATAAACATTATTAAGTCAACAAATAGTAGATACTTATTATAAACTTTAGTATTATAGGCATCTAAGAATTATTTACTACAAATTATTATTATTGGACTACTTAGATGAAAAAATGCAGTGTAGAACACTAACGGTTAAATATAGGGAGTGGCCCTTTCGTGTTAAAATGAAAATTGATATACTTACCTAAGTACGGTGAATAGTTTTCACCAATTTTTAAACCTGTTAGGTGGAAAATGAAGCCTTCGGTAGGACAGTTGGATATTTATATAGTAACAATAATAATAGTCATAAAAGGTAAGGTAATACTAATACAATAAGAGTACGAGTTACGGTACCCTTAAAAGTTTTCTTTTCAATATTTATTTTTGCACTACTGTTATCGTAACTCAAAAATATATCATTCGTTATTAAACACATAAATAAAACCCTTTGATATTTAGCATTGAGAATTGGCCATCGAATACAAGATATTTATAATGTCTTCATTAAGACAGGCCATCGAATCAGCTCACGCCCGCTTATTATTATAATTTAGATGCTTGCCCAAAGCTGCGTTGCTCAAGATGAAGTCATCATATGGATAACCCGTTTACTATATTAGATTACGTGGTAAGGTACATTCTAAACTATATAAAAACATTTACTCCCTTGCCGGCGTTTGGTAGACTTTACACCTAATTAATGATTTAATGGTTTTAACTGATTGATTTTTTCGGGACTAATAGGTAGGTACCTACCTTTATGTTCAATTTATGGTTGTGTTTATTATTCTAAAGTTTTATGCGGTATGATCCATTATGAAGTGTTATATTTATAACGCGATTGCAATAAAAAAGTACTTAGGAAAACTATACCGCTCTTCGCTAACGTGGTAGGCTATATTATGGTCATGGGTGTTCTATCAAATTAAGAAGGTGGATCATAAAAAAGGGATTGAGATTTGAGTTGGATACGTAGTAACTTGACGTAACCAAATAATTCCTTGGTAATTGGTACTATAACATTTTCCCCGACATCATACTTACTGAAAGATTTCCACTTAAAGATATATATAATTGTTGTCAATGCCTTATTTGTATGCGGAATAGTGCTATAGGTAGGTACTTATTTAGGTACTAGTTCTAGGTTTGAATGTAAGGGGTCTTGACTAATAGCGGTATTTGATATGCAGGAATGTGAGTGCAGTTTTCGTGACTCTAGGCGATGGGTTCCATGCCCTGGCACTCGGTCGGCAGTTCATCTAATTATGGGCTCTTATTTTTTCTAGTCAACACGTAACACTTATTTATTTATTTATTTATTCAATATTCATAAACAACAACTTATTTATGTTTTATATAATATAAGGTAGGTATAATCATCCGGGTTGATTGTTTAAATAGCGCGGTTTCGCACATGTGAAGCCCTATTTTAAGGATCTCCTTTGGCATTTAATTCTCCAAAACCTTTTCTTAGGTTACATTAAGTATCTTTCAATCCGGTGTTTCTTCTAGTTTGAGCTGTTTATTGATAAAATAGTAAGTAAGTTACTTATCCATTTTCATTACAACAATTACATTTTACTCTTAGGTTTTGGATATGGCAGATGTCTTTCGAAATCACGAAAAATGTTAGCTAATCTAATGATATACTTATTTGCTTGAATAACCCACGAGTAAATATGAAATTGATCAATGCAGTTCGAGGACGAAACCACAACTAACCTGCAGTCAGTATCAGTCACAACTAACCTGCTTGTACACCTATACCTATATCGTAATAGTTATGAATACCTATAATATTTTGGGGACTTTTTTTATTAAAATTATTGATATCAGGTATGCTTGCGTTTAAAATTTATTACATCGTAGAAAGATTAAAATGTACATCACTCATCTTCTATTCAACAGAAAAAATAATAATACTCCGTTACAAAACAACCTGAATAATATAATATAATCATTATATGACTACAGCATCTACCTACCTTACCTTATACCTAAAGTCATTCAGTTAATTAACAGCAGGTACACAGTTACTCGTTACCCGACTTCCGTAAAGAACCACTAATCTTAAGAGCAGAAAGATTTATGAACGCCTTACCTCATTAGAGACATTAAAACTTTCCTACTCATAACGCTGCAACTCTTAGCTACACCGCTTCATTGTGATTCAGCGTGCGCACATTGTTCCTGTTAAAATTTGTAGGCAGCCCTGAAAGAGTGCCAATTCATCATCGTAAAGCCCTGGGCGGAGGTCGTAGTCCCCTGAATAAATCTCACTTCTATACTTTCGCGTGGGGAACGACTGCTTTATGAGATCCTTAAGACTGTATGGATTTCGGAAAATATTTCCTTTGCGTGCCAGCCCTCGACAAATGAAGGAGCATTGGGCACATCGCAATGTGTGGAAGGGCCTATATGAGCGTTTTTATTGTAATACGGAGCAATTCGTTTAAAAGCGAGTGCTAGTAAAGTTGGTAGTGCTCATACGAAGTGCCTACTTCCTAATATTTATTGCATTCTTCGGTTTTCGGTTTGCGAATTTTCACTTTAACCTTTTTCCAAAACTTAAGACATTGGATATGATTGGTATTACTGTTCCAAGTTATTTATGGCAGGTATTTATATGTTACTGCTGATTACCGTTCCTGCATTTTACTGTTTTTTTTTTCTAATTATGTATTGTTATTAGGTGTCTTAGTATGTACCTATGATGTTATGATACCAACGTTAAATAAGATAGAGTATATAATATAATTGAGTATCAATTTACGATTGATAGAAAAGTGTAGAAAAATAAATTGGTACCTATTTAGACAACCTATGAAAAAGATAACAAAATATAAATCACGTAAGTAGGTACCTACGAATGACGTTAGTTCAGTGAGTTATAGCAGGTGTTCTTGTATTTTAAGATTAATTAATGATCTCTACCTAATCTTGATAAATGGCACGTCACTTCTTATATTTAATTATGTTCGCATTATACCGTACAAGTTCTTAATTACAAATAAAAAATACGTGTATATAATATAATATGTATGTGTATAACTCCATATTACAGACCTGCCTAATTATACAAGGTACATAGTTCCTACTTACCTACAGGTATATACTTACCTAATTTATACCCACAGAGAACACTTGTATGCATTTTTAAAGTTATATGTTAAATTTGCAGCGTTGAGTGTAGGCATTCATTATAATTTATACCTACAGCAGATACCTGCGGCAGTAGTACATAAGGCAGGGACAGGCGTGCGTACAGAAACGAGCGCACCTCGTTAGGCCGAGCTTCCCCTTCACCGCTGCGCCCGCGCACCCGTTTGTTCTAGCCTCCGCGACATTTCCATTCCCAGCACGGAAAATGCACATTTTAGGAGAGCCCCGCAAACATCGAGATAAACTTTATTGTGTGTTAATACCTTGCCATTTGTTATCGAGAGCACCTACTTATGCCTTACTCGAATCGTTTGCCAATAGTAAATACTTACTCGAATGTATGATATCTGCGTATCTTTAGCGGACATTTAAAATTAAAATACGTCATACATTTTAATATAATGTTTTTATACCAGGGTTTGATATATGAAATTTTGTCGAGAGAGCGCTGCTACACGAACACAATCGCTTTCCATACAAGGCGCTGCACCAGTTACAGATAAATTGGAAGGGCTCGTGGGCGATGTGATTTGAATTGAATTAATTATGAGCCGGGGCACTCGCTCACGAGCTCCTGCAGGAAATACAAACGAGTGAAAAAATTACGTGAATGTGTAGAATATTTTCACCGCTGTTCTATAGAAGCGCCTTATCTCTGATACAAGGGGTCAATAAACCGAGGGACGCGGCTGCATCGCGGCGGATTTATACGACACAATACGCATACAGGTGTCGTCGAGCTCAGCACCCTTTCAATAAGCCGAATGGGAACTAAATAGGATAGGGTCCTCGCAAACGTTCGGTTCCTCTATGCTTTACAAAATGTTGTTCAGATCATCATATTTCCATCAGGTACGACGACCGATTATACGGAAATGGGCACGTCATTGTCGTGAATCATAACAGCAATCTAACGCAGTACAATAAAAATCCAATTATTTGTGAAAAATTCGTCGTTAACAAGATTCGATCAGCGAACAAAACGGAGCGGGCCGTAAATCAGTGCTGAATATTTGCAGCGCGTTCGGAATATGAATTATTCTTCGTGATTGTTCTTGCGACCACGCCATGGTTCATACATGAAGCGCGAACTAGTTTTTTCGTGCGCTCACCGCCGCCGTAAATAAGGGCGATTTCGTAAAAATGTCGAACTTCTGCTCCTTGCGCCGTTTCAGTTTTTGTTTTCAGTCGCCGGATGCCTTTCTTTTTTAGCGCGTTTATCATGTGATCGTTCTCGTTCTGTTTATAATTAACTTTATCGACAGTTACTCCGTTGACCAAAATTGGTCGTCCGAGGCGGCGCAAGTTCTTAGCGCCCGAGGTACTTCGAGAGATAACCTGAATTTGTTTGGGCGAATTTTTCGAAACTGTTTTTTATCAATCGGTAGGCTGGTCGGTAATTGGCAGCGCGGCGAGGCTGGCAGCATAATTGACGGTGCTATCATTCTGAACTACTCCGTTCGGACATTCGGGGAAATTCTTAATTGGTCCACCTTTGTTGACGTTCAATATCACCGCTTCGATAATAACGCCGCGATTATTAACAGATCGTTGCCTTTAATTAGCAACTGACTCCAAAGTTATTGCGCCCAATATTTGATAAGTGCAGAATTCAGAAGACGTGGTAAAAGGATTTCATTATTTTACGCTCAAACTTTATGCACTGTAATATTTACTTCTTTTATCGTTTTTTAGGGTAATATTTAACTGAGGTTTAATAGGGATGTAGGGATTTTTAGTTTATTTTGATTTACGTCCAAAATCATTTATAATTAGGTATTAATTATTGCAGAATATTGCAAATGTTTTAGAACTGCAATCATGGAACAATTTTTCACTAATAAGGTAGGCATTGTGAAAAGGTCCTCCAAAGTCTTAAGTCACTAGAAGAAGTAGATTTCTTATTGGTTCATAATTAAAGCGTCCTGAAGGTGACCGTCTATCCAAAGACAAACAAAAACCACGCATTCGTTGAATACTGACGAAAGGAGCTTCACTGAATCTCGCTCCCGAAAAAGTTCCCGAGCGATACTTATCAAGTGTTTGAAATGACACAACCGGATTCCCTTCCCTTTCGACATGTAGTTTTTTCCGTACGGGAAATAAAACTGACGAATTTCTCAATAAAAGGGAGATGACCGGCGAGCTGTCACGTACTGGGGCCGGGGGCAGAGTGGGTATTTGGAGCGGTGCAGCAAAAACTATTCAGGGGCCATTATTATGGCATTTTTGTCGTCTGACGGGGCTGCGTGGTCGCGGCCATTACGGCGCGGCGGAGGGTGGTGCCGCGGCGGGGCGGGGAAGGAATCCGCGGCGCCCCGCGCGCCCCGCCGCGCACCCCTCCCGCGCCCGCCAGCACCGCGCCATCCATCTTCGATATGCACATAAAACGAACCGGACCTGTAACGGCAGACCCACATTCCCACTGCTCTTAAATTTATTTATCTCTTTATTAATTCTCGACTTGAATTTTAATGTTTGTGAAATTCGTCTTTGAATATTTCGATTTAGCCCCGGACAAGTTTATTGAATGTTTATTCATGATCGAGATAAGAACTTCATTAGATTGTCCGATATTTGCATTGTAAATAAGCTTTTTGAATTAATAAAAATGTAGTAACCGACGCCTGTAAACGGTGCATTACCTATCTGGACGTGGCGAGGTGTTAGGTGATATCAATCTAAAAGGCCCTAACAGGTGCATTAAAACGGCTTTGGTGCTCATTATATGTTTATTATTCTAAATTTATTGGATTGCCGTCTACTTATATGAACATTCTTGAAAGCTTTTTATTGGACGAATAAAAACTTAGGTACCACTGCAACTTAGTTGCAGAAACCTTTGCATTTCCTTTAAAAGTGTCTATTAAGTTGAAGGTTTGCACGGTGCAGCTATTCATTACCTACTATACCTAATTCAAAAATAAAGTTCAAAAATTCTTATAAAAAATTCACCTTAGGTATGAAAGTGATGGTAGGTTATCAATCAAGCAATATAGGAAAGTAAATACAATTAAAGTCATCTGTTTAGATACAATGGAAACCATTAAACCATGGAGGAGTTTTGTGTGGAATGATCCCTTAACGAAGTGCACCGACGATATCAGTTGAGTGGACAGCGCCTCAAGGGACTGCTTAATGAATGTACGGTTGTCAAGTGTACGAGAGACCTTTCTTATTGACTGACTTATAAAATAAAAGAAAGCAGATAGATTTCTATCTAATGTTTTTACAAATAGAACAAATTTTAGTAGGCCAACAAAAGATTACTAGTTTAAATAAACGAACGTAATTAATTTTTAAACAAACTGTTTTCAACTAATATGGTACGGGCTACCTACATAAGTAGTTAAAATAGGTACATTCCTTTAAAATTACTTTACCTGAAAGGAATGTATTTTATCTAGGTAGGTATAGGTACATAGATACTTAATATAGGTTGAATAGTAGGTTGAAGTTTAATTTCGATAAAAAAACTCTTTATTAATAAAACATTGCCTAATGTATAATTCTATAATAAATCTTAAAATAAATACATTAATCTGATGCTTATATTTTATTATGTTCGTTGAAATTAATTATACATTGTAAACTTTATCTAATATGTAATTATTTTTATCAAAGAAAAACCGGTACTTATGTCACAAACTTCAGAAGTTTATTGGCATAATTTCCGTAAATATCGAGAAATGGACATACTTAGATTCCGCTTCTATGTAAATGTCAGGTTAATTCCGAACGAAAGTAATAAAGTAGAAGTTTTTCAACCTTTCAAACTGCCGTTAGTCTCCAAAACGAAGAAATATGAATCGTCATGCATGCACGATCCGAACTCCGAACTGTAACCTTCGAAGCCGCGCCGCAGCTCGCGACTACAATAACTAGATATGACATCTGTGTATCGGAGTTCAAATGTTACACATATTTTAACGATAGCCTTACTTATTTTATCACGATCTGATCAAATGTTTAAATGAATGCTGGTTATAAAGAACACATTTCATTTCGTAAGTAGGTACCTACATAATTCAATAAGTATCTACTTATAACTAACCTCTATTAGTGCAGTCTCCATTTAGCGTTTCACGATGTTCAAAAATATCACATTGTAAAATGAAAACAATTGCTTGCCTAATAATTATGGCATTTAATTTTTTTTAATAAAATTTAATATAATATGGAGAGGTTTTTATCTAAATGCTATCTCTTCCTACCTACTAATCTTAGTTTTGGTAATATTATATATTCGTTGGTTTTGGTATCACTGACCACTTCCAAAATTACACCCTGTTAGTATAAATTTACCTAATAAATATTTTTACAGTCTCGACACCTTGTAGGAATAAATTACATACATATTAGTGCTCAAAATTATTCTTCCAAAAAAATAAAAAGTAAGTAAGGGTTAGAGCTGACTGATCGCTATCAAATTATCTGACCCGGTGATTAGAAAATAAATGCAATAGATTTTTCCATTTTAAAATCGCCCATGTAAGGAAAACCTATTAAGACAATGTTTATACGCTGAAAATCCTTAAGTACTAAAATAAATAAAAATAAAATAAAAATAAAAAGCCTTTTATTTCTCCAATTTACAATAAAATTAACTTAACAGTAAATAAAAATAATAATGCTGAAAATCCTTATCCTGTACAAAAATTAAATAGTTAAATTAGCTTTTCTATAATAAATTAAGATGTTATCTGCCTCGTGAGTTGTGACACAATCTCGAACATCTAACACTACTATGGGCGTACCTACTACCTACCGATCACTATCCAGTTAGTGTAATTTGCAATTGCGCCTTTGCGTTAATTGATCCCACCGTGCTGTCGGTTACGATAATTGACAATAAATTGTTACGCACATTAATCTGTACATCAAATTACCTCTTCCTAATGGCATATTGAGCCCAATATTCCGTGGAATTATATTGTGTCGGCATAACAGCATGTAACAAGGTTTGCTCTATATAAAATAGCAAATATTGTTATTAGTTTGCTATAGACATTCGTCAAAAATTGATAGATATTTTGAACACATGAACTACCTGTTTTCCATAGATTTATAATTAAAAAATAGGTCGTTGCTCGCGCTCCGACGAGATAGAGCTCTACCTAACAACGACAGCTCCGTGAGTGCGGCAATTTTTTTTGTAGTGTGAGTGTGTCAATTTGAAATTTTTATGGTGCGCGGACGTATAGTGTGCGTGAGAAATTGTGTAGCGACGGCTTTGGTTTGCCAATTTAGACAAAGAATTTTTTGCCGCAATTTTGAAGTCGAGGGCGGCCTCTTGGGCCTCTATGCTATTTTCCATGACAAAAATCTTGCAAACACACGACCAAATGCGCCTAAGAGTGAGGCACGTATACTAATTAACGTTCAACGTGAAACTTTGCTGTTTGGACCAAGTCAACTTGATCTGCGAGTATTCATACATCTTCCCCTTTTTGTCCCATTCGTTAAATGTGGGCAGGGAGGGGTGGGTCTCATTAAGCTGGGGACCTTGTAATTGCATGTCTAACGTTCCCTACACGTAACGTGGCCTTTTATTAGGTGTACGGTTCTATACCCAGGTTTTGGCCGGCAGTTAAGTAGGGAAGTACGTAAGGACTTTATAGAGCGATATTGAAACTTTTCCTAGGTCTATGGAAAACAGAGCATATTTAACTCATTAATATCAAAACGAGCTTTATTTCTCGATTTCATTAATTTTTATTAATCAAATTTTTGGACATAGGTACCTAGATGTACATCTACCTTTTTAAAATCTACATTATAAATTTTTTTATTAATAAAATTAGGTAGGTATCTGCTAATTGTCTAAGAACTAGATTTGTATTTTAATGCCAATTAGTCATAACTTTATAAGGCCAAAAACTCCTCAGGAAAACATAGACTTTCGAGCGTTTCCGCTGGCCAAATCTAGTAAATCTAAAGATATTTTTTGCTCTATGTAGTAGCTTTATATCAGTCCATCTCATAGATTTACAATGCGCATAATGTACCCAACTCAATGAGGCTTGATGCTTGATGCATTGTCATGTTGGTAGACTATCGTAAATGTCTGCATTGCACATTGTTTACGATCGTTTAGCGCCTCGCTCGCATTATAGATTCCAAAGAGGTGTATGAAATGATCGATAAGTATATTTTTTAATTGGTAAAGATGGCGTGCCACTCGGTAATCATTGCTTTTGAAATTGTTCAAGTCTCATGCCTAAGATTTTTTTGCAACTGCAGATATTGTTTTATTTATTTCTTTTCAATGAGGTGTTGAAACAAGTATTTAGCTTTTAATATGCCAATTATACAAATAATTAAGATATTTGTGACTCCAAAGCTCATTTAGTAAGAAATAGGCAAGTAAGTACCTGCTTAGTAAGCAGCTATAGAAAATCTAGATATGTATATCAGATATCAGTAATTTTTAAAATGACAAAATATTTACCTAATTTAATGCCTTCATTGAAACCAATGTTTCATTGAAGGCATTTCCGATAAAAACTACTTCTTTCAAAAATTATTGCAAAATAAAACAGTTCATTGCAAACTACACAGTTTAAAAGCAGATATCTGAGATTTATCGCGGGACGTAGACCTACAAAGAAAGGCACAAATAAACAGTCGCTTCTAACTAGTTTCTTATGGAGATACATACATAGTTGTTTCCTCGGCATTGTTCGCTAACAAGCCCGTCTCACCGCGCCCTGGACGGTGGACCTCGGCACGACACCGGCTTGCTCTCATACCTACCTATTATAAATAGAGCTACCAACGTATCTAGTTAAAACGAAAGATTGTTTTATTGCCAAGGAAAAGTTCTGCGCAACCAAACAGCCTCGCGGTTGACAGACACCAGTATTCAATCCCGCTATGTACTTAGATGGAATAAACATACCTACTTACCTCCATATATACATTACATATATTTACATACGAGTACATTTGTCAATTTCTTCAACCATGAAGAATAGCAACGTGAGCCTTTCATGTACCTATGATACCTTGGGAGTTTAGTAATGTTTTCGAACATTACTAAACTCCCAAGGTATCATAGGTACATGCCTATACTTACCGTATAGGCATGTGAAACATACCAACCCGCTATTTCCGCAAATTACTACATCTCCGGTTTGGTCCCTGTGAATGCTCTTTTCTCAGAAGTTAAGTAGGTATAGGTACCTATATCTACCTATATATTTCTTAGTTTTGTCTTAATAAAGAACAGTTCAATTCATTCCATCTCATGACACAATAGCTATTATTAACTAAGATGCAAATTCCAAAATCTTACATCTTTCAACAGTTTTCAACTCTACACACACTATCGATGTGATCTCTTACATTTAAAAACCGGTTCAAAGCGCATAAAAATCCTTCCAAACTCCTTAACAAAAGTAACTGTGCAACCATTCAACCCTATACAAAACCCTGCCTCGTGCTGTGGCGTTAAAAAAAACAAACGGCTACGCAGGATACAGTTTTATTTCGAACAATAGACACAATATCGGATTTTAGAAAGCTGACCGTTCGTTGCGCAACTTTCTCCCTTTATCTTGAACACAAAGGTAAGAAAAGTTGAAATGTACAGTTCTTAGTTATTTTTTTATGATTTGCAATAAAAAGTCGGACGCAAAGCCATCCTTTACAAACTAGACTTTCTCTTAGATTTGCAAAACTTTCGAGGTTTTTTATCCGTTGAAAAAGTTTCGCATAATTTATTGACTCTATTAAATTGTACAAGTTTAAAATATTGCTTACTTGTAAGGGAGTTGAAAGGTTTCTACCGATATTAATTTATGAATATTATGACTACGTAATGTCAGGTACAAATAGACTGAATGCATTAGAATTGTATGGTTATAAATTATATTAAATTATGTGTATATTAGGTACTTAAAGGACTTATAGAATTCAATAACTAGGTACAGGTAGAAAGAGGTACTTACCTTAAATTGACAGAATGAGTATTATCATGAACTATGACCATGTCTTTATATTATTATTGATCGTTGTTATTGATATGTTTCCGTTCTTGTATGATTGCGTATACGGTATATCTATATAAAGACTAGGCTATAACTAGATATATTTTTCAGAACAGCTTTAACCGGTAGTCGGGTAGTTCATTATCAAAGTCTCACATTTATCTAGCCTGTACAAGACAAGTTTTATAGCTCAATTCTCCAATTAAAATACGCATTAATTAGCACAATAGAATATAGATCGAATAGATACGCATCTAGGCGCATAGTTAGGTATTAAATTGTGCCGGAACGACGTTTACGAGCATATTGGCGCCATACAGGGTGCAACATGCTAAGGCTATCAGTTACCCCGCCGGCTAATTCACTGTGACAAATTAACAGCTAAATTTAACCCTCCGGTTTAATACCTACTTACCTATCTGTATATTAATATTGCAATATAATAATAACTGTATCATCTATGGTACATTTATTATGCATCGGGTGGCTTGATATGGAGCACTAATAAGTATTAAATACTGTTATTAAAGAAGTTAGTCACTCAATTTTTTAACTATCATATCGAGTCAGTAAATCAATTCCTTTATTCATTTATAGGACCACTGGCAATGTAGGTAGTGGCAGAAACTCGTCTTGATTATTTGGGATCCTATAAAAAAATTTGCACATAGCTATATCGAGCATGTATTAGTAATATGCTCGATATACAAAAAAACTACACATTTCCGGATTAACCTTTACCTAACCGACATCACCTCGTGTTAGGAAATACCGAGAGTAGGATACTTTTCTAGGGGTAGAAAACTATGTGTGAGGGGACACTCAAACAATAATGAATATTTAATAACAAAATAATGGTAATGAAGAAAACCTTTTCATTTACCTTCGACTTTTCCCCGGCGCAGACGATTAACCCAATAGACAAACAAAATAGACATAATAAACCTAAACAAAGGTCCATTAACGCAAGCGTAATTCATTAAACATTGGAACGGAACACGTTGTCGAAGCCCAAACAGATGTTTTCATTGTAGGCCGTAGAACATAACTTGACATGGTTAAGTACTTATCCGGGCTACATTGGGCTGGGCAGAGATAAATGGTACGCTTGAAGACATATCTCATATTCAATGTCTACGCGTCTCGCCCGCCCGGCTCTAATGTTGTGATCAAACAACTAGAATGCGCTCTAATGAAACATTACGTTTAGTAGATAAAGCACTCATATTATCGTAAGAAACCCATGTTAGAGTTTGATACACTAACAATTTTAAGTTAGTACTGAATATCGCAAAGGAAGTTTTTTTCCAGTTTTCGAAGACCCGTAGTCTTATAAAAATAGTAATCATTAGTTTGTTCTGGTAATAAAACCCTATTAAGTACCTACTTTTCATATTAAAAAAGTTCATAGTATTTAATACATTGGTCGTTCTGTTTATGAAGCAATCGTTAACACTTTGGTATTAGACACATAAGGGATTTAGTACAACACATGTCTATTTCCTTCACACTCCAGGACTTCACATTCCAGGATTCACTTGAACCTCTACCTAACTTTTTTACCTACCTACCCGTTTTAGTGACTGCAAGCGACAGATTTTTTGTCTTTGAGGTAAGTACTAACAATATTAAAATTAGTTTCAAAAAATTAGAAATAACACCGATTTTATAATTTACCCACTTATACATTTCTATAATTTGTGACTTTAAAACCTCCCATTATGCAATAACATTTCTAGGAATGAATTAGCAATTTATATCGTCATTATTCAGTATCAATCTTTTGTTTGTCTAAATTAAATCGGTTTAGCTCTAGGCAGTGACAAACGGTACGCTTGAAGCCGTATCTCATATCCAACGTCTACGCCGCTGTAGTGCAATATGCAAACTGGGGAAGGCTATAATGAATAGTTCATTAAAATGCAATTGTTCCCTATGTTTGTGTTACCTGTTTCGATAGATACAAGAACCTACCTTGGTTTTCCTATATTGCCTGCGACCACCGCCAACACTAAAATTTATAAATATGAAAAACGTTTTGTACCTACCTATTTATTTTTTACAATCTATTGCAATTTTTACAATCTACTGTGACTCTATACAATGCACCATATATTATTTACTGGTCCTAAATGCAAAAAAAATATAATTGCTTTGTAAAGGTCAGGTCAACCCACGTACTAATGTGTAAGTATCGTATAAGTAGATGCAACTGAAAATCCTATCCTATCCTACTAGTCCTACTATCCTATCCTATCCTACTATCCTTCCTACTAATCCTATCCTACTCCTACTAATATTATAAACGCGAAAGTTTGTAATAATGTGTGGATGTATGTTTGTTACTCTTTCACGAAAAAACTACTGAATGGATTTTGATGAAACTTTACAACAATATAGCTTACACATCAGAATAACACATAGGCTATTATTTATAAAGATATAGTGTGAATTATCCAAAATATATAACGATAAGTGTCGCGTAAATAGAAAAAAATTGCAATCTGCGACCTTTACTGACGTACGCCGCGAAAACCGTTGGAGTTACACGTATATAATGTATAAACATTTATTTTCGTAGGTTTTGCTTTCTTTTATTTCAGAAATGGTTAAACATTATTACAATACCTAATGTCTTTAAGACAACAGAGACAACATATTTTTTATTTTATTTATATGCAAAGAGCTATAATCAAATTCTGATCTTGGCTTTCTTAGTAGGTGGGAAAACGTAAGAAAAACGACCAGTTTTTGTTTAAGGCCCACAGTCTCCCGCTTGCATACATCACTGGGAAGGCAAGTTTGCTATCTACGTACAAATAGATCTCGAATTCTGCATCCAGTTTAGTTAGAATACAAAACATGCCTCCCCACTACGTCTGCAGACTACGTCGCGCTGTGTCGCAGTCTGTTCTATTCCTGTCTAAGCCCTTGATGTAGCTACACATACCGACCTCCCTCGCATTGCAATATAAAGACAATTGAAACAGTAGGTAAGTATTTAAATGGGAACCCAAGTAAACTCACCGGCATATTTAGCGGAACATAAAAAAAAGGTCCATAATTAAAAAAATATGGTTTTATTTTAAAATCTACTTACTACACTTCTTTTGTTATTTAAAGTTTCATTTGTTTTTACTTAAAATGAGATCACATTAAGAACAGATTTTGCGAGTAAAGGCTATTTGTGAAAAATGGTACATTTTTGAACTTTTCATGTAACCTGGAAAAGTGAAATTTAATTTTAAAATTACAATTAATTAAATTAGAAAAAGGGTGATTAATATCGCGTATTTCCTCCACGTGCTCTTATTAAAGTTTCTACCCGTCTAGGCATACTGAGAATGATGTTATCGATGGTCTCCTGGATAGTCTCCGCCATTCCTCAACTACGGCGATTCGCAGTTCTCCCACGTTGGCAGGAGCTGGAATTCTGGACTTAACTTTTCTTTTCAGCAAGTTCCAAACGTGCTCTATTGGGTTCATATCCGGTGATCTCGCCGGCCACTCCATAACAGTGATATTCATATCATTAAGATAAGCTTGAGTTACCCGAGCGGTATGCGGCAGAGCATTATCCTGCGTAAAAACAAAATCGTCACCGATATATGGGGCAAACGGTACGACATTTTCTTCTAAAACTTCTCTGATATAGCGGTCTGCAGTCAGACTCCCTCTGTCAATCACTACCAAGTCTGTGCGAGCTCCCAAACAAATGCCCACCCAAACCATTATTGATCCACCACCGTATGCAACTGTAGTTCCAAAATTTGTCTGAATGTATCGTTCTCCTTTGCGTCTGTATATTCTTTGCCTGCCGTCAATTTGATTTAAGAGAATTCTGCACTCATCACTAAACAATACCTTACTCCATTGGTCCGCGTTCCAAAGTCGATGTTCCTGAGCAAAAGTTAACCTGTTTCTACGATGATTTACCTCGAGCCTTGGAGCCTTGGCGGGCACAAATGAACCCAAACCAGCTTCTTCGAGTCTTCTTCGTACCGTACGCTCACTTACGGTTACACCCCGCACTGCTTTTAACTCATGTCGGGCTTGGACGGCCGTCAAACGGGGGTTCCTACGTACACGAAGCCGAATGAAACGATCATCCCTACTCGAAGTGCGTCTTTTTCTGCCTTGTCCTGCTCTTCTCACATAAGTACCGGTCTCCCTGAACCGTTGGATACTATGATGGATCGTTGAAACTGGTCGACGAAGATCTCTGGATATCACTCTGTAGGTTTGACCATTTCTTCGCATTTCGAGTGCCCTGGCAATCTCCGTTGGGGCTAAGTCAGGCATAATTCAGTCATCAACTCCAGAAAGATACGCGATTAAAAAAAACTAACAAAAAACAGTACTTCAATGAAATTTTAAATCAAACTCAGAAGGAAGAAATACTCGAAGTTCGCTCCAGATAAGGTGTATTTGAATAAAATTAAAACAATTGCATAAAATGTGATGTTCAGTTGTTTTCTTAATTTGAAAATATTTCTTTTTAAATTAAATAACGTATAAACCAGCCAGCAACTTTATATGATACTGATATCAAATCTTTTTTTTATGTTCCGCTAAATATGCCGGCGAGTGTAGTATCTGACAAACAATAAATGTAGTTATAATTCATAAATTATTCTTATATATTTTTTATTTTCTCAGAAACGGCTCTATCAATTTGCATATAAAAATTGTTTTCAAGATATCAGCAAAGCTCATTCAGCCAGGTTCTGATAATTATGTAAGTAGGTATGGGTTACTTGCGTTTTTTGCGTTGACGTGAATACGTCATTAGTTTCTTTATAACTATGGAAGAAAATTGAAAAAATCAATAATTAAAAAAATCAAAAAACCCGACTGCAAAAATGTCAACTAAAATGCAATAACTTAAAAGACTGAAACAAGGCGGACAACGAAAACAAAATTATAATAAACTTAAAACGATGCAATTTTTACTTCATTTTAACAAACAACATTATGAGCTGAAAGCTTTAGTTAAATTTTCGCATTCAATTTAAAAATATAGAAGGCGGGACCTATTTTCGCAAATTATAAATTAACATAGAGAAAATTAATAGGTCCCGCCTGCTTTATTTTTAAATTGAATGCGAAAATTTAACTAAAGCTTTCAGCTCATAATGTTGTTTGTTAAAATGAAGTAAAAATTGCATCGTTTTAAGTTTATTATAATTTTGTTTTCGTTGTCCGCCTTGTTACAGTCTTTTAAGTTATTGCATTTTAGTTGACATTTTTGCAGTCGGGTTTTTTGATTTTTTTAATTATTGATTTTATTTCATGCTTTTTAGTTGCCACACTTTACGAGCGAAACCTAAGCAATTTTATCTACACAATGTCAAAGACGTAAAGTGGGTATATTTGGTTATATATTATATTATGTCGGTTCAAGTCAGTCAGTCACTTGGAAGAAGTAAAAGTTGTAAACAGTGTCGTCAAACGCAAACCTGGATTTTATCCCGGAAATATATAAGCTGACCAGTAACATTTCATAGGTGTAGTTTGTGTACGTTTAGGGCTCAGGCGTATCTAACTCACATCGCTCGTTTGGGAAAAACATCGTTCGACAAAGTGGAGCGCGTCTTAAAGTACACACAGCGCCATCTAGGGCGAGTAGCGGAAGTACAGATGTTAAATAATTGTTTAATGATTATATTAAATTATGTTTTCGATTTATGCTATGATATACCAAGTAAAAATGCACAATATAAAGTACGACACACATTTGGTCAATACAAGATTAACGCTATCAAAAACTTCAAATATTACCATTTTGAACGCATTGTTCGACTGTTTATAATTCCAAATTAATTCGAAACATATGACTTATATATATTTTTGTAATCTCCTTGTAATTCCCTTTATTTTGATACCCCACTCGATAGGTTTGGTTATAAATATTTTGTAAATGACTGACAATTTTAGGCCCAAAATCCGCCATTTTGCTTTTTATTTTCAAAAACCTATCTAAGAACACTTGGGTTAATGAGACGAATCTAACGATACCATTAACGTCAAAATCCATCCAGCCATTTGGAAGATACGTGGTCATAAAGAAATTTACATACATACATACATACAAGATACGCGCGAAAAACATAACCCTTCTTGCAGTCGGGTAAAAAGGCGTCAATGTTTGATGATAACTAAACCGAGGTAACTGTGGGTATTTTGGTATTGCAAATATTTTCTCTATACAACCTGCATTTATATATAACACTCGATAGCTAATAAGGTACAAATAATTTATAACCCATACTTATTACTTACCGATTCACGGGTGGTTTCCAATGACGAAACATAAACATGGAACGTTTTGAAAACTTTGTTTTCAGTCAATATTATGAATTTTTCAAAATATACGGTTTACATGTTTCACAGTGGAAACTAATGATATTAAAAAAAACATACTGCTCCGCCACATGTTAAAGGGTAATTTTTTTTATTCGTCTATTCAAAAAAAGGAAAAAAAAAGTGTGTTATTCACACACAGAAAAAATAAACGAGTATAAAAGGAAAATGGTTACTTTATGACGAAGTGAACGTCCGCAATCGGGCGTCACGCTGAAACAACCAATAAAACGTTCCCTCCAAACCTGTGTCAATAAAGATAAAGGAAAACTAATACAAACAGGAATAGATACGTGATAAGAAAACATTTATTCCCAATGTTTAATGCATGATTTGTCATAATTTCCAGCCTCCCCTGTCCGTTGTTTTGTTGCGGGGAAATGGGCGCTTATGATTTATCGTCCGTCTTATTTATCTCGGAAGAGAAAGATTGTAAGTGAGGGGGAAACATTGGAAGTTTTCCCAGGTTTATTAACAAATATGCTGCCGGGATTGCGGCGGAGTAATTGCTATTTATACTGTTAAGCCCTTTTTTCCTAAATTGGTAGCTTATTATGTTAAAACTGAGGAAATTTCTGTATATTTACTCTGTGTATTAATACAAACCAATCACATAATAATTAATAGGTACTGCAACACAAACCGATGTTTCATTGTTGAAATAATTCAACTCATTGTTGCATTGTTTAATAACAATGGAAAACTTAAAATTTATAAAAGGACATAATTGAGTAGGTACCTACACAAAAAGAGCAGGGAAAAGGTACATAGAAATAATCTACTCTAAGAGATAGTCTTATTAAAAATTATCAAAAATTGCTTGATATACCTAAGTTATGATCTGTAGCTATACTAGTAACTACTAACCGTTATCTTTTTAAATTCACGTAAGCGGCAATAAAGCCGCGAATCAAAAGTCCCCCGTAAATCACAATATGGCGTCCACACTGCCCCGTGTTTGCACTCGCCCACATAATCCGTTCATACGGCGGTAAATCCATCCTGCACTGTCGTCCGCGCCACTAAATCATCATAAGAGAATCCCGTTCTATATTCGTACATACTCACCCTACACTTCGCGCAATGATCAAAGATATTGCCAAAATATTGCGAAAATGCCACGATTTTTCCTGCTTATACATCGGGCAATATGTTACGAAGAAGCTCGTAAATATGCCCGATTACTTATTCCCGTCGATATGAATAGAGGCTTGTTTTTTTCGCTAAACCAATCCAGAATCATTATCAGATCGTACTATGTCGGGCACCGTGAAAAACTAGCCGATATATTCCGATTCTTTTTGTTCGATTTTAGCGCGCGCCCGTTACTGAAAAAGCTTGCATCGTAATGCAATCGTGTGGCATTAGTTTTGCAGTTTATCAGCGCGTTCTCACTGCAAAGCTTTGAGGGATTATATGACGGTGCAGTGTGGAATGACATTGTATCTCTGAACTAGGATTCTCGAACAATATAGCTTTGTTATATTTTCACACTGAAACCTATTGTTCACCTTGAAATATATGGGCTTGGGCTACTTACAGTTGATTCCTTCTTTTTATCTCTTCTGTTTATCTTTTTGTCATTTCCTTCCGTCTTTCTTGGACTAATGAAATCATCAGCCTGTAAAATGAAAATCCTGTACTGCTGTGTTCAAAAAGACCTGCAAGTTCAAATGGTTAAAAGAATAATAAAGATAAATACAAAACAAGTAAATGTAGTTGGTACTTACGTAGAAAAAAATATAGGTACTTAAGGTAATCTGTATCATAGATTATTAAATTACTATTTTCCAATTAGTAGCTATAGAACTTTTATAAAGTAGTTAGTACTTACCGATAAAATGCATATATAGGAAGGTATATAATTGGGCAGGTATTGGAAGCTAGAATTCAGTGCACATTTAACGGTGAGTTAGTATATTACGGCGTGTCAAAACTAAAATAAAGCAATAAAAAAAAACTAAAAAAAAACAAGTGCTTGCAATATTTGTTTTTAGGCGCATAGCGTTTTTTACCGAGGCTAGTGAGCTATAGCTGCAATTTGGCTTTTTCGCTCGATTTATGCGAATAACACCGCGGCGCGGAAAGCGAGCAAACAAGCGAAATTTGTTGGCAAACAAAGCTATTTTTTAGTTTTGCGACTCTTTATATCAGTCAGATGTCTAACCGGTGGATTGAGTTGACTGATTTGTTTACGGGCCGTGTTCGGAGCAACATGATGTACGTATGTCCCTGTTTTACAATGCAGTATCGATTATGCATCGCGCACGCTCTCCCACACGCATTGTGAGCAGTTTGTTTTGTTTCCGCTCGCTATAAACATGATAGCAAATCACACAAAAACTTGAATGTCCTATCCGTTGACTGTTCATTGCCCTTGATATCTTTTATTTGTCTAATCAGTCTGCATCCAGTTCAAAAAGCATCCTAAGAATACAATTATGGTTAAAGATTTGTCAATCGATTCTTATCATTACCCTGCAAGGCTGCATAGTTATAGGTATTCTGTAAAATAAAATGCAATACAGCCATTGCTTTGAAATGCTGCATTTAAAACTCTAATAAATAGAAGAAATTTTCTTCCAAATAAATCTTGGTTGAGACTGTGATATCTCAACAGCGTATTCAGCTTGCAAATCTGGAATATTTATTTCGGATGCAGACAAAATCTCCGCGCAATCCCTGTTTCAACGAAACTTTAGGCATTACTTGAGCTCATTTATCTTGCACACTTAAGTACCACCATGTACTACGTAATGAATGGGATCCTTATGCAGCATTCAACTTTTATTATTTACCAAACTTATTTGCAGACTGAAGCAGCTAGACTATATTATGTAAAATATTCGAAAGTGGAAGAATAACTTTTTAGAATTTTTGGAAGTTCCTTCAGTTTTATCCAAAAAGACTGTCATTTTCGATCTTAGGTCAAAACTATGAAATTCCGAAAGTTATATGCACTTTAAGCTTCATTCATTCAGAAATCCATATAAGGTATTTTTCTTTAAGGAAAATGCAATTAAAATTCAAAATAATATACTTGATAACACTACAAAACTATTATACATTATGGAATTTTGTTTTAAGATTAATTATGTAGTAATTATTTGAAGAAGTATCTATCCTATCCTTAAATTAGATTAGTTATCGAAGGTTTTAACTTTCTTTCTTATTATTCACACAGTCAAGAATTCGGATTTTCAGGCGTGCTTCCGGCATCGGTCTTCCTCACTACCAATAAAATTAGTCTTCTATACCTAACACCCTGTTAGTACGTTTAGGGATTATTGGATGTTGGAACTTTTCGAGAAATTTTGATAAAAACATTCGTATTACCTAATGTTAAAATAGAAGAAGAAAGTGTATCAAACTTTTAAACTTTTACCATTGCATCCATCTCTTAATGTGACAAGATTTGAGTCCTCAGAATTGCACTTTCTTTACAAAACTTTAAGCCTGCACGACTACTGAAGCTCTAAATAAGATTTCCTCTCCATGACTACAGTGCTTTAAAATTTTCAGGGACTTTAAAGATTTCACTTTGAGAATATCTAATGCACGTAGTTCAATTTATTCAAGTAGCTAAGAACTTTCTTTTATTTAAAGTGCTTAATATCAGGAGGAGGTGGGTAATTATTTCGTAGATAGGTAAATGTTTCTAATTGAACAGAGTTGCTTGCGCTTTTAAATGCTTGTAAAAATTTGTATGTTTTATCATGATTTGAACTTTTGTAATATTATATTGTTTTATATTTACCTACCACCATGCCATAACTATCCACCTTTCCATATTACCTTGCTTAAGAGAAAGGTGTACGTCATATACCTAATTAGTTGTTGCTTATGGTGACGCAAATGTCACCAATTTACAAAGCATTTAAATACCTACGCATAATATTTTTTACTTAAATTTTATTGTTCGAGAGGGAGTAACAATTTGAAGTTAGTGTTTGATCATGGCTAAAACTTTGTTAGGTACTCTATATTTTGGCAAACAGAGCCTAGGTACCGAGTCTACGATCACCTCGTGAATGATGACAGTTATGACCCAATTAAGTTTTTTTTTACGTATAAAAGCCTTTACTTGAACCAATCATGTACCTACTGTTCAATTCCGCTTAACAATTCAACCGGAGCTTTTAACCATTTCGCGTAAATTTTATTATAAATTAAAGTAATTCCAAACAAATATAATATAGATAGATAGATAAACTCTTTATTGCACACCACAGAATAAAAATATAAAAAAGAAATAAACAAAACACAAATGAACTTAGGAGTACAATTTGGCGGCCTTATCACTAAATAGCGATTTCTACCAGGCAATCAAAGCATTAAGGAATATTTAAAATTAATGGTATAGGAAAACTTACTCGCATACAAAAAACAAGCTGGTAACTAAATTTATCTATTCAGTTAACGAGAAAAACCATTTTATATTGCTTAAACACCCTCTTAAAATTGTTCACACCCTCTTATATTAGCATATTTCTTATTGCAACTTTAAATTACCCGTATTCACAAGCAAACCGCGCGCTAATATAATTGGCTTGTGTCAACAGTCTTTTTGCAGCAATTTCATATAAAAGGCTATCAATATAATGAGCCACGGAGCAATGCAAGCCGCGAGTAGTCGCTATTATTTCTACTGATATTTTATTATATTCGACTTACAGAGTACGGTTAGCAGTCACAGTCACGATCTAGTAAGTTAGCTTCGCAAAACTTTATAGATTCGAAATGTTTGACCGTAGGTTAAATTACTTTAAATTCCCCTCTTGTATACGTGACCACTGACCATCTTGGACTTTTGCATGTAGATGATATTATTAATGATTAATCAAATTTCTACCCAGGTTTTATAAATTACCCTTTTTGTAGGTATCAATCTTTCACTTCAAATACATTGCTATTCATAATATGCTGACCTACTGAAAATGAAAAAAAAAAATCTATAAAATTAAAATGTTTGAAAAGAAGAAGTGGGAATAGGTAACGTTTTATTTTGCTGCCACTACTTTAATATCATAAAATCAAGTGTGATTGGTATCGGAATGTTATGATTCGCTTTTGTGTATCTACGTAGGTTAAATCGCAAATTGTTGGTTCAGTTAATCGGACACTTTAGTAGTACGGACATCTCACGTACTGTTTCTGTTTATGGAACGTGATGATCCATAAGGGTGAAATTCCCTGCAATTTACCGTATGATTTGTATCGACGATGGGTACGTGGACGGAGGTAGAGTCGCCCGCCTACTTTGCGGTCTGCAATCAAAGTTGTTACCGCACCGATAAAGTTTAGCGGTTTGCGGACTACGTAAAGACAATGTTTTTCATACAGTTAAAGGTATGGCTATTGGCAAGCTCTTTTCATAAACCACGACACAGGAAATTAATGTTAGTCTTTACTTGAACTTGGTCATTTCTTTAGTCTTACTCGGAGATATAAAATTAAAAAAATAAAAAATATGAGGTAAGTTTAGGTAGAACTTTAAATTTCAAGATTTCAACAAGTTGTACAAATTTAAAATCGAATTCGTGTCCGAATTTGTACAAAGAAGAACGGCAGCCTTATATCATATGTGATCGTATAAAGCTGACATTTTTATGGTGATTATAAATTTTAAATTACAAAAGAATAGCATGTTTTGGCTTTTACGTCAAAATATAAATCAAAGAATCCACTTCTCCGCGGCCAGTGGAGCGATATAATTTTTACACCTCCAGAACAAAAAGTCAATTTATCACATTATCCGTGAAGTCGTGCTTTATGTTTTCGGGATAAATACCATCTACCGGCCACTTAATCTTTTTCGTCAATAGACAGGCATTGTCAATTGGAACTGCGATTTCGTTGCGATATCATGATCCGCATTCGAGTCGTTATTTTAAGACAAGACAGAGACTAATCCGAGCGTAGAAAACCCAAGCCGCCATATTTCAAAGTTTGACAGCTACAAGCTCTGAGCAATATGGCGACCACGCCACCCAATGAGGTACTGCTCCGTCACACGGAGCGCTTCGTACGTTAATCATGGCTGATTTATTGGGGAAGGAGTGACACATTTTATATTCTATTTTCGAAAACCCTAACGCGTTTTTCAAAATGGTCTCCGTTTGAGAGATCGCAACAGCTGCGTCTTTTTAGTGCGTTTTCACTGTTTCGGTTTTGTTAAATTATTTGCGTGAATGCATTACTTGAAATAAAGTAATAACGCGCCCCCTTGTTCGATTTAGATATCTGTTTCTGTTATTTGGACGTTATTCAATTTATACGACGCACGACCTCGTAAATCAAATATCTGCAGGCATTATAGATTTATTGAGTCATTCAGACTGAAGAACGCTTATACCTACATTGAATTTATCATATTTTATTGTCGAATGAAAGACTTTTGAGAGGTATGCTCGAACTAAAGCGCATTACTGGCCATACAGCTCCAAATGTCTCTTGAAATTGATTTTTAAATTACTCGGATGACTATCCCCCTACAAAGGAAAAGTCTGAGGCTGTTCCATGCCACATACGTCAAGGTTTAACCTAATCCCGGAGGGACGACCGATTTTTATTGCATTCGACCCTGATCTATGCGCCAATATGGATCCAATATACTGCAAAACGATGACCAAAGGGTTCACATATCGTTTTGGGATACCTATACAGTTCTCAGCATAAAAAGGATACCTAATTCATTGTGATTATAAAATAGAATAAATAATTATTTTTATAGGCTAAATAAATCTACAAGGTAAGTAAGTATACAAATTTATTGCACACATATACCGAACATCACAGATTATAGACACATGGGTATATGATGGAATATAAAGTGCAAAAGCGGCTTTATTGTTCAATGCACAATTTCCTGCTCTATATTTTTTTTATTTTTCCTGACCTTCTCAATCAGCAGTTTATCAATCTTCACCAATCAGTAATTTACATTTAGAATGTCAGCAACATAATATTAATTTCAGAGCTTGCTTCAAAAGAAGTATAAAGAAAGCTTAATATATAGTGCTATTTTTATGTGAAAAAGTGATAATATTCTCGATTAATTTCACCTTAAAAGTATGCTGTGGCGATTACTCTTACCAACATTTTTTTTAATATTTCATCTCAGAATTTTACATTTTATGAAATATTTATATAAGGGTTCATCTCTTCGCACATAGGTGTAGGCAGGTAATAACTATGAGGTTTTTATATTATTTTGTGTAATAAACTTAAAAAGTTTGAAATAATATTCGTTTATAAGTGTACCTGTATCCAGTACAAGTGTAATGATAAATAATCAAAATTCCATACGAAGCTTGCCAAAGTCTCCTTCAATAGATTTTATAAGTACTGTAGATATTTATGGAACCTCGCCGATTTGCAAACTAGACTCTGGCAACATTCGGTCCTTAAATAGCTGTGTCTTGATATCACGTCAGACAGTCCCGATTGCATCTCTGCATGGTAATTCAATTCTATCTTAAATCCGCCTGGGTTGGAAAGCCAGCTGCATGTTAAGAATCACTGCGCGTATACGTTTGTATAGTTACGTACATAATATATCCATGAGAATCTAAACATTGTGTGGTCATTGACCATCGTAATACAATAAATGAAAAAAGCGAAGCGCCAGCGACGACGTTTATAAATCTTTGGAAATAAGATTTCAATTGAGATCACAGACATTTTAGTAAGTTCAATATGTACACCAAAACGATGTATGTAATTTTTTTGCTACTCACACATAGGTACCGTTACTAAATCTAGACACGGGGAAGCGTGGCAAGACAAGTTCAAATCTGGCAAGCGTGTAATTTTACACGAAAAAGTGTGTAATTTTACACGAACCATTTGGAACCACTTTTGACACCCTCATATTAATTTATTGTGAAATTGTTCTTCTTTAATTTATTTCAAAGTGATGATAAAATCTATCAATGTACCTACATGATGTTTCTGTTGTTCATTAATTAATTAAAAAAATATTGAATTTATAATTAAGTTATTCAATTTTAACATCATCTCGATAAAATCTTTAAATTAATAGCTTCATTTAGAAATATTCTTAAAGCTTTATCGAAATATAATGTATTGATATTAAATCAGAAAGTTGTAAAAAACATGTCACTTGTATAAGCTTTTTGGTCATCCTTGCTGTACGTCGTAAATTTCCTCTGTTCGCCCCCTGTGTACGATCACTTCAATACAACCGTTTAAAAATGGCTCCTTTATAAAACTGTGTATGTACGGTTCACACGAAATATCACGCCTTATAAGACGTCTTCCACTCCTCTGTTTCATTTTCAAACTTTGAGTCAATTATACTTTGCCAATTTAAGTGTACGCGAGTATGCGGCATCGAGCACTAATGCATTATTCATATTGTGTTTTTGAGATAACAAGCAGCCTCTTAAGTCGATACACATCTAGTGGACTGATTGGAACTCCGCTGAGTAGATAGCGGTAATGCTAAACTGGCATCTGGAAATCTATTGAAGACAATTAAAATATACACACGTTGTAGAATAAATACTCGTAATAGGTATGCCGACTTTTTATAAATTGACCTCATATGGCAACATTGTTTCAGAAGTTTCATAATCATAATGGATAATTATCTGTAAACTCAAACACCTTGAATAGCACCTACTTACCTACTGTTTTCATTTCAATAAAATGGCATATGTTCGCAAAAGATAAATATACCTATCTGCATTATACAATACTTAAAATAAACTTTTTTCCTAGCTGTACCAAATTATTCTTTAATTACATTGCATATCAGTACGTACGTTAATTTAAGTGAAGTTTTTATTTTGATATTATATTTTATAATTGCTTTATGTATACAGGTTGTTGTAATCAATATTTTTTTCTAAATTAATTTAACTTCTTTACCTAGGTATATAGGTATTGTAGATTCCAATGAAAAAGTAGGAGGTAACAATTTATTTATAGAGTCGGGATAAGAAATGTGTAAAAAGACAAATTATATACATTAACGTAGGTTTATTATTAATTTTCTAAAACAGCACCTCAAATCCTCCAGTTTTTTTATAGAACCCATTATTTACATCCATTGCTGCATCCTTTTTAACATGTTTTTTGTTTAACAAAAATACAAGCATCCTGTATAATCATGTAGATATACCTATCCATGGGAGCAAAAGAAGCGCGTCGATTATATGAACGTTATATACCTACTCTGTAATCGCCGATTTCGATTCCGGACCACCCAGGTAGCGGCAATACCTACCTACACAAACAAGTACGAGTATACCTCACGCGTTTGTCTTGATATGTAAAACACTGGTGTACTACATAAACCCGATCGCACCCAGTCCCGTTGTGGCCGAACAGTTTCATACAATCTCGTATGAAATTACCAATTTTCAATTCAAATTACCAAATTGCCATGTATTGTCCAGGAAGTTTGTTCGAGTTGAATGCGTAGGAAGGTAATAAGCAAAATTTGGAAAAGCGATCAGTTCGTTGATTATTTCAAATTACGTTAATCAAGAATTAAACTGGGAAACAATGCTCATGTAGGCGTGGTACTTATAAAGAAAGGGATTTACATAGAGGCTACCTGGGAATTGTATTTTTGGAGTAAGAAAAATGTTACATACAAAATCTAGTCTCCAAGGTCTTTTAACATTTTTAAGGATAAAATTCAGGTGCCATAAAACAGGGTTTGACGAAAATTCTTACAATATTTATATTTTTAAATGAACTACTTATATCCACAAATAACAATCTGATATTTTTTTATTTACGACGGCAAAACGATTTGTATACGTCCGGTTCGTGCCGACAGAATCTTTATTAGATGTTGACTCGACAAAGTGTATTTCAATGATATGTCTAATAAATATAGTCATACTTATTCTATCTATACCTAGTCATACTCTAATTCCTAGTTATATAATACTACGGGCTTTGATTTGGAAAACAGTTTCAAATTCAATTACCTCTAAGTAATTTATACGACTGCAGATAAATCGAAGCTTATCCTCTTGGTATAGTAGTTTTAGACATATTTAACTGAAAGCTCATGTACAGCGCAATCAGACGCACTATTTTATCTTAATTCATCTCATTAAACCCGCCTATTGAATACATACTTAACACAGTTTATTTAAGGAATTGCTGCACTGGGCACATTGCTGATGCAATCAGTTTAAATAATATGCCTAACTGTAAGCTTACGTTCTTATAATTTTCCAAAATATTGTAAAAATTTTGTACAGCGAAAAACAGTAAATACTTACTTTCTGATAATTTGTATCTGTACCGTATTACGAACTTATAACCAAGGACTTGATAGAATGTGGAAGTTTTCATTAAATTAACACCGAAGCAGCTGTCTACATTTCTGAATAAAGCATGAACAAAACTTTCTAAAGCCATGGCAAGACGAAACGGTGAGAAAAAAGTTTCTAGGGGTAACTAACGACGGTAAAAAATCAATAGCCATTGTTTTGTCATTAACGTCTTAACTATCCCGCAAGTGTAAATAACCACTTCCCGCGTCTTTCTTTCTCAGACCACATGTTCGAAAAAAAATACTCAGCATTTGCGCTCGTAATCAAAAGCGGCCGATTCCATAACAACAGCCGTAAATCACATGAAAAGTTTTACGAATTAGGAACAATTAAAACATTGGAGCAAACAACAGTTGTTGCGAATGTCCCTGCGATTGCGGGAGCATTGGAAATTACGGGCGGTTTACAGGCTATAGATCTTAGTCCAAAATTCTTTACGACTAATATAACTTGCGCAATCCTTTTGTCGCCCGAGGGGGGAAGGGGGGAAGTTGGACAAGTTTCTTTTGTTTGCGACACGTGTTGCAAAACGGGTTGGGCCTGACACTTGTTCGGAGAGAATCTTTGGGAACGACTTGCGTCGATTTCCGTGGAAGTGTTGGCATTCTTTCTACTTTTCAAGTTAAATAACTTAGGAGTGGGCTGGCTTGCAATTTATTTCTTATTTATTACAAAAGTAGGACATCTTACCCACATATTTCATGGTTTTGACCATTTGTTATTTAAGTCATTATTATAGTATTTTTATTTTATCTAATAGGTAGGTACTCTTAACTTGTATACCTAGGTCTACTCAAAAGCTCGAACTGCTGATAGGTATTAGAAATTAGAATTATACCTGACCTAAATTAAGTAATTGCAGGCAGGACGTACTCGTACTTATTGGCTTCTTTTAATTTTCTTAGTAGGTTTTCCGTTTATTTCGTTCATGATTAATTTGATTATTGCTAATAAACTAAACTTTGTTCTAAAACATAAGTAAGTACATATTAATTCTGTGATATTACTTAATAGAAAGGCATACCTAAACAATTTTACAATTTTATTCTTTATTTTTAAGAAGGTATTATTTATTTTTAATCCACAAAATAAATAGAGCAGAAATAATTTACCATCTGCAGAGAGTTTGTAATCGGCAGGCAGAACTCAGAAGTCAATAAAGGAGGTAGTTTAAAAAAATATAGTGATGGCTGTCACGAAGGGCGTTACCCTTGCCTTGCAACACGACTCCGGAACCCGATACGCAGATGACGTACCAACTCCCAAGATTTGTGGAACACGGAAATATTCGGCGTCATTATATACCTATTAAGGGCTTCCATGGCTCTTTTTTGCTAGCCACGAATGACGCTTAATGAAGTCATTTGTGTCAACTTTACTGCTGTTGTGGCGTACGCAGGATTTTGGGAAAAATTTACAAGGCGCAAATTGGCTCCGCAGCATCGGGCTTAATTAGGCACACGTGGCGTTTCTCCGACATTTTTTCTTGCTTTCCATAGTGGGCTCTGATTTTTTTTGTAAAACACGGAAATATAGGATGTAGTTTCCATTATAAAATATGGTTTGTCAAAAAAGTCTTGAAACAAACAAGAGTTGAAAATTAAATATAAAAGATATAAGCATTTTTATTGGATAATCAAATAATCAAAATTATACAAAAAAAGTTATTCATATTTTGTATTTACATACCTACTTCAAAAGTGTTAATATGAGGCGGAGGAAAATTAAATAATTACGGTTTCAGTGAATTCATTATCATGACTTTTTTGACGGACTATAAAAGCTTGTTGACAACCCGAAAAATTTATCTCTAGGTACTTGTATATACCTAAAGATAAATCTTTTTTTCACGCATTCGTAGTCACTTAATTAAGTTTAATTCTACCAACGCAATAAAACAAGATTAATTTAATCCAATATATAACGTCCGCGATATATAAAGGAAAGAAAAGGTTCTATTTACGGTACCCCCAGAGGCTTTTACGGCTCAGTCAATTAGCGTCACTCAATTAACCACTACTCCCGTACAAAGAAATTTTGTTAATTATTAAAAAGGTTGCACTCGAGTTCCGGAGTTCTCGTAAATTACGGATAAGTAGAGAGGAATCAATGTACCGTGGAAATATACGAGTAGGTGGTCTTCATACCTAATTCGCACCTACCTGTTTTATAACTACACTATAACCTCCTTTTGTTGATACTTTTTTGTACTACGGTGTAATCTAATTAATTAGTAGGTAGAGGATAGTTCATACCTACCTATGAATAAGTAATGTTTTTGCCAGGATGGTGCTATCCAGTCACAAAAGCTGAAGCTTTGAACTGAAGCTTCTTACTAAATAAAATGTGTACCAAAGCACGGAATACAAACTTTGATCCAGTTAACTATTCTATGTGAGCAAAAGATTTACCAAGTTGTGGCTTTACCATTTATTTTTACAGGTAAGTATTAAGATACCTAAAAAATATAGTAAGAGTAAAAGGAATGAAATATAAAGAACTGGCTCAACAATTAAATTATGCATTCTTTAGGCTAGCTTTATACTTAATATCTGAAGTAACAATAAACAGTGCTGAGTTTTATTATCTTGACCTAATAAGTACCGACTTAATGAGTAGGAAGGTTCACTAGGCATAGGTAAATTGCAGGTTATTTGTTTAATTTGAACTAATAAAGACTACTTATCGAGATTTTCACGCCGGCCTATCTCGTTAAGTTGTATGAATCGTCCACTCCTTAGACTTTACTTGAACTGTTATTCAATAAAGAGCATAGATAAAGCCCTACATGCGCCATGGCTTTAAAAGCTGCCTCAATCGGAGTACTTGAGATAATTAAGCCATTAAATCGGCTGGCAACCCTTTTACACTGTGAGAAGCGGCCGGCAGGCTCGGTCCGAAATGCTTTTATTTTTGTATCAATTTTAAAAGCGATATGTTAGTCGAGTGGGCTCCTTTAGGAAGTTTGATTTGACATGTTTTATTTTTATATAATACCAAATCGCATGTCCTTTTTCTATAACTTATGTACCTTAAATTCGCAAATGCCTTGTAAGTTGTAAGTAGGTATGTTATCAATTGTATGCCATGTTTTCATAGGTTGTAAAGTCTACTAGTGGCTAACCCACATGTACCTAGAACTTAAATACAATCATTAATTATTACATTCCATCACAGAAATAAATATACAGGGATACTTATCTTATATGTATGATGTATCGAACAATTTAACAGGCCGATCACGGATCAGTAATCAAAGGATACCTACAGTAAAGGCTGTTCCTAAAAACATACCAACCTGTTCCTTCAGCGAAATTATACATTTGAACATTTCCGAGAAGTAATTATAAATCATTATTATAAACGCCTTCCCGATTGGCCCTCAACCCGTTACGCGAGCTCCCAAGTATTTTCGAAGCGAAATAAAATTGCGCCCAGCATGAGCGCAAACCTATACATTAAGAGTTCGACGCATGCAATGAAGTCTTTCGATACATAACCGCAATGTAAGGATAATGTCCCAGGGCTGCCACCAAAAAAAAGAAAAAGTAAAACAGGGGATCCGAGAATTTTTGATTTACATATTTATCTCGAATAACTGTGCTGCGGTTTTGGCAACTAAAGCGTCCCTGCTTTAAGGTTGTTATTTTTGTAATTGGCAACCCTACACGTGATCGAATTTTCACGACTCGCGGCTATTGGCCTCGTGCTCGGATATCTCGTGAATCGATTTCTCGGTAACCAATTCGCAGTTTTCATGTAAAGAGGGCATGCGTTATACATTAATTACGTTCATATCTTCCCACGATGCTTACATAATAATCAGTTAGTAAATCTTCGCAATTTTATGAAGTAGGTAACCTACCTTGAGTTACCTACGTTTGAGTCCATTTTTCAGAGCTTTTTCCCTTCTGGTGCTGACTCTATAGTCTATACTATATAGTTCGGTTCATGAGGTAAATTGTATTCAAATCTTAAAATTTGCATAACTTAATTGGCTGTGTATTGTCTATGTTTTATAATTAACTTTGCAATACCAATCCCCTTCGGCGAATGAAAGGCGTACCGAGCCGTTCCATTTATCAGTATTGACACTTGAACGAGATGAAGCCGTCGTCACGGGCAATTGTACCGTCATTTCAACTAAGCTGTGTAGACAACCAATCCCATTCAACGATCAAACAAGCAAGCTCACTGAAACTTCTTTTTTCTCTATTCATTTGAAACGTGCACATGAAGCTTAGGTAGGTACCTATATCTGGGTGCCTGAATGGATGAGCTTCGAGTTATTTTTATTTGTTTTACATCTGACATTTATTTTTTGTTTGTTCCAGGAGCGAACGGCCTGAGAAGACGAGGGAGACAAACCTACACAAGATATCAAACGCTAGAGTTAGAGAAGGAGTTCCACACGAATCACTACCTCACGCGGAGGAGACGCATCGAGATGGCGCATGCGCTCTGTCTGACGGAAAGACAAATCAAAATATGGTTCCAAAACCGAAGGATGAAGTTAAAGAAAGAAATACAAGCGATAAAGGAGTTGAACGAGCAAGAGAAGCAGGCGCAGGCGCAGAAGGCGGCGGCGGCGGCGGCGGCCGCTGCGGCCGCGCAGGGACACCCCGAGCACTAGCTGCGCGCGCGCATCGCCCGCGCAGTGATTACTGATACCGATGTACTGTCGCAGTCCGCCGAACATTCTTTAAATTTGTGTTTGTAAATTGTTTGTAATTATTTTCGTTATTTAAGTGTTGTTCGGTTGTTGTGATTTTTTTTAGTTAATTGTAAAGAATTAAACTCGTGTTGTCTAAGAGAGAATGAACAATAAACTGTTTAAAAGTTTGAATAGAAACGGGTCGTATTATTTTGTGTTTCGGGTTTTGTTTTTGTTGATTTATATTGAATGTTTTATCATATTTTAATTCGCGCTTTCGTCGTAAATGTTCGCGTTTGGAAACCAGTGCAATTTTAGAAATCTCTTCTGTGTATCATAGTGTAGGTGTATCCGTAGATGGTTTTCGCGAGTGCTACCGAAATGGCCCGTCTCGCCGGCGAGGAGGACTCTGTTACGTTGTACAAATTTAATATGCCTACCAAAGAGACCCGGTCTCGTACCTATAGCTAAGTAAACAGTCATAAGTTAAATCGTCGATCCGCAATCCGCACATCGGTGATCGGAATCGCGCGAACAGAATAACCGCGCCATCTTATCCTTGAATACTCTCGCATAATAAGTATACCTAGTGTAAACGTGGTCGTGTTCCTGCAGTCGTAATAGTCGGTCAAGTTTAACAAATTGCCATAAATATAAGTAGGTATTATTTAGCTGGTAGCCGTGTAAATAGTTAGGGTTACGTCTATGATAACAGTGAGCTGTACGCGATTGCGTCGGCGCGGGCGCCGTGGAATGAGCAGAAAAAGCTTCGAGGAGTGCGGGCGACAGCGGGCGAGTGGAGGGGAGCGGGCGCCGCCGGCCACCGAACAGGACTAGGTGAGTTTTTGTCAAAGTCCGCGGCATTATTTATCGAGTGGAGACGGTTGCGAAAAACTCACTCGTCGTCACCAGTCGAAGCGCGACGCCATTTTTGAAATCGCCCATGCGAGACCCTCTACGGTATTGCTGTTTTGCAATGTTTTAATTTACTAAGCCGATTCGAAAGCTCCTTTGATCTTTCCGACCGTCTCCGCTCCGGTATCGAGACGTGGACGATGCTTCCCGGTAACTCAATTAAAATTTGAAGAGAGAATTCGACCGAGGCCTTATACAAAAATAATTACTGCGGTTATATATAGTATGAGCACAATAAAGCATCGAGCACGTCTCCGTTTAATTGGCTGTTAAGTTGTTTGACATTTAAGCTTAATAATTAAAAAAACGACTTCGCTAAATCCATCGCTAGGTGTCAGCGAAAACAAATAAAACACACGCCATAAAAGGTTTTTTATTATTTCGTAAGTATGCATAATGACTTCATCACTGAATAGTCGGCGGGAACGTCTATTAATTAAATTGGCTATTGACTCTTTGGTCTCATAATATGCCGCATACGGTAACAAAGCAGGCGGCGAGGTACTAAAAAGTGAATTCTTCATGCCGTGCTCGCTGGCTCCCGTAGCTGCTCTTTGTACTGCTAAAAGTAAACCTCTGCACGAATACCTTTAACTTATTTGGTCATGTTATTGATGTTGAGGAATGTTAAATAACTTTAGTTGGTCTCAAGTTGTGAAAATAAGCTTTAAATCACGTTTGTAAAGAAAGTGGTAAAGATGCGAAAAAGTTGTGAATCCTATAAAGTTAAAAGCTAGAAAAGAATAAGACTAAGATGATTGGAATCCGGGACTAGGCTGAATCAAATCCAAACTTTATTTTTTATAGATTACTTACGGTCTCCAATATTTTTTTTTATTTTCTTTAAAAATTATTGAAAAAAAATTCACTATGTAATTTGTGTTTCCAATACCTATTATTGGAAACACAAATTACATAGTGCCGTTTTTTTATATCTATGCAATAGTTGTTTTTTTTTTGTAGTTTAATTGAACTCTTTGAGAATTTTCCATTTTCAGATTTTGAGTAGATTTTGTTGAACCTTAGCACCGACCTTCTAGTTATTAGTCTAACTAAGGTCGAACTTTATAATATAGAAGAACGATTAATTAATTTTAACCTCGTAGATACAAATCGCATTACATTTTTAATTCTTAGTTATTTTTGCATATTAATGTGACCATGTTTCTGGATGTAGATATAAGGTAGTTTTCTTATAGTTGTTAGAAAACCGAAATCTCAAAATACATAATAGGTACTTTTACACACATAACCTATACCTAAGATATAAAACTCTTACAACAAACAACGTCTTTAAAAAAATTGTGAACTGAAAAAAAACTGAAAAGTGATTAATATTTGCTAGCTTTTTCTTTTCTCATACTAGACGATGTGTAAAGCATAGGACATATTAAAATTAGTGATGTAGGCAGGCTAATTAACGGTCTGACAGATAAGTGCTTTCATTACAGTCATCCATATTTCAGATACATAAAGCTCTCGTTGAGTACGACGCCACTAATGGCGTCTTAGCCAACGAGCGATTACAGAGTAATGAGTAGTTCCGCGCAATTTTTCTCACTTAATTAAAACATACCAAAACGTTAACGTCGAGAGACAGATGCGAATCGCAAAAAGCGGTCGATAATTCGATCATTCCAGCCCCCAACGCAATGATAACGATATATCTTAACGAAGTGCCGCGCTAAGTTTTTCCTAACCTCCACGGAGCTATAACTTACTTTTTCAGTAATAATTATGATCATAATTTAACATAATCATCCTATATACTTTGCTCGATAGACCCATTTCAAACTTTTTTTTATTGATTAGCCTCGAGAGTTTAAAACCAGTTTTGTTACATTATACATTGCTTTTATTGCGTTCCTTCGACCAGTTTAAGACACCTGTAGTTACGCATTGGAAAATATAATAATGTTTCGACCGTAGGTACCTTATCGAGTTCGGTATATAGGCAGGACCGTAGAAAATTTTCATAATAATTTAATCGCCACGATTGGAATATTGGAGGCTCGGAGTTTCGAGTTAATTAGACGAAAAGTTGAATAATGCATGACTTATTATTATTAATCAGTACGAGGCTGGAGAGTCTATTTTTATTTTGCAAAATTAATTGATATTCATCGGTGGTATCTTTATTAAAATATCGCAATTTTATATGGCTTCTGTGGACCTGTTTGGTGAAAATAAAAGGAGTGTTTTAAGTTGGCGAGGCGCGGGCGGGGGTCTGCCCCATCGACCGCCCGTCGATGAATGCATATATCATTATGTACACGCAGGCTGGCCGGCAGCTGAGCAAGATGAGAGATCTTTCTTATGTGAAGGCACCACGACGCGCGCCAACTCGCTTGCAGTTTATTTATTTCTGGTATCGTGCAGGTAAAGCTGGATACAAAGAAGGGATTGTAGTTCCGTTTCACAATTATAGGAATTTTCAATTTTGTAAGTAGGTATATAGAGGTTTTTTCAATACATATTGGTAATGAAGAATGTGAATGATATCTACTTTCCCCAACTTTCCCATGCATGCCCATGTCAGATGTGCGTCGCATAATTTTGCTTTGCAATATCATACGACACACAGCACACACTGCACTGCGTTCATCATTCTGAGACTGTTGGGTCTCATTTTGCCATTAATCACGTTAGCGTACAGTGCCCTCCAAATCGAAACACAGGACCTACTTAATTCATTCACCGAGTTTCTTGCCAGTTCTTCTCGATGCAAACCTGCTTTCCGAACCTGGCGGTAGAGTTTTGACTTTTCATAAGAGCTTATATCTAAGCCTATGTGAAAAATAAAGATTTTCATTTTCATTTTCATTAGGTAGATACTGCTTCACGGCAGAATTAACAGACACTGCGGTGGTACCTAGCCGGACGAACTCCTCAAGAAGTTTTATGTTTAGTACCAGTAAAATCTTGGTTCGTGACGGCAGATTTTTTTACCTTTGAAGAATCCCATTCAGTTGGATCTCGATAATTTCTTCCGCTACCGTCCTGATTTAATGTAGCAGCACATAGGTACTGTAATGTACAGCAACATTGTAGATAATGGTTTTAACGAATTTAATTTACATTATTTATGTAGATAGCAGGTACACAAGATGATTAATTAATGATAAGCCTTTGTTCATTTCCGCAAGTAAATCCGGCTGTGTTTTTGCAGTGTAACCTGTAATCTCTGTACCCACTATTATTTTAAGTGTAACTATAGTAAGTATACGAAATAGGTATGAGACATATTATTGTCCCTAATTATATTTTCAAGCATATTAAGTAAGTGCATATATTTGTAAAGGGAATTCTTCTTGATGAAGAACAGGCGACTTCTAATATACTTACTTAAGAGGCCTGTGAACTACGGTGTCTCCATTCATTCAAAATACCAAATGATTTGTAATTCGTGCATATTTCGATCATGTTGTGGTGTTATTCGGATTCACATATTAATAATCTATGCTCCTGGCCATATTTGGTTCGGAAATACTTCTTTAAAACGAAATAATAATCAATTTTGATCAAAATTTTTATAACTTTGGTCGAGTTCCGTAATACCAAAAATTATGAATGAAAACTTGTAACTTTCTTTATTAACTGGTGTTTTTCTTTAGCTGGACAATAAAAACTGTGCTCCTGAACTAATGCCACGTGAGATAGTGTTATTTTTATTACAAAACAAATAAGCAGAAAACATGTCCTCTTTGACATAAAAATAAGCAAAACTAAATTCGTTTACAATTTCGTTTAACAAAAGTATTTCGGAACCAGATATGGCCAGGAGCATAGATTATTACTATATGAACCCGAATAACACCACAACATGATCGAAAGTTGTACAAATTACAAATGATTTTGGTATTACGTTTGTATGGGAGACATCGTGGGTTAGTAGACTCTTAATTGCGGAGTGGTATATAAAATTTACTAAGGGCGCAACGTAGGTACTTACACAAGTTACAAACGTCACTGCCCTCAATTTTTTTTGGATGATCATGATTTGTAAGCAGGACACACTGTAGACTTATGATAGTAAAATTGAGTGTATTTAGTTCACCTTAAGTAACTTGTCTCAGTACCTACCCACGTATTAAGGTAGCGCAGTGTTGCAAGACCTCGCATCCCCACGAGGTGAACGGACTACATCAAGAATTCAAGACGTCGTGGGAACTGGGATGTCAATAAGTAGTTAAAGATTGTGAAAAGTCGTGGTGCTGGCAATCATTTCAGGACGGCGATTCGTGTAACGCAGCTACATTTGGTGTACTTGAAGAAATGTTTAAAAGGGTTATCATGGGTTAGCATTTATCAATTTTTTAATGTGCGAACGAGTTCGTCATACCAAATATAGCTATCTATCTATACCCTCTAGTGCTCTGTTGACTATAGTAAGAAAAACTTTTGGTCTAGAATTTCGTTTTTTTTGTAGATTTCCATCGACGAAAAATAAAACTGAAACCGTCCGAAAAAGAACTCATCAAAAAAGCCACGAATGCACTGAAAGTTGAACTTCCAGAATGACTGAGTCGGTTCTAATAGTTCGATTTTACATATTTACTCGAGCGATACCCACGAGCCAGGACGCATGCCATATAAAGCAGTGCCCGGTACACTCGTGTCGATAGTATCTCGTCACCCGGCGTGCCCCGCGCACGAACATGTCCCGTAGGTTACTCACCGCTGAAGCCTTAATCGATAACGATTTATTTAATTAACTGTACACGAGCACAATTCTGCCTTCTAAGGTAATAGAATAATGCGAGAGCGACGAGCCTTTCTTATGAACTTCTGCTCTCACAATTCACAAAGGGATTATAGCCCTAGATATTATAGGGATAGATTGAAATGGCAATAGACCATTAAGAGGGTGGATTTTAGTTGACGTTTTGAGTGGTATCAAGGAATTCATTTTTATGGGACGGGTGTTCTCCAAACCGATGCAAATGGAGAATGTCACATGGAGGGGAAGTAGGTACCTTAAGTTTTGTTGATAGAACATTTTACTGAAAGAAAGACTACGTTTTAATTTACAAAACAGTTTAAACTAGGTACATTCGTAGATTTTGAAATGATTTCCTGATTGAAATGGTATGTAGGTACTCGAACCAGCTTTATTTGAAAAAAAATTATAACCCTGCAGTTTTTAAATCCAGCCTTTGAATCGACTGCCAGCGATGCTTCTCATGCTTACCCAACATCATCAATGTAATCCGCTTGGCAGTACGTCTTCGACATTAGTGTGGTAGCCAGCAGCGGCCGAAGCCTCCCCCTAGATCATACTATTAATATTACAAAAGTTACTTCCATAGTGAGTTGCATGGTCACATAACGTAGATAGATACATCCAATAAACATCCAATTTTACTACCGACACATATCATAAACCAAAAGTGCTTAACCGCCCCATAGAGTGTAATCGAGTTAACCCCTACAAAATCACGCGATAGCCAATGCGAAATATCGCTTTCCATGACAGCTATTAATTGTAAACGGCAATGAGCCTTCGCGCACTTGAGGCCGTAAACAATCGCTATCTAACCGAACTGCCTACTTAATAGTCACTTTGCTATAATTGCTACCTATAAGTCGCTGAGAACGTCTATATTATAATGATACCTATAATTTGTTCGAAAACTTGTGTAATTCCTTGATTATTTAAGTAACTAGCCACCTGAAAATTGATTAAAGCTTAAGATCTGTCTTCAATCTTTTCTGTTGGACACTTCTGAAAAGAAATTTGGCTTTCTGTGGACTGTGAATTAGTGATGATCATTGAGATTTGAGATTGAATTTAGGCAAAACCTATAGAAATAAATATTAAATATATCTTAACTTATACCTATAGCTATTACCTATACCTAACTTAACTTTCTTACGGGGTATTTACTACCTTAAAACTTATACATATGTATTATATAAGACTTAAGTGCTGCAGTACTTAAGTCGAGTCTTATTGAATATTTTGCATCAGTCAAAAGCTTCTACAGATACTTACAGGTTTTTATAGGGTCGTTAAGTAGGTAGGTAGTTATATAATAGGTAAATAACCGTTTCTAATAAATCACCGTCTGACATATCTTTTATACACATGAATATATATCTTTCAGGGGTCCGAAAATAAATTAATATAAATAAACGCGTATTGCAGTCGCAGGCCACCGCTAGTGTTCAAATATAAATTATTTCGTTCGGCTGCGTTCAAAAAATAAATAAAAAATATTCGTTCCAGGTCCATAATTTAAGATTAAACAAGTTGTCTCCCAGTTATCTCGTCAAAGCGATACGCGTGATTCAAACGCTATAAATCTCTTTTGGCGTTTATTTATAGGTATCCCTTGCATATTTGTAGCTTTATTTTATTTTTTAAAACACTACAGTACAGTACAGTACCTACTACGTATTCATTTTTGTATTCCGTGGTTAGGTGGATTGGCTCAAATACAATATCATTTTACTAACCTCTACAGCCCTTAGCCCATAAATGTCCCAAAAATGGGTGCAGAGGGCGGCACAGGTAGGTACCTACTCTATCTCTGTAATGGTACGGAGCCCTACGTGCGCGGGTCCGATTCGCACTTGACTGATTTTTTTATAACATTTGGCTTTTGTTTTAGAAACAAATTTTTGAATTTATTCGACTTGACGTCTATGCGTCACCTAAGTCCTAATACAGATACTTTATTGTATGAAGTCGGTTAAAATGTGGAATGTTACGAATATTTAGTATGTATAAGACGGGCCCTGGGTCCATTTACTTCATGTCTAAGGGGATGCATAAAAAATTGGACCAAAATACCTCCTGGCAACATCCAGAATCATAATCATACTTTTACGAGTTCAAAACCATAATATACTGAATGCGGTCCTCGGATTTTGCACACTCAAGTCCGCCCAGCGTCTGGACTAATGGGTTAGGAAGGTGCGGTATCCCATTTTCTAATGCAAGCTGGCAGGTTTCGTGATAAATAGGCCCTTTGCTACTACGAATAGACACAAATTCGAGTAGCAAATATACCAACCTGCCAATCACACTAAAGTTAAATACACACAAAGTGTTCGTTTGCACATAATAACTACGTTCGTGTGTAGGTACGACGGAACCATCATTTACAAGTCGACAGTCCTCCAGGGACTGTAAAACTGACCAATAAAAGTTCATTATCTATCGCTTGTTCGCTTCCAACTTTCATTTTATTGGTTTATGAGAGTGAACGTCATAAAGCCCGAGGTGTGGTTTTGTGGTGGCACGGGTGACAAATTATGTGCCGTTCGTTCACTTTTATGATTGCATTCCCAACAGTAATCAACTGGGAATTTAATTGTTTTGTTTATTCCTTTTATAACATGCAAGCGCCTATGATCTAATGGTAATGATTAATTTAACTTCTTATTGCTAAAATTATCTCAGCTCCTTTTTACCTTACCACATCTGGAAAAAGGTCTTATCTCAGATAGAGAGGACTCTAGCCTTTATACTTACACTACCACGCACGATACTTAATACTTAACGAAGTATGGGTTGACGGTTGTTTACTTAAGTTATCTAAGTAGGTATAATATTATTGAGCAAGATTATAATATACTCTATGGAGTTCAGTTAAGTATCTACTTGCTACCGACCGACCTATATACGTAAAAAAAAAATAGTATGTTTCATTACAAGTGCGGAAAGGCTGTTATTGCAAAGAGTTCCGACAAATGTCTACCCGAGCCGAGGCGCAGCCGAAAGCGAGGGTTGACAGTCGGAACAAGTTGCAATGACGGTTCCGCACATGTACTGAACGATTATTTTTAATACAGTTGCGAAAAAATGAAGCAATTTAATAAAATAATAAAAACACAATAAACTCAACTAACTTAACATTTTCTGAAAAACTATTTGCTTTTTTCTCTTCTCTCCACGCAATAAATTCGTCGTATGTAGATATGTAGCGACTTTTTGACTTTTCCGGTAAAATGTTCTCCGAAGCATTTTGTGCAACAAACAACTAAACTCGCAAAGAAAATTTCTGAAAAATGGCGCCAACCGTAGAATATAAGCAGTTTTTTTTTTCTTCACCCATTCTGGTGATTTAAAAAAAAATAAAAAAAAAATTTGGTCATAGACTAAATAATATTCTGGTACGCAAAGGGAACTATGCCCATACAGCCAAGTCTTCAGTAGAATTTTTTTATTGATATGAAATGAAAATGAAATTTAATAAGCAGTTTTTTTTTCTTCACCCATTCTGGTGATTTAAAAAAAAAATTAAAAAAAAAATTTGGTCATAGACTAAATAATATTCTGGTACGCAAAGGGAACTATGCCCATACAGCCAAGTCTTCAGTAGAATTTTTTTTATTGATATGAAATGAAAATGAAATTTAATGAGATGAAATGAAACCTAACCAAAATCATTCAATCAAATGTGATATTGAAACAAATTAGTAGCTTCTTTTTAGAAATATACGTATTTGCATGAATCATAAAACTTCTATGAATTTTTTTAAGTAAAAACTTCATGGTTGGTTTTTCTTTTTAATAGACATTATTATATATTATTAAGTATAATCGATTTAATTAGTTCGATAGATGTAGAAAAAACTAATTTCTTCCTTTCTTCCTTTCTTCCTTTCTTCCTTCCTTCTCCTTTCTCATGATATCATAATTTTGGGCACCTACCTAAATAAAAAGGACCAAGGTACAGTACGTAACAGATTACATTCCTATGTTTAGAACAAATTTTGCATACTTAAGTATCTTAGTACGGCAAATTCATTTTCATCTCACCCGCTCGGAAAAGCGTTTTTTAATGCCCGAAATGCGGGCGGGAAATGCTATTATATTCCCTAGGCCGCCAAAGCACTTTCATTTTTCCCAAGGGAGACAAAGTAGTATGAAAATCCCTTCCGGCCCTTGGGCCGAAAAGCATTTCCAACGTCAAACTCGAATTACGTGTCATGTCAATGTCAAAGCTGAAGACTTCTTTTTTTCTAATAACACATACGTTCAGTAAAAAAGTTCGACCATAGAGTTTGTATAGGTACATTATTTTTTTTTTACTTTTTCTTAGAATATCAATATCAATAAATTTAATAACTCCTATTTAGTTTTATCTAAATATATAAAAGAAGATACCTACTGACTGACTGACATATCAACGCACAGCCAAAACCGCTGGGTCTAGAGACTCCAAATTTGGCACACATGTTTCTTGTGAGGTCTAGGGGTGCGTGCACTAAGAAAGGATTTTTCAAAATTCACCCTCTAAGGGGGTGAAACGGGGGTCCGAAGTTTGGATTTTATTAAGGTAAAATACGTCTTCACGCCGCAACTACTGAACAGATTTGGCTTAAATTTGGAATGGAGGTAGATTGTATCTTGGATTAGCATATAGGCTACTTTTCATCCCGAAAAATTCATGGTTTCCGTGGGATAAGTTAAAAACCGAAATTAACGCGGAAAAAAAATCTCACGCCGCAAGTGCACAACCGATTTGGATGAAATTTGGAATGGAGATAGATTATATCCTGGGTTAATAAATAGGCTACTTTTTATCCCGGAAAAATCCATGGTTTTTGCAGGAAAAAAGAAAAACAGATATTCATACGCGAAAAAATACTACTTCACGCCGTAATTACTGAACTGATATGGCTGAAATTCAGAATAAAGATAGATTATATCCTGGATTAATATAAATGCTACTTTTCATCCCGGAAAAATCCATGGTTTCCGCGGGAAACCTGAAACATTGAAGTTCGCACGCGAAAAATACTACTTTACGCTGTAATTACTGAACTGATATGACTGAAATTCGGAAAGGAGATAGATTTTATCCCGGATTATTACAAAGCCTACTTTTCATCCCGGAAAATCCCATGGTTTCTATGATAATAGTGAAAAACAGAAATCCACGCGTGAAAAATATTCCTTCATGCCGTAATTACTGAACCGATTTGGCTGAAATTTGGAATCGAGATAGATTATATCCTGGATTAATACAAAAGCTACTTTTCATCCCGGAAAAATCCATGGTGTCCGTGGGAAAACTGAAAAACTGATATTCAAGCGGGAAAAATACTACTTCACGCTGTAATTACTGAACTGATATGACTGAAATTCAGAAAAAAGATAGATTTTATCCTAGATTAATACGTAGGCTACTTTTCATCCCCAAAAATTTCATGACTTCTACGAGTATGATCATAGTGAAAAACAGAAATCCGCGCGTGAAAAATATTCGTTCACGCCGCAACTACTGAACCGATTTAGCTCAAATTTGGAGTGGAGATAAATTACATCCTAGATTCACACAATCAACATTTTATCCCGAAAAAATTCAAGGCTTCCGTGGGATTAGTTAAAAACCGAAATTCACGCGCAAAAAATTATTCACGCCGCAACTACTGAATCGATTGGGCTGAAATTTGGAATGAAGATAGATAACATCCTAGAATCAACTTCGGTCGTTTTCGTGATAATAGGGAAAAACAGATATTCATGCGGGAGAAAATTTATTCCTTCACGCCGCAACTACTAATTATTACTACTAAACGTAATTATTGTCGAAATATTTATAAAATTTTATATTATCTTTGGTTCTTAGAAATTCCTATTTCAGAACGCATTAAAAAAAAAGTAAAAAAAAAGTTTCTCAATTTTTTTTTCTGGTCTAGTGTTAGTTGTCTATGTTTCCAATCGTGATTAAATGAAAATACCTAATATTTTTATTACTTTATTCATTATTTTTTTGTTTTAACTTTGAAATAAGGTGAGTGATGATTGAAGGTGGTTTCAGTAAGTGAGTTACCAAAAACAACATTTAACATAAATCGCAATGCCGATCTAAAAGTGTTCTTCTGGTGATTTTCCTCGCTGTGGAGAGATGAAAAATTTTGTGTTATGGACGGGCGCAAATTTTTTTGGGTCTCGTGTCTTTGAATGCCTCGCTATGCTCAGGATTCTATTCTTTGAACCCCTCGCTGCGCTCAGGGTTCAACCCTAGAATCCTTCGCCGCTCAGCATTCAAATTTGACACTCGGCCCAAAAATCCACTTTGCGCCCTTGCATAACAAATAACTATTAATCGATTATTGCCTGTTAAACAAGACAGACTTTAAAACCTAAATAAACGTTAAGTAACTTTTAAAATCTGAAGGACTGCAAAGTTTCAACCACAGTTTTCAAGAGACATTTCGTAGGCGTGGCAACGTTTATGCAAAATGAAATATTACGATTTAGCACGCTATACAGTGGTAAAAAGTTAAATGGCATAATGACATTTATGCCATATAAGTGCACTTAATTTTTACGTAAAAAATTATGCAGGTAGGTAGCTTACACACCCTTTCGAAAATGTTAATGTTTGTCCCTACCTCATACCTGCATGGAAAACATTATAACTACTTCTACCTAGCTGTTTATTTTTGTTCGAAAAAGTTTGTGGTATATAGTAGGTACCGAAGTACGTAGGTACTTTATATTTTTACTGAGAAACCTACCTATATTTATCTTGTACGACTTTTTGGATTAAATGTGCATTAGTGACTACCAAAATATCGCTTGCTCAATGGTTAGTAATCCTGTGGAATGCAGAGATTTCTACGCGATGTTTTCATAGAAAAGCATGAAGCCTGCAACTCCGCAGAGGGTCTGCGTGGTGGGCTATGAGTCTATGACCTATACATGGGATGTGGTGGTTTTAATGTCTAAAAAAAATAGCCTTTATTCCACTTGCCTGAAAACTTTTACAACTGACTTTGTACATTATTATTGTAAGTGTAGGTACATAGCTCCTTACAATGCTTTTTAATGTTCCTTACAACTCTTTGATTCCTTCTTCTATAAAAATAAATTGCTCAAGATCGCGTACCCTCTTATTGTTTTAGAGAATAGGTTTATCTCGAAGGGGCAATCATAAACATGTGTGTACTGGCAGTAAATAACAAATACCTTCTTCGCGTATCCAATCTTCCGTAACCAATCGAGAGCGTCCAACGGCAAAAGTGAATAAATTAGAAAAGCTGTAAATTGTCGGAGGCGTTTTAATTGAAATCGCAGTTGTTAATTGAGTGCGTAGCGCAGAGCGCATGCGTCCCGTTGATTTATTATAGCCAACTATTTACTAGGCTCAGCACGTATGGGCTTGAATGGGTATTGCATTTTATAAATGCGCTAGAAATTATTTCATTTGCGCCACCGTTCGCGGCTTTGGGGCTACGAGAACATAGATAGATACTTACTGAGGAGTTTCACATGTTCACATTTCTTCTTATAAGATCTTTGAAGAATCCGTTTGATGCCAACCATGGCCATGACTAGATCTCACTCTTAAGGGGACCTGTGCCTGTAAATGGAACGTAAAAAAGGTTGAGAGGCTGATGTTGATTTTTATTTATAAAATTAGTAAAATAATTATATTATGATAGAGAAAATAATTGGAGCTCTCTACTCGTAAACATTAATAATAAGGGTTCCATTTTTACCATTTTTGTATGAAAGCCTAAATACTCAGGTACTGAAGTCCTTTTGTTGCCTTTGTAGGTAGGTAGGAAACGCATGACTTTCTCTGAAATATCTAGGTTCTTAATAAAGATTTATTATTATTTGGTATTTTGACAAAAAGTTTTCACTTCTACCAACGAATACATTATATAATTTCTAACGTAAGCATGTTAGCGAGGAATGCCGATGGATAGATATTCTACATCAGGTCACAGGTGCTGCTATGAGTAGATACAACTTTAGGTGCCTAGGTATATAAATATAGCTGCATATCGAAGTGCATTTGTTTCTCGTCTGAATACACAATACATTACATATACATTCCAAGTTTAACCCTTACAATGCCTAACTAAAAACTCTATCAAACTGTAGCGACACGGGCTGTCAAGTAAATAACGGCGGAAGGGTTAAGCCCTTCAACTTTTTCTCGGGCCTTGCACGACCCCTATCCATCTTCTCTGAAGATACGGCGTATATCTTTATTTATCTTTCTTTATCGCCCCAAACACTGACTCGCGGTATTGTTTCTCAGAGATTAAAATATAAACCTATTGGATTTTATCTTTCTTATTATACCTTATACTTATCCTAATTAGATTTTCTGTATGAAAATTCTCGTTTGCAATAATAAGCTATACCTAGGTACCCATTCTGATTAGAACCTTTACGTCCTAAGGGTCTTATTTGCAAACTTATTAGGAACCTTATATTTTATTTGCAACTAACCAAATAGGTACAAGTGGATTCTTTAGGATTAAAATTTTCTAGGTATAACTAGGTACTTGGTGCCTAAATGACCTGCCAGTTTTTCAATTTACACGAAGGTTTGGATTTTCAGAATTTTTAGGGCCCTCAATAAACAAATATTGTAACATGAACAATATTTATGATAGCTGCCAATGACAACTAAAAATTTGATTTTGACTATAAAAACAGGGCATTTGAAGAGTGAGCAAAGTCCAAAAATAATGGAAATTTGATAAAGTGGAAAAGGGCACTATGAGAACTCGCTCGTAACACGAATTTAATATGTTTTAACTCTACTCAAATACCTTATTTACTGTTAGCTATCTATTTTCTATATTCAATGCAAAGGAAAGTATATATATTATGTTACAATACATAACTAAAACATTTATTAAAATAAATAAACACATTTGCTATGGCAGGCATGATGATCTTGATTATGCAAAATTAAAGTTCTTGATTTAAGCACCTTTTGAATAATATTCTACGAGTTACGACCATTTTCACTTTTTGAATACGACCATTAAGTTGCGTAAACAGTAGGTAGTATATAATCTGTTTTTTAGTTTATAAATAAGTAGGTTCCTATAGCCTACTTACTTATGTTTTCACAATATGTAAAATTTTAGTCTAGATATTAAACATAGGTATTCCCTATGTAAGTAATTATAATAACTACACGCATGTTTTAATCACAGACCAGGTTATATAGGTATACCAACTCCAGATTTAATGAAAGTGCACCAAAAACCAAATGACACAGAGACGCTACATATAAAAAGCACCTAAAGTTAACTCACTTTTCACACCCGTACCTTAGTACTGAAAAATCGAGTTGTGAGAGAGTTCCAGAAGTTGCTCCCCAGCCCAAACCGAGTAGGAAGCAGCAACTCAACCAAATAATTGCTATTCTATTCACACCGAGAGGGCGATTTATACTCGGAATTATTTCCTTGTTGTTTTATTAGAGGATTTGTCACTCACCCCGCTTTTATAATTACCCTAGATATCGGGTAACTTTTTACATGGGATTTATGTAAAAGGTTCGGGATCGGTTTTAGTGGATTAGAACTCGGGAATGTAATTAGCCGGCTTTCGGAGTTTGGGTATATTTCGTAGTCTCTCCCTCGTAAATATGAGATAATAGAGATTTCAGAGTTTTTGGTTTACGAGATAATTATTATGTATTATTTCCTGAGTAGGAAGGTTTCCGACTTCGTATTGATGTCTTCGTACTGCTTACTCGTACCTACCTACTAAAACGAAATTTATTACCTTCGCTCTTTGCAGTGGCATACCTAATACCTTAAGGTATACAGTATACTCGTAGATACTTAGGTATGAAGTCGGTTTTTGAAAACTTGTAAGTTCTTACTTTTTAGTGAAAGAAACGTTTTGAAACCTACCTGTACCTCATGTTAAAATATTCCGATAAATTTATAACTTCCTTTTAAAGACGTTTAAAACTTAGTTGCTTTCTGAAAGCAAATAAAATACTCAAATTTGTTGAAGTAAAAGAGAACTTAATAACATCTGAAGAGTTTCTTAGATTTTCCGAAATCCCATCATGAGATCCTGACCTGATGACTACTGACTAGTAAGTAGCTAGTAGGATGGTAGGTACCTATAAAGTCATCAAGTCAGCATCTGCAAGCAAACGCACTAGTCACTATAATATATCTACCCATAAATCGCTTCAATTAAGTAGGTATAAGTACTTACTACTTGGAAAATTTGCAGAGTTCTCGCGATTTTTCCAAGATCCCATGATCAGATTCTGACCTTGATGACCATAGGACAACTTGGAAAGTAGGTAAGTAGGTAGGTATACTCTTTCCAAAATACCCAAATCGCTTAATATGTAAGTAGTAGGCGCCTACTTGTAAAATTTAAAGAGTTCACTCGATTGCTCCCAATGACCCTGACGGTGGCCATGGGTCATTTAAGAAGTACCTACCCAAGTTTAGAGACCATTTAAATACCTACCCACTTTCCATCCTACCTTACCTTCCAAAGAAAAAAGCATTTTTCAAATATTCAGGCGTCTTCGAGTAACTGGTATATAAAAATAAAAAGATTCCTCCTCCTTTTTTGATGCCGGTTAAAAAGTAATCAAGGACCAACATCAAAACTTACTGAATTTGATTACGACTAGCGCCATCTATGTTTGCATTTAACAATAACATTTTAATCTTGTGCCAAAAATCTGAAATGTAACAAACAACCGTTTAAGCTTCTAAGGAACCTCCAAGTTATTTCATTACTTAATATTATTACATGACTTATAAAATCTTCAATTATGTTTTATTACAATAGCTCAGCTGATGCTTGCAGTTGCCGCGCATACAGTTTTACGAGTAAGTTCAGCTTTACGAGGATAGATGTCGCGACAGCATTCGACGACAGCGCTACGTAAATAAACAACGTGGCGGCGGAATTTAGTACTAAAAAACGAGGGAAGCCTGCCCGACGCTTCGCGTAGTGCGGTGGCGAATGGCGAGTTGAATGTTTATGAAGCAATTTAACACTTTCCGAGTATATTGCCAGGCTCTTCTGAATGTAACACCACAATACACACATCCTAAATTCTTTAACTCAATATTATTTTGTCTTTTATTACATTTTACAAACCACTTGTAGCTGGGAAAGTGCTTTGTTTTAGATATCTAGTTATTAGGTATTTGTTAGCTGAGAGTTATGAATTTTTGACCAATCTATGTTACCTACTAATTATAAATGATATTCGAAGTTGTAAAGCAACAAGGAAATAATTTTATGTTCTACGGAAACTACGCTACGCTAAAAAATTCCGTATGTTTAAAAATAGAAGTTAGAACACATAAAATTACGCAGTGCTATAGTAGCGTCATCGCTCGTGGTAATAAAACATTTATGTTACGACGTGACGACCTCAAATAGCTCATAAAAAGCTTCGGAGATACGCTCACAGATGGCGTTGCGTTCTGTTTGACGATTCGCGCCATCTAGTTGTCACGAGATATGATACGTTCGCTCGAAGAAGTTATGGTTTTATTGGAGAGCGCGCTATGCTTTATAATAATAATAAAACTTACGAGCTGCGACTTCGGGCTCTCGAATATGGAGATATCCGAGGGTGAATGGGCGTATAAGACAGGAGACCGACTTTTATTGTTTGTAAATTGGTTGTAAAATTATGAGCCGGCTCGTATTGTGCGTAATCACAGCGATCAGCTGTTACTTTATGGGATAAATCACTTTATTACCACAAGCGATGTTTTATGAGGCTATAAAGCTTCATTCAAATGGGCGACGAGTTGTCACTTTGATACCTACTTGCACATCAATATTTTGTGCGCGGCGGGTGGCGAACTTAGCGATATTATCTTTTGCTATCTTTCTTCGGTTCTTTATTGAATTCGTTGTTGAGTTGAGGATAATTATTATTGTAGTAGTAGTAGTAGTATCTAAGATATTTCTTACTTTTCATTGCTTTTACTATGTACATCTACCTACTTATTTATTGTGATAGCAGGTAGAGTGGTAGGTAAGTGGACTACATAATGAATTATTTACATATTTGTTTTATATTTATAATAAATACTAATTTTTTAGAAGTAGACACTTATCCTCATTCTCGTTGTAAGTATATACATCCGTATATTCTACATGCATGAGTTGCTATGCTAACCATGTTGTTTCAAACTGTTCGAAGGAATTTGAATCATTGATTTTTACATCTACTCAACAACAGATGGCGCCCCGTTGATATTCCAACTACAAAGCCTACTACATAAATTATTATTTTTATGAATATTTACTTACTTTAATAATTTTTATGCATTGCAATTCTGTTTTCATTATTTGAAATCTTTTCCTTTAAATATACCTGATTAATTTTGTTTTTGGTTTTCATTATAAACCATGTTTAGATTAGTTACCAACTCTAATTTAGATTATCCACAAAAAAAACTTAATAGGTACCTACACTTATCAAGGGTACTACATACATTTACGAAGGTAAGTAGGTAGATACCTTAGTAGGTACTTACTCGTATGTCGATCGAAGTCCTTTTTGTTTGATAAAAGCGTGAGTACCTACGATGTTAACGCTGGCTGATGCTCGCGTTTACAAGCTAATTATTTGTTTTACGAGACGTTTACGATTATCGCTATCGTTAAGTTGACGTTTACGATAGGTTAACACCTCGGCGCGATTGTGCTTTTATTAGTGGCACTTCAAATTAATTTTGTAAACAGATAAAATTACTGCGATGAGATTTTGAGCCGTGTTTATACTCTGTAATGAAGAGTATTGTATAAACAGGGTATTAGGTACCTGCCACTATTTAATGAAATCGTAAATTCAGTGCTTTCTTTAAAAGATCAAAGTTTGTGTGTATCGGTGTGTTTGTTACTACATCACGCCGTAACTTCTGAACCGATTTTGCTGAAAACAATGAAATAAGGCGAGGAGATCGATTATCAGTTAAACTACTTAATATATTCAGGAAATATCCATGGTTCCTGCGTGACTGTTAAAAATCGACTTTTGAACGGATGGAACGGAATTGTGGCTAGCTAGGCTTAGGCAGGGCTGTGGCTATAGAGTCAAAATTAAGGTAGGACAGCATTGGTTACCTACAGTCAGGGCGGAAAAGTTATCATAGTTGATCTGCCCTCAAAGCACGGGATCCTATAAATCAATTACCTCCATAATTAATCTTATGATTCCTCTATCATTAAATTTGGAATAGCATATTCTATATTTTAAAAAAATGTTGTTCCAAAGGTTTTCAGATATTTTCTGAAACTGAGTAGGTATACAGACTTGATTCTATAAAGGGTTTGAGAACTAAAAATGTTATGAAAGAAAAGTAGTAGGTATGCCAACAAAAGTGTCTTTCTCTAAGTAAATATAGTCAAGAAAATATCAGTTGTACCTATCTATTTCAAATTGCAAAGCACACTTTAAAATACATTCTAGAGGTAGGTTTTCTAAAAAAAAAACAAAATACTGTTAAACAAGTGAAGTTCCCTACATGGGTTAAGTAAGTACCTAATTTATCTTCTACGTTATCGCTACCAAATCCTATCAGTCAGATTTGTATTGACCCTATTTATAAAATGATGCAAGACGAATATAATGCGGGAAAGAGAGACATTCTCACAACGAAGAAGCGGCTTTATCTATGTGATGCACATTTGGAATGAACAGGGTCTATAGTATTTTTTTTTTGGGTATGGAAATAATTAATATTTATTAAGATTTCGTGGCTAAAAGGCTACATATGTCTGTGTCGTGTCGGTTTTCGAACTTTTAAGTAGGAACTGAAATGCATTTGAGGCTGGTAAGTGACCGTATACCTACGTACCTACATAAGTAGGTGCGAATAAGTAAAACAAAAGAAATAGTTATAATAAAAAAAAAGCTTCTCGCTTCTTATACTGTAAAGCTATACTCACAAAACAAATGGTTCGCAATAAAACCATTTATCAGCGTATAGAGAAAAGTAGAAAACTGGTTAAAAATAAAAATAAAGTGGACATGTTTTTCGCGACAGTACCCGCCTATCGCTATGAGTAAGTTATGGCCGTTGTGGGGTGAGTTACACCCTGCTTAGGTCACGTGGCTCGAGGGGGATGGCGCTATACCACTTTGGGCGCGGGTGAAAAGGACGGGCGAAGTCGGGGCGGCAAGTTATCTTCGTTCCATTCAACTCGTGCCGCGCCGCCCGACCGTCCGTATAGATCAATAAAACTACTTTATCTCTTTTTGGCACATCCCCATCCCGTCGCGGACTTCCTAGAACGATACTTCACGTGCTATGCTTTCTCTTTAAAAATAATAAACTTAAACAAAGCATTTGTTAAACTCAAAACTCTTATGAAAATCTAAACTACAGAGTCACCAACAACGGATACTGTATGGAACTATGCTTGCTATTAAAAAAACGTAGGTAGCGTATACAAAGCAACTTCTAAACTTAAACTTGAAAAAAAAAAAACTCCCGTCAAAAGCGCAAAAAGGAACGTATCGAATTTTAAAAAGAGAATAGATATCTCTTAAAAGCTTTAAACCTTTTGTTACGTAGTCAATGCTAATGTCATAGTATTTTTAAATTTCAACAAAATTTGTTCCCATTGAGTGCAATTGTCGCCCGCTAAGCGGTAAAAACGTTTTAGCCGTGTTTACAAAGGTAATGGCCATAAAATATTATTAGCGGCTATTAAGGCGAGCCACAGGTAGCCCCGGGTTCAGTCGCTAGTTCATTACGATAGTGCGCCGGTGTTGTAATTGATGTTATTAATTTTCTTGGTTAATACTGTGTAAAATGGAACGTTAATGTGTGATTTTGTGTCCTTATTTAAGTGATATACCTACGCCTGTTTAATATTGCTTGGGTGCAAGCTGTTGATGCGAAACAGTCTGTAATAAACCATCATGTTTAGGGGTCACTCGCCTCTTTCTTGTAGGGGATGATTTCTCCCTAAGGTACCTAGGTACGTAAAGAATTCCTACACCCGTTCTCCAAAAGTTTGCTTAGATATCTACCTATAGATGAATTAAAAAAATTCGCTTAATGAACACCCTTCGAATACATTATTTTTTAAGTTTTAAGCGTAAATATAAAAAAAGCTTTGAGAAAAAGCCGTTTATCGTGTTATCTATAGGTGTGCCTTCTATATTATAGTTAGGTAGGTATAGTACCTAAATATTCTTATTAATGCTTCTTTTATTTTTTTTATGGATAGATAAATAGGTAGGTACAGTCATTTTGATTTTTAAATATGAGCACGCTATTATGATTCTGTGGAAATGTTAGTTTTATGGTTTAGTGCGTAAATTAATTAGATAGCATACAATTATACTGAAGGTAAGTAAATTTCAATTTAAATTACCGATATTTATTGTCACTTGGATAAATTTAGTTACATTTCTTTAAACAACGGAAGATACACATCATACACGCTATAAAAGTAACATCAGGGTTTTAATTTTTTATTATACTTACCTAATTAACATGAAAACACTGTCTCTGTTTCTAGCTAAAGAATTTACTATAACTAAATACGTCATTCGGGAAAATTTAAATGAGTTCCTTTTGATAGTTTTATACCGTCCGATCCGACATCGTTACCAATTGTAACTACAAGTATATCACAACTTTAGGAGTTGGTTTTAATATTATGGCGTATTCTATGTATATCCTAAGATATTATATTTATAAACGTTCAAGATTAATTACATTGTTAAAACGTTTACTATTATTAACACGTTGACTTTTTTAATTCATACACCTCTATTGTAAATTGTAATTAAGTAGTAGAAGTAGAGAAGTGGTAAGTACCTAGGTACTAATGTTTTTAATTAATAATAAGTCGGTTTGTCTTTATTCAAAAACACCGTTATTTTTTGTCGTACAAGAAATTTTCTTAGGTTTTCCATGCTCATCCCAGCAACTTCGCTGATGTCACCATACAGCAAAATTTGAAAAAAAAAAAACAGTCCTATCAATGTCGTATTCTCAAAGTCGGATCGTGCATTCTAAATTTAACGCATTTTCTAATTAGATCTATTGTGTTATTCAGAGGTTTAATGAGTTAATATCAGGGTAATAAATAAAACACCTAATTATTTAGAAATGAAATAGAAACGGATGGTTGGAAATTCGTGAGATCTCCACATTTGATATATCTATCTATACAAGTCGGACGTGACTGACCCTTACTATACCTACTGTACATTTTATCAAAACGATATCACGAAAATTTATTAGAGAAATAAAATAATTAAGGAGTATTTATTATCTTGGTACCTACTCATTTAATCAATAACTTTACATTTATAGAATATAATCATCAAGCAACTATAAGTAGATAGGTAGGTATATGTCTCATTTTTTTTAACAATACAAATACAGTACCTAAGCTTTGTCTCAAAATAAATCAAGAACTAAGAAGCGTCTTCTAGTTAATGAGATTTCTCGTTCTTGTTACATCGCCGGGAAATCGAGTTAATTCTTCAATATCCATGTGTCTTCCACTCTTCCCCCGCTCCCGCGTGATGGACCGAGATTCGTGATAAAAATGGGAATGTCCCCGATCCCAATACATATGTGTAGATACGAGGACATACGAGCCCGCTTCCCGAAACTGAAAATAAATAAATTAATTTTTTTTAATATTTTTACAACTGATGTAGGAAATTTATAAATCAATCTTTGTAAGCTCTTCGTGGTTTTTTTACAAGTTTTCCAATCTTTTGTTTTTATTGTCCATAGATTCTGAACTTTTCCATATAATTATAAATGTTCTATGTTATATTATAAATCAGCTGTTTCGTTGTAGGCATATATTTATATAGGTATTGAATGTCGCGTATTTAGAGGTCTTTTTATGCTTAACCACACTGAATTACCATTATTTTAAAAAACTAGGTAGGTACGACAAACTATGTTGGTAGCAAAAGATAAATATGCTAAATTTTCAAAAAATCTTATTTTTAAGTTTATAGAGTGCAGCGTAGATATTGCGCTCATACAGAGCTGGTATCAAACAAAAGTTTGGTCACGCTTAATGCCTTTACGACTGCCGGGGGTGACATAAAGAAAATGAAAAACATTTTGTATTATTCTTGTTGCGCTCTTGTCCCGCCTAACTTCAACGACCCTCAGAAAGCTGCGCGCAGACGCACGACTTTAACACGTACAATAATTAAAAAGTATTATGAACTACCTTAACGTCTATTCCTATCCTTAGTAAAAGGAAATACAACCACCAAAATCGTAGGTATTACTTATATTAACTGTATTAAAATTGAGGTCACCTTGGACATACTTAGAATACGCATTACGCGATTGCGTAATGCGTCTTGACTACGAATCTGAAATGCATGGTTCGAGAGTTCTATAATATTATCTTTATCCCTCATATTATTTTCTCATAAATCTTTTATTTTAGGGTTCCCTAGCCAACTAGTAAAAAACGGAACCCTTATAAATTCGTCATGTCTGTCTGACTGTCCGTCCGTATGTCACAGCCACTTTTTTTTATAATTGCAACAAAGTGTTTATTATACTTGACCTCAGTTACGAACTAGTTAATGGGTATGAATTTTAATAATTCATAATCTGATTGAAGAACTTTAGTTCAAGTTTGTTTAACCTTATTCATTAGATACAAGCAGCAAAGTTGCAGCAGTACGAGAAGTTTTAAATTTAGTTAGTTTTAAGTGACATTAAACTTAAAACATTTTAGAAGGTAAAAAATTACTAAGAAGGTTTGTTGTTCTTCAACAAACTTACTGTAAAAACAACAAACAACGCGTCAGTCGCTTTCGTATAGAGCTCTTAAATCTTCCTCTCATTCCCAGTAGCTTCTGCTTAGACAAATATCTACAGAAACTAGTTACGTGTTTCGACTCTAATGTAAGTAGCTTTTTAATATTTATTTCCTGTGCAATACATCTGTAGTGCGTATATCTACTTCTTTTTTTAGCATAATACGTTTTTGTAAGTAACATTTATTAATTACTTAAAGTACAGCTTAAATATCGTGACACTGAGTCTACGAGTAAGCACCTACCAGGACCGTTCAATTCAGCTATAAAGTTATAAACCTATATGAACATTTGGACCTGTTGGTCTAGAAAAACTTTACTTATCAATTTAATATATTCCTATTTGTTTATCCGTGATCTAAAAAATAAATAATTAAAAATCACGATACTCAAGGTATTTGGATGCCATTTATGCCATTTATGAAAAAAAAGGTACTCTTAGCTGTAAAAACCTTCTTCAATTATCGCCAACGAGAACATAGGAATACCTATGTAGGTAAGCTTCTAAATTACCTCATTGTATGTTCATTATATGTTACAGTTTAAGAATTAAGGAATAATTCCTAAAATTCACACAACTTGTGGAATCGCTGGAGTGAGAAGATTGCGATACGCTATAAACTTGTCAACTGAAACTATTCCTGTGCTGTTTGCTTTGCTTTTGACAAATCACGTCTCGCTGCGGCGCCATCTTGCATTCCACGAAATACTATTTGGATATAAAATTTTACTTACCCAACTTTACACGACATCTAGTACAAAGATAACTTTAGGTAAGTATAAATAGGTAGGTGTTTCTTTGGACCACATATTTGTACTTATGATAATAATCCAAGTGTATTCTTATATGATTCTATTTGAAGTAGGTACCAAAATCTTTAAAAGTTGTAAAAGATGTTGAGATTTTATGGTGCTATACCTATCTAGGTATGCACGTAAGTTTTTCATTCATAGTAAGAGGCAATTCATGATAACAAAAGCAGGAGGTACTTATAGAGTTAAGTGTTACATGATACATCTAGGAACATACGAAATAATGTTTTGTAATAAACTTATTAATAATTTAATATCCAATAGGTAATTACCTAATTCACGTATCTAAAACATGCATTCGTCTCTACGATACAACTGCTTACACCCTGAATCTATTGAAATAGAATTGGCCAATCCAATAATAGGTAATTATTGCATAGGAGTGGTATTTAAATAGACCAATACTATACTAGAATTAAACCATAAATATTGTGAATAATTGGATAATAATAATAATAGTTAAGTATTGGTAACTAAAATTTCCTTAGAAGACAGGTGCTTTCCAGTTTCCTGAACAATGATATTTTTATGTCCCGGTTCTTATGAATCGTATTGAAAGACAGCTTACTTTCCGTAGTGTTTTTTCCAAAAGGTCTTCGTGATACTATTCGCCGAGCGCTAGCCCCAAAATAGATCATAACTAGAGACATTTATCTAAAACGGAATCAAGGATTTGTTAGAACAAACCATAATTTATAAATATTATATACCAACGTCACATAACTCAGCCCCCGCAGCCTGACTTCGCTCGTAATTCGTCGTGTGTGGCTCGCGACTCTCCTTCTTAGTCCTTGTAATTTTGCCTGGTCACTCTAATCATTAGTACAGCGAATTGAACTTTACGACTTCAAAAAAAGAGTTGATTGTACAATGACGGGCACATGGGAGTTGTAACGTTTTAATCTTCGTGAAAAGTAAAGCCTTAGACAAATGTGATCTATGATGAAGTTGATTTCGGTAACGAGGCCCAGTGAAGTTGATGTATTGTCACGATTCTTATTTTTCTAAGGAATACAGGGGAATATAAAAAGTGTGAACACAGCTACTAAATAACCGTGATGAAGAATAGTTTATTGTGAGATCACGTGATTCTGGGTAATAAAGATCACGTCCCTGGAGTAATCTTCTCTCTCCAAGATATTGTTATATTTTTCCCTTGTTTGTTGTGATGAAAGATTGTTATTTTGCCGCTCAACGAATATTGTACATTCGACCGTTAAATACATCAACAAATTATACGTCGTCATATTATAACGTCACAAAGTACCTTTTAAACTTGTTTATAATTATAAGATTTTGACTTTTTACTTCACGCTTGCAGTAATTCTTTCTGATTTCTTAAGATTTTTTTCGTAAACTCGCTAAACATCCTCTATGGATGATTAGTTATAAATATTAAACCTTTGTCTCTATCTTTTAGTTGTTAAGAATTTGACTTTCTAAAGAAGAAAACATTTGTAAAACTAAACAACTGTTGAGAATCGTTTTTAATACTTAGTACCTGAGGGGAAAAATTAGGCACAATGAAAATATTGACGAAATCAAACCAGCTGTAGCAGCTATAATTGATAAACAAACATACATATTACATATTATACATATTACATATTATATACAAATGAATAAATTGCAATGTTGCCAACAATATCGTGTTATTTCTTTGGCATCGACGACGACTCGCTGATTTATTTTGCCGTACCAACCTACAAAAGTTTTCGGATTAAATAGTTTTTCTCGTTTCAATATTTGGCAACAAAACAATTTTTTTCCTCCCAACTGTATTTTAAATTAAGTATGTGAGTTATTTATTTGCCTCATTGATATATTACTTAACAAGACACTTTTTAACAAAAAAAAAGAAAAACATCAGTCGTTAATTAGTCAGTATCTTAAGATCTCGAGGACTATAACTTCCTAATCGGTAACTAATTTATCTTCATTATTAAAATTTGTCATCAGTCATTTCTAAAACAATTCACCCTAAAGCCATTTAACTAAAACCACGTAAGCGTTAACCTAATGTATGAACCTAAAATAGTTGCGCCGGGAACCCTCACATATTCGGCCTAATGGCGACACATAACAAAGTGTTACGGAAATAAATAGCAAAAAAAGGAAGGATTAGAGCTCGCGCGTTGCTGGCATTAGTCGCGTCTAAAAATAAAATTAATCCGTGCAGTGTGAAAGTTCACTATGGCGATAGGTAGAGCGTATGCGTCTTTTAGGGCATAAATCTCGTGATTTGTCAGTTAGGTCTTCCTTTTGTCGTAGAATGCTCCTAGTCTTTATTCATCTTACCTTTACAAATCATGTGAAGATGGCAATTGGATTCTGATTAGGTTTGGGAAAATATTCCTGAAGGCATTTTTTCCGTTGAAATCAGTTGTCTTTTTTATCTGAGTTTCTTTACTTTTTAAAACATTGAATTTTACAGTCTTTAAATTAGGTAAGTTCCTAATGTTATGTTATTTTTTCTATAGTGTCATGTTATATAAAATTTACGCAAAGCTTAAAGCTTTCAAAATTTTAGCTGTGACCGTCCAAAATCCTGATTTATGGTCCCGACAGGGTGGATCGGAATTCAGCACGAAAAAACATTTTTTCTTTTATCAACAAAATGTTTTTTTATTTGTTAGTATTAACATGAGGTACCTATCTAGTACCTATGCTGTCTTTAAACTAGTCGTCTATTCTACCTGACCTAAACCTTAAATATAAATTATCCAAGTTAGGTTCTTCCTATATCCAAACGATTTTCACTTAACTGACCAAGTATTGCTTTTGCTTCGTTATGTGCCCCATCCGTCTGATTTAGCGATCTTTATCTTTGATTTTATCTTCCTACGTTGCTGTACCACTAACGTTTAAACTTTATAATATATAATATACTGACTACTGAGTAGTTGCAATTGATGTCATCGTTCCGAATTTCAACCTGCAACATTAAACACATCGTACAATAACCGAAACAGAAATGGCGTTCGCTCTCACACGTCATGCGGCCCGCATACGTCGGTGGTCGGGTGGGGATGAATTCATTGCACAGGTAGGGGTGGTATAAGCCCCGCCAGGTCCGCTTTTTAAAAATGGAACCCCAATTTTCGATAGAAATTGTGAATAAGTTTTTTATAAACTTTCTGAACAGGGTTCGACTGTGTTGCAGCTCGTTGTCGAATGAGGTTTTAAGATTTTATTAGGCTTGGCTTTTTAAACCGAAAATACCATGGTATACTACTTTTAGTATAGACTTTAAAATATAATAATTAAAGTAACTTATTAATTGTAATATTGCGCCCGTAACTTTGATCTCTACAACTTTACAAACTCCGTATAGGTAGTCCTAGTTGGTTAACTGAAGGCATTAAATCCATCATAATTACATTTAATCAGTCAATACGCTCTTGTGTAGTTCTTTTTGTATCAGAATCAGTCATTCTACGAGTATGACCTTTTTTTTGTTGTTCAGTATTTTGTGGTACAAGTAATCTTCTTAAAATTTGCATACAAATTCAAGTATTTACACACTAATCTAATATGCGTTAACGAATGTAATAAAATCCTCGCTGCCGCACGGTGGGGTGGGTGAATCTGAGACAATTTGCCGCGCGCCCCTCCGTAAGCCCACCTATGTGTCTTTCTTATTGCCGGCTAAATCTCGAATATACAACTAAGATTAATTCCCGCTGAAAGAAAGGGTGCGCCAACCCTTTGTTCGCCATTGCAACGAAAGTGTCAGTGCACAGGAAAAACGGATTTCGCGCGTTCGAACTCAATCCATCAAAGCCACCACGGGAATGTGCAACCACTGAACTCGTATACCTATCATAGAGCTAACTTATACTCGAAGAACAGTGATTGCAGTGAAACTTACTACGATTATAATAAGTGCGTTCTTATCTTATTTTTATGTATGATTGAACTTTCGCACCTATAATGTTTCAGCGTCCTGGGGCCTGATTGCGTAAGAAAAACGTGCTCATCGTTATCGCGATCGTTTGCAAATTCTGCTCCCCGATTGGCTGACGGAAATCCGGGAACCAATCAGCGGTCAAAATTTATAAACGATGACGATAACTATTATTATGAATACGTTTTTCTTACACCTGGTCTCGAAGCCCTATAAGTAGGTACTGGGTACCTGCTACTTACTCTTTTCTACTTTTTAAGATTAAGTATGCCAAAGATATATTATATATTATGCAGAGTTATGTGCTTCGCGAAAACTTATATTATCACTTAATTAATTTTCAAGGTTTGAAACATTTTGCTGATGTCAGATTTTTTTTTGTATGCAAATAAAATTCCGATTTTCACTAAAGCGAAATATTAAAGCACTCTGGTACAGTGTACCAGTTTTACCACTTTGTGCCCCATTAAATATGTTGTAGGTAGGAAATATGTATACCTAACAGGAATACATATTGCAAAACACAAAAAATATATAAATATCGCTATAGTTTATTTTTATTTTTAACATTTAAAATATAAACGGCGACGATTTATCTAATCTTCTTTTCCTGTTTCAAATATAATACACAAGCAAAATATACCAATGTGTGTTATGACAAAAATTGATATTAACATGAGTTATGATGTCGATCGCTGCGGTGACGTCATATTTCACGATCTCCCATAGCTGCCCGTACATGCACCCTGCTATTGTAATTCCGATCGAGTAAAGATAAATTTCACGGCATCGAAGCTTCGTTTAAACTGCATTGCTATCACTCAATCCCGCTTATCTATAAAACAATCAGAATTATAAGACACAGAGCATTGGCATCGCATGTTCGATACCCCGCTTCTGGAATTTAATCGCGAATTATTATCACTCAAGGGCATTTTATCGCCAAAACGATTCTCAAACTGCAAAAAAGTCTGTTTTAATTCGCGTATGCGAATCATCGTGACTATTTTAATACGATGATATAATGTTTAAATTTTTCGGAGGTCGGAAACTTTTGTCTCAATACTTGTCCAACTTTTTACATAATACGTATTATATAAATGTTTATGTATCTAATTTAACAAATTCTTAATTCATTATAACATTACGAAAATTTTGTAGTCATAGATAATTATAGCTGGTCACTACTACTTAATACGAACAACCAGACCAGAGTATTTTTTTTAATTCAGATTTTTTTCTTTCTCTTTTTTATCCCTGGGATTTATTATAGTTTTGGGACTAGCAAATTCAGTGAAGTAGCTCTGCGTACCTACCTATCACTACTTAGGTAGGTATATCTTTCAGCTTTAAAAAGACTATGTAGCGCCGCCTGCGGATATCATAATAAGCTTCTATCTTCTTTTATAATTTTACTAGCAATGTAACTACATAATAATGTGATATAACTTTTTCATTCAAAACTATAAAATTAGTACGATCTTACAGACGGTAGGGTAAGGTTGCCACTATTGGACCACTTAACTTTAAACTGCCATAATATCAAAAGTATGAGAGTCTATGGATATATGACTCATCAGTTTCTTAGGGCTTATACTCAGGTATTCACAACTGTGATTATAGATTTTTTGCTTTGAGTATAAATACACATTTTAAGAAAAAACATTTTTGGGATGGTTGCCTTGTATGGACCACTGTATCCTTGATTGAACCACCTAGTTGCTATAATCGGACTTAGGAAGTTTTATCGACTGGTCCATTCATTGCAACCAAGGAGTTTTAATAAATAAAAGGCTATTTTAATACTTAATTCAGTCTTTGTATTTGAACAGTCTTTTAAAGTAATTGGTAATAATCAGCTATATCTAACAAGTTTAAACATAATATATTTCAAGTTATGAACAACTTTCAAATATGTACCGATTTTTAATTGTAGGTACTTTGTGGGTCCATCTTCCAGTAACCGCGTAACAACTTAAAAAATGGAACTGCACATTTGCTGCGAGGATATAAAACAAAAAATCTGAATGCTCCTCACAAATTGACACATTTTAACGAAAATAAAAAAGTCACAAAAAAGTATAATTCTTACAAAATCGTAATAGAAAAAAAATATTTATGTGATAGGTAACACATTTCAACAAAAACAAAAAAGGAATTTTCATAAACTCGTAATAATATAAAGAAATTGTTAAAGATAAAAATTATTTTTTATACGTACCCACTCAAATCTTAACATGTTACATAAAAATATAATCTACTAATTTTTTTTCCAAATCAGGAGTGAGATCTCCTTCAGAGTCTGCAATCTGCTTTTCCCATTTAGCTTTGACGTTCTTATTGTCAAATTTTCTTTTTAATGTTGCTTTTGGCACACCATATATTCTGCTAGCTTGATATAAACCCACTTCTTCATCAAGCTCAAAGCTTGCTAATTTCATGCTGCCTTCATTCCAATTACTCGCCTCGTTTTGCCATGCTAAAAAAAAAAGTATAAATGACGGCAAAAAGTTAGTTCCTTTGATTGGACCGGTTCAATGAAAGAAACTTACATGGGTCCATTCATGGCAACTCATTATGATCCCAATCAAACTATAACTTTAAGAAAAGTATATATTTTTTGTGACATGTTATTAATAGGTTAGCTGAACGGATAAATATGCAACCCTACTGCAAATAATTGGAAAGAAATACTATACAAATCTGTACTTACATGGTAAAGAATGACGCACAAATTTTACATCGGGAGCTCGTGAAACACACCGACGTAGGTCCTTTCTCTACGAAGCCTGCGGCGACACTGAAGGTCGAGGGGCAGGGTGCGGGGTCCAATAGCTAATGTCTCATTGTGACGGATGATTTTTAGGACTGTTTATTTTCGAGAAATCAAAGTGGTCCAAACAAAGCGCTGGTCCAATGATTGCAACCTTACCCTAAGATCTAAGTGACGCGGTCGAATTTCTATCATTATAATTTAGAAGAGTAACGCTTGATCTATCTGAAACAAGTCAGCAATTTTATAAAACCCCACATTGCCTTGTGCCAGGAATCACACCCGGTAGCTCAACTGATTTTGTCACGGAGTTCCAACTTCCAGCGTAATTTGGTTTGCTTTGGGCGGTCGATATTCATTATTTCCACGGTAGAATGCGTGTAACCCTTATCAAGGGAAGACGCCCGTTTTTTCTCGGTTTTCCCAAATAATTTATTTAGCGGGCCGGCATCAATTTATCTCTGTGGGAGCTAATTTCGCGTCGGCCCGGTGGCTGGCTTGCGCATGCTGTAACTCAACAAATTGCGCGTCCCGCACGATTTATGGCCCCTCGCACTTGACGGAGCGGTTACCGCTCTTCTTCCATTGTTCTTCATTGTACTGGTCAGTGGCTGCAAATAGAATTGGATTCGGGATGTTGCTACACTGTCGTTTAGTTCATTAACCGCTAAGTATCCTGTTTCAGTAGGCTACCTATTTTTAGCCTAGTATAATTGTTTATTTTAATATGCTGGCATGGTTATTGCTATTTTATACATTTTTTCTTCGATAAATTTTATAGAATTCGGTTAACGTAAGTATCTTATTTAACCTCTGATTGGCAATCTTTGGTTCTCAGACCTTTTCATTCATTGATTTCTACTTATATTGAATCCGAGTTACAATTACAGCATCTCCAATCTCCATACATAGATCAGTAACAGATATACCTAAGTATAAGCACATAGATCAATAGTACTATATAGTACCTATATATAGATCATATAGGTACTATATTAACGCAAGAATATTGGAAAGTTTTGAAACTACTTAACTATTTCACAAATAAAAGTAATATAAGAATACTAAGATGAGCTAAAATCTCGTATAATAGTTCAGAATTCAGATTATAATAATAATATGTACCATGTGTGATATTATGTACCTAATATATAGTAGGTATATAGATACCTAATGTAACTATAGTAAGTAGGTATAAGCTTACTGGAGCTGTACTGTGAAGCTGATATTTCTTTCTGCTGACTACAGTAAGCCAGACTGTCGTCCCGCTCGCGCGCTTTAGCGAACGGGCAATATCAGCAACGAGGGATCTATGTGGAGCTGCTAAAACGTGTTAATTCGAAGCTGATTTTTTTAATTCGAAGCTGATTATTTTCTGGTGAAAATTTGTGTGCTTATGAGCCCGTATGGTCGTGATATTTCTAGTATTGTTTTTTATACAACCTTATTGTACCAGAAACAATAGAGATAAACTTTCATATTTTACTCTATAATAGCCTAATTACACGACTGCCCTAAAAAAGAGTGTAATGTTTTTAGAGTTCATGTATGTATGTATGTATGTATGTATGTATGTATGTATGTATGTATGTATGTATGTATGTATGTATGTATGTATGTATGTATGTATTTATGTATGTATGTATCTATGTATATAGAGAGAGAGATTTGAGATTTGAGATTGATATAGAGATTTGACATATGGGTATCGTTAGAATTCTTACGTCATTCCGAGTAACATAGACTATATTTTTTTGGTAACGTCGTTTTACTAAAGGACAGTTGTGTTTTTTTATTTTTATTTATTATTTATATGTTTTAAAGCCCTTTCTGAAATACTTGAAATAAATTTATCTTAGTTATTTGATTTAATCATGAATGAAAAATTATGTAAAAAACACAGGTAAATGGTAAATATTAAATGTTTTTAGCAGTAAGCTAACTACGCCGCAAATATGTAAGTACGTACACCTTACAATGCGTCTAACATGTTTTTAGGGTTCCATACCAAAATGGTAAAAAAGGAACCCTTATGGTGAGACTTTCTCCGTCCGTCCGTCCGTCCGTCTGTCACACTCGATTATTTCAGTAACTATATTAGCTATCGACTTGAAATTTAGAATAGTTATAGGTAATAGTGACGCGACGCCATAACTATCGTAAAAATTTGATAATTGTTTTTAGTTTTATTTAAAAAGGGGGGAAAACCGGGTCGACTAATTTTCAAAATGAGATAATAATATTGAGTGGGGTATCATATGAAAGGGCGTTACTTGTGTATACTAAAACTAATTTTTATTTATTTTTATGCCTGATAGTTTTTGATTTATTGGGCAAACTGACGAAAAAAATACCGTCCCCCCCCCCCTTATCTCCGAGGTTTACCAATCAAAAAATCTGAAATAACAAAAAATCTGAAATAATTATGATAAATAGAAATTAACGTATATTTTACAGGAAAAATAAAATCAACTCGCTGACTAATATACTTTTTTTGATAATAACAATAATCCGCCAAAAACAAAGTTACGTTTGCGGTTTGCCAACAAAAGTACCTACACGTAAATTATACTCGTAAATTCATGAACAAAAGTGATTCTTTCAATGTTTTACTTCTTTTACATGGTATGGAACCCTCGGTGCGCGAGTCTGACTCGCACTTTGCCGGTTTTTTTATTTTATAATACATTAGGTAACATTGAATTTACTATAGGTACTTAATGAAAACATTTCTGGGAAAATTTTAGTATACCTACCTAAATATTTTAGGGCTCTGGCAGTTAGTGCTAGTTTAACAACTAACAACGTATATAGTAGATAGTTTAACGATAATAGTAGATAGTTTAAAAATAGTTTAACAACGAATATATTATTTTTTTTAATTGTCATGATATACTATACCGGGTAAACATTTTTTTTAAACATTTGTAAACATTATAAAAAGCTTACAGATATATTCTCAGACCTACCGAATGATGACAATTTTTTTTATAAAAATCGGTCAAGTTTGGTTAAAACACTGTGACACGAAAATTTTATATGTGACATTAGCACAGATTTTAGACATTAGTTATTCATTATTGAGGTTTCTAAAAGTAGTACCTAATGGTCCCACATGTCAGTCATACCAACGAATATAATATAATAATATCTGGGTGATCGAGCTTCGCTCGGTGGCAAATAGATGGCACCAGTAGTCATATTTTTTATTTTCTTTTGGATTTTTAAAATGAATCCCAGCTAGATCGATTTATCGCCCCCAAAACCTCCTGTATACTAAATTTCATGAAAATCGTTAGAGCCGTTTTCGAGATCCAGATTATATAGAAATATATATACATATATATATATACAAGAATTGCTCATTTAAAGGTATAGGAATAGGATTACTAACGTAGTCATACTCTACTCACAGTTGACACACGTACTAACAGCTCCGTTAGATATCGCTGCTCTTTGTAAATCAGCATATGCAAAGTGGTATAGCAATAAATCTAGCAGCTCTTGCTCGTTCTCGCATCATGTTACATCTTAATTTCAGAGCCGGCTCGACGGAGCCTGCCTGCCTGAGATACTGCCTTTTATCAAATTCAGATTACGCCAGAAATTAACTTAAACTTCTTACCAGGCATGCAACTGAGACTATACTTTTTCAGTTGTTACTTAGGTTAGGTTTTTACTTTTATCTAATACTTAACTGATATCAAATGTAACTGCTTAATACTTTTAATTTAATACTAACAGATTCAAACGCCTTACAGTTCCTACGCTCGTGTGAACGGTATAAATAAACACAGATGAACTATCTGTTATAATTAATCTACGATTCAATGGAGCCCAAAAATACCTATTCCCTACCTACGACGAAAAAAAAAACGGACGGTTACCTAGGGGTCTATTTTTTGCAAATATTCGCTGATAGAGTATCATATTTTTATATTTTTTGGTAACATTATTTGCCGTACCTAATATGAGATTCAGAAATTGTAAGCTTTTTAAATTTTAATAATATTCAAAGATCTCTCGTGAACATCGGCGATAAATTAAAAGTTATTAGATAGAACACTGACTTTGTTGTGGGTTTACATGATGGCCTTGGGGCTTCGAGCGATGTTGCCATTTAATCCTTTTTTGTTTATGGCATCTAGAATTAATGCTGTACCTAACTCGTACACAATAACAGGATTTTTTATGCAGATTTTAATATCAACAACTAATAGGTGTTGGTTTTTAAATAGTCATGAAAATTTGTATCAATTAATCAAAATCTGCAAAATTCGCAAATGCACAATAATTACAATATGGCATAGGATTTTTTTTTGCTAAAGGCTTTGTTTCTTGATGGCTCGTTGCATTATATATTTTTTTTATAATTGGTAGTTTATTAATTTCGCTTTTCCTTTTGTTTCAGGTGGTCGTCGCGTATAAAGCGCTGTCGATGGGTAGGTGTCGCGATTTGTCGCGAGGTGTCGCGAGATGTCGCGTGTGTCGGGTAGGAACGTGTGTCGTACTGAGCGCGCCGCGCTCCGTGTGTCATATTCCGAGATCTACCATTATTCGGCCTCAATAAAATGTGCCGCGTAGATTGTCGTATTGGCACGTGATTTACTCCACTCGCCCGACTCGGTTTGACGTCGAGAGATCAAGATATCAAACTCGACTGTCGAATAAATTTTTGTGCCAGCCCACACGAACGCTTAGGCAATCGACTGCCGGAGATTTATAGTCAAAATTTCCCGTTAGTAACGCTTACCGAGCACACTCCGCGTATCACTATTTCACAAATAAAAGAACCAGTCGCGATATCATCGTCGACCATAAATTATATGAAGCTCGTATGAAAAATACACGTTTTGATGTCCGCTTATTTATCGCTTAGCCTGAGTTATGTGCGCGTTATGTTAATCTCGCTCGTTATTAAATAGACGTTTCTATTAATATTAATTAGCTTCTGTCAATATTCTACGTGGATTTCAACAATATCTATGGACGTTGCGAGGTCGTGTTGGGATTGAGCCGTCCGTGGGCGCGCATGGGCGTCGTGTCGCAGGCGCGGCGATCGAGTCGGCAGTATCGTGCTAGTATCTGCTATCGGCTGCATCGGACGGTGGCTGTTCAACAGCTCCACACTAGGAATAGGTTGAGTTCCCGCGTCTTTCTGCCGCGTGATATATCGTTCCGCATCTCCGTGTATAAATCGTGAACGCCTGCTGAGGTACACGGGACGTGGCCGCGCCGCAGCCTCGAGCTTCAAATGGAATTGTGTTTTTATTTATCGTGCGAATTGTGCCCCACTATCCCTCACCCGGTATCGCAGTTTATCTGCCAAAACGCGCAGTCGATCCGATGCAAATTTAGCTCTTAAGTTGCTCTGTCTGTATCCCGATAAAATACTGTTCTTCTTATTACTATACGCATATACCTACCTACAAGTACTGTTACAACGTTTACAGTGCAGCCCGAAACTTTTTCATCAGATAATTTTAAAATAAATCAACGTTGTAGTTGTAGTTAAACTGGAACAGTATTTTATGTTACTGTTAGTAATGTTAGGGTTAGAGGACATAGTAAAAATGTACAAATACGAATATCGGTCGTACTCATTACTTGCCACGACTGTTTCCTAAGTGGTTTCATCGATAAGTAGTGGGGACAAGGAGATACTTAGGTGGCACGTTAACTGCATCATTTTAATTAAACGATAATATATTTCAAAATGAGGCCTCTAAGGCCCTCCCACAGATAGGACTCACCTGTCTTTTTATCGTGTTTTAAATTTATAGGTGATTTTATCCAATGTAGCAGTAACGTGTTTACCAAGATTAATGTAAATATTTATAAAACTATAGTATGAATTAAAAACTGATGTACAACGTCTGTATACGTTCAGAAAAATATTAATGTCTAAATGGAAAAATAAAAAATGAGCTGGCGTGACGTAGCTCTGTCTGTCGTATTTCCCAAAAAATACTTAACAAATGTTGGGACACGCTTGCACTATTTACCTACGTGTCGTTGATGATTCGCCGGCTGAATGTTTTCTTAGTTTATCTAAGAATAGGATTTAATGTATGAAATCCAAACTTGTATTAAGAACGATTACCCAGCCTGTTGTCTGTTATGCAGCCGGTATGTCCCAACACTAAGAGGCTATATTAGGTATAATAACAAAGAGGGTGATGATAGCATTGCTGATATAGTTCGAACTGTTACTAACTACATAATATTAATTCCTATTTTAAAAATTTATTTCAACTTAACAAGTTAACAGATTTTATACAAGCTTAACGATCTACGACATATTATTATTTTGATAAAAATGTGTATCCCAAAACTAGGTATACCGATCACATCTAAGCGTAGTGACACACCTGCTAAAGTTCAGTTCAATTCGCGAATGTACGAATGACGCCGATCGTAACGCGTAGTAGGTTGATGTGTCACAGTCAGATGTGTTTGGCAGGTGTGGCCACGCCCTAACAATGGAAATATTTGAATTTGCTATAGTTAAGCCCTCACATGCGAGATCCCATACCTATACGGTACATTTCAAAGATATGTTTTTTAAATTCATGATTCGACCTCATGGCGACCTCTAGAGGGCGTCATATCAGTGTGACGTCACGTTACCTATTACCGGCGGCGGTCGATCAGTTTCTCGCGATACCTTATTTGTCATACATATAGTATACACTCGTAACACACGCGAGTAACACCCTTCACGTGGTCAGTTTAAATTATTTTAGGTCCTAGAAACATTACAATAGTTTACGTCACGCCAGATATCTTTATACGTAATTTAAAAGGCTTTAGTACGAAAATATTCCATGTTAGTCGATAGCTTAACTTATTCTTAGCTTACCTATAATAGTCACTTAAAAATGACAACAATCAAAACTAGTTGTGCCCAGTATACGAATAGCTAATTAAATTAAGTACTAATAATATAATTTATTTTAAGATACAGTAGTGGTAATATTTTTGGATTCCTATAAACATATACGTAATTTGTCTCCTGTAATTTAGTAGTAACTATTGTCAAAAATTTGGTCGTGATTCTTTCGATTTTTTTGTGAATATCGAATGAAAGTGCCAAATGCCAGTTTGTAATTTTTATAAATATAATTTTTATTTTCTATCTGAAACAGTTCCTTCAGTTTATTAAGCCGTTGTCACAGTGTCATATTTTTCTCATAAGTATCTTTGTTTTTATTTTTTTCTTGTTATCTAATAGATTTCTGTTAATATTAAAAAATAATGAATATCGTTTGATCAGTTTATCTTTATTTATAAATAGAACAATGAGAAGATCCTGTACGTAATTGCCAACTCCAAGACGTATTCGATATTTAAAGCCTCGGTTGCTTCAATTTCAAATGTCACATTTTAATTTACCTAAATGTCACATTATTTTCTATACGATTTTGATCTCTAACGTCACGATTGCCTTGCTTTCCAATTTTTGCAAAGTTGGAGTTCAAAAAGATTTTGAACTCCAAAACAGTTTTCAATAAGAAAATCAATGTGTAGGCCCTGAACCTTCTTTTCTTTTCTCTTACAATATGTTCTTTTCTTTTTTCTTACAATATGTTCAAAACTTTTCATATTGTCCCTCACAGCTTTCTTTTCTGGTATAATCCTCTAATCGCGGTGATAAAAACAGGGTGAATGTTTGATTCTTGATGGCTTGTTTATCCTTTGCATAACTTAATTAGTTTCTGAAAAACTTTATGATCGGGGTCTACCATAGACTTAAATTCTTATAAATTGACCTTTTAAAGGTAGAATATATATTCACCTTTCTTATGGGAATCGCAAGCCCAGTGCCCTCTATATAGTCTAGGAGAAGGTCTTTGGGAATGTAATAGTTTTCTTAATGAGGCTTATAAAATGCTAACATTATTTGCATCTGTTACAATGTGCAGGTATGTGTAAATTGTAATAGGTACCTATCTTCAATTTATGTGACTTGGCTTTTCAATACTTTCTACATTAGAAAGAATCTACGTCTAAGTTTTATGAAAACTGTTAAAATATACTTATTGTAAATAAATATTAAAGATGTTCTTATTTATGAAGCTTTCTTATCATCGAATGTTCATTTGGAATTAAAAATCTTTTCACTTGTTTTTAAACACTTTTTCGATGTTTATACTAAATTATTTTATTATATTTTCTTTAACGTTCAAATTGTTTATTTACTTATAAATCAAAAACGTGCTCATGAAAATACGTAATTTTGTCGTCGGTCATACGTAAATAGGTAGACCCAATTTATTGTAATATATCATAAATAATTAATATTAATTAATAATTAATAAAAGAGAAATACTTAAAAACTCGAGGGAATCTAGTTAAATGATCTAATGTTTGTGTTTTATGACTGTAACTGTGTGAAAAGTTGTGTAATATTATACAAGTACATAATATATTATATTATTATATCTATCGATTTATGAATGGAATGCGATACCTATTATAATTTTTTGTACAATATCGGCTATACATAGTGCGAGATCTGCATTAAATAAAAATTCTGTTACTGTAAAACTGATTATTATTTTTCATCGCACCCCAATTTAAATGAAATTACGGCTTAGCAGCTGATCCCAAGTTTTTTAGGTATATTTTTTTTACGAGTGTTACTTTTGGTCGGTATCTTCGGATTAATTTCTAGAGGACAGTAGGTATAGGCAAATTGCACCTGTTTTGGCTTGGCTTTGTAAGACAGATTTTCTTAACTTTTTAATTTTATTTATAAACAGGCAGGATCAATAGAATATATTTTATTTAAACTAACTAAACAAACTTGAATTAATAAAATTAATTAGCTTATTAATCATTATAAAATTAATATTAGGCGTCGTATCATAGGCATTAGGCATTTTTTGTAACATTAAAATACCCATAGTCCATAGTGTCCATACCACCCAGAGTAAGCCGAAGTTTTTAAATATCTCATTTATGGAAATGGAGGAATCCTGAATACATTACACCGCTTTTTAAGCAGTCCTTTAAAAAGACATCTAGATAGAGCTAAGTCCTTATTCGATCTTCTTTAAAAGAAGGAACGAACCTACGAACAAAGGTACGAGTAAATAACTACCCATATCTAAATTTGCTGCTCTATTTACCTATATAACCTAGCTGACGATAATGATGATGTCCTAGAATCCTAGATGAATACTTACGTTAAGGTACGCTATATTAGAAAAAATACAAAATTCGTCTTGTATAAAATAATCCCTCTTGATAATAATATGTTATGTCTGCAAGGAATCACACATAATAGCAACTAGAACATAAAGCTTGGCAGGTATAAAAGAGTAGCCATACTGTCGTGCCAAACAGGAAGCGTGCATGCGAGGCAGGGTGCGGGTTCGAACCCTTGCCAAGCGAATTCTAACTCTATTTACATGCACTGTATGTAAATCACATACTGAAAACTGTACAATATATACTTCCAACTACATGCAAGTCTATTTTGATGATACAGTTTTGAGGGAAAGTGTACCTACAGAGTTACCATAAATAAAATTGTAGGTACAAAAACATCTTCCCTTCATCGTGTACAGGAATACTGAAATGTGATTTGAGGTTTACAGTTTACCATCATAATAAGAACTGATTTAGGCCCGGTTTCCACCAAAGCCTTTAGTACTAATATGTATTCCGTGCCTAAGCGGAGAAGATGTGTTTTGTGTAAACAATCAGATTTCGTTATTTCTACATCTATCGGCCTAGCTATGGTGAAAAAATGTCAAGCGGAGAGGACAGACGATATAATAATTTTCAATAGAATTTTGCGCCGCAAGCGAGCTAACGGCATGGTGCGGCAGGGCAGAGCGTTGCCTAATCGAAGAATTAATAAATTCTAAAAATATGCAATACTGCATTTCAGAAGCACAGTCAGTAGTGTTTCCTTAATTTTCTATATAAGGCATCATAATATAATGTACCTATAGGTACCTACTTACGTAACTTATATATAGGCAGTTAATGTGTTAAAGCATAAGAAACGCATTACGTCACAGAACTCATCTTCAGGGATCTTCCATTATTTACGAGCCGGCTAAGCCCCATTTTTTATAAAACACGTAAATTTGTCTGCGGGCCCGCAATAAATCAGGGTGTATTCCCGGATTACCGTTAGAGTAATGACTCAAGTCCACCTGGTGAGGGACTGCGATTACTCAGCCATTCGCTCAACCGTCCAGATCCTATCCACTTTCGGGTCTTACGTGGAAATTCTCTATTCTAGGCATAGATTAAATGAATTTTTCGATGCTATTGCTAAGTACATAAGTTTTCGATTTGTACGGGGATAGGCAGATGACATTTGATTTTTCCGTCACGAAAATCACAACACGAAGAAAATCCACGATAATCCAGAAAATAATAAAATGCATGCATTTTATTATTTTCTGTGTAACTAGCCAGCACATTCAATTTGCAAAAATTTTAAGAAATTGATTTTTCGAAGAAAGGTGTTTTGTTGAAGACATCAAAAATTTTTACCGCTACACTACTTAGTTATGTAATAAAGCTATGAATTTTTGAATCTGGTTCATTTAATTCACGATTTTTTAAACGAGTATCACTCCTTTAATTTCATAAACCACGAAAAGAACTTTGCTTCAACCGAGTACTCCACGAAACTCACATTTTTTTTATTCCTTAGTTATTTATCCAAAGACATGATCTATACGAAATAAAGCGATATTACTTACTTATACAAACCTTTCTACAACAGGGAGGTTAATTATGTAGGAAACACAATGTGAGAAGAAACTATTTTATGAAACAAAAAAAAATATTCCACAGCAGCAGCTATGTAAATAAATAAATAATTAACCAAGCAGTATCCAAATACCATCAAGAAATGAGCGTACTCGTAACATGAAAATACTTAATTAAAGTACCAAAATCCGATATCAAACATCAGAGCGTCACGAAACCCCACCTAATAAAGTAAATCTCACGTTCCTAATTAGGCCGTTAATTATGAAGCTCTCATGGAAGCCTTAATTTCAACATAAAAGACTATCTAAGTCGCTGCTTTTGACCGGATTTTGTTACTGGGCGTAACGTAAAAGGTGTTTTATGTTTAGTATGATTAAAGGACTTCTTATCTTTATCAAGCTTTATTGAGTGTACACTTCGTTAAGTAATTAGATACTCTAACTCAAATAATTAACTTAAGCCGTTCTTTTACACATTACCTACATAATATTAGGTAGGCATTTTAATGCAATCTCACCAGATATCAAATGACGATGCAGTCGAAAATATAACCATATTGATTTAGAAGAGGAGATCCGTAGACGAACCAGAGACAATGAAGTGGCAATGGGTGGGGCAAAGTGCTGGAATCGCGACCCCGCACGGGAATGCGCAGTGTTGGCAGGCCTACGATCAGATGGACTAATGACATTAAAATAGGTTACAGGTAGCGCAGGAACGTGTGGGGTGGAAATCATTGCAGGAGGCCTTTGTCCAGCAGTGGACGTCCGTTGGCTGAAACGAAACAACAAACAAACAATTTAGAAGGGGTTAGTAACCCCTGACGGTTACTATTCAGCATTGTACCGGAACGCTAACTCGTTTGGCGGTCTTTTCTGGGTCTTTCTTGCGGTGTTTGTATTTGCTGGTAAGTAAGGTGGTAACTAGCTTTAACTAGCTTTGGCCCAAGCCTCTCACCTAATCAGACTTGAACCAATTTATAAAACTAATTCAAATATAGTCTGTGCAATCGAACCATTGACCCTTCTGCTCAAATTCGAGCGCTCATTAAATGTGCCAGGGAGGTCAACAAAATCATGGTCCTCTGACATTGCCAACTCAACCGCCGCCAATCCAACAACTTTGGATTTTATAGCAGTCGATCTTAAACTCCCAAACTCTCCTAGCTATACTGTATAGTGTATAACCCGTGTCTTCAAAGAAGTTATTGAATAAGCTTTGGAAATTCAAAACTGTCATAAAACAATTAGCAAGTTTAGCAAATACGGCTATCTTGCGCCTGCACATCCATATTTTGCAGTCGTTGGACACATAGAATTATCTTAGTTGGTAGAAAACCCACCTCAAATGTGCCAGGGAGGTCGACAAAATCATGGTCCTCTGACATTGCCAACTCAACCGCCGCCAACCCAACAACTTTGGATTTTATAGCAGTCGATCTTAAACTCCCAAACTCTCCTAGCTATACTGTATAGTGTATAACCCGTGTCTTCAAAGAAGTTATTGAATAAGCTTTATAAATTCAAAACTGTCATAAAACAATTAGCAAGTTTAGCAAATACGGCTATCTTGCGCCTGCACATCCATATTTTGCAGTCGTTGGACACATAGAATTATCTTAGTTGGTAGAAAACCCACCTCTAAGCAATCCGGTTCCAACTTAAAACTTGTAGTTGGTAAGGATAGTGGCATTTACTTATTGTGTTTAGTTGTGATTTTATTTTACTAAGGATTTAACAAAAATACTTACGATAGATATTATGCCAAAAAATTCATATTTTTGTATGCATTATGATAATTGAAGGTACCTATTGAAAAAATAAAGGGGCACCTGATTAGATACTCAGATTCTCAGGTTTATACACTTCTTTAATTTAAAATTTCTTAATACAATTTACCATTCTCTAAAATGTTATATTTTCAATATTTACTGAAATTTATAATTAAAAGAACCTATAGGAATATATTTTTAGCTAATTTTATTGAAGAAGAACTACTTACTGAATTAATAGTTCGTCTTTAAACATTATAAAGTCACCAACCTAGAATTTTGGGTTCATCTCTGTGATGCAGAAACACGATTGAATAAAATTTTCTCGATAGGTAGAAATTTTTTATCGGAAACTACAATCAATTCATATACCTTTGTAGCGGTGTTCGATAGCTGACGATAGATGGCGTAACAAGCGCAGTAGCACACGCTGACAGAGCATTCGACGAGCGTTCTATAAATACAACTTCTGACTTCACACGCTCGGATCACAAGCGGTCCCCAGGCACAACACCTGCCTGGAGGGAAATTTCCCTATTGCCCTCTGCACCGCTAAACCTACTTAATTGAAATTTGTGGGTTACTCGTTATGTGTTGTTAACAATTATATTCAAAACGCTTTTCATAACTGGCTTAGTTTTTTTAGAAATAGGTAAAAGGTGGTTTTTCTCTCATATTGTTCCGCAATGCATGTCGTATCCACCAACGTATTCGTAAGAGTGAGAAAGACAAAAGTAAATTCAGTGAATCCTCTTAATCTCCGTAGGTATCCTCAGAAAGACGGTACTATTACAAGACATGGGTGAAGTCGCGACATACGCCTCGAATCGTGCAAGAGCAGCGGATAAGATAATGCTGCGCGTGCGCCGTGCCGCCCGCGGGCTCTAGTAATTAAGTCCTTACCTTTACCACCTACTCACTTCTCCTGCTTTGATATAAGTACTTACTGAAAACCGTGACCCTACTAATAGATATATAGGGTTAATGTGGGTAAATGTAGACATGTAGAATGTAGGTAAATGGAAACGCATTCAATAGTTTCGTAGTAATATCAGTTTCAGAGTGAAACGAAATAGTCTGAAAATATCTGTACAGTGAATTGACTATAGAGGCGTTTCTTTAGGTATACTTTGAAACTGATATTAATTAAAACTACGAAATTAATGAATGCGCTTACATTTAGCTCTGTTTACATTTACCTACCTATATTGACTATATGACTTACAATGAAGATATGACTTACCTACTCCTGGTTTGATATACTAGTAGGTACTTATAGTAAACCACTACAAATAGTTACTTTTTTTATAGTTCAGTAGCGAACGCCCTCGGTTCCAAACGCGTGAATTTCGGGTTTCTTTAATCCCTTAGGAACTATGGATTATTCCAGGATAAAAAGAGCCTATGTTTTAATCCAAGGCAAAATCTATCTCCACTCCAAATTTTAGCCAAATCGGTTCAGTAAACTTTCGAAAGGAAAAGTATGAGACCCGCAGGGATCTTTAGTTGTCTCTGAAATACTCGAATATCTCATAATTTCTGACATATTATTTTAAGTAAATACTAAAATTAAAGCTGTTACGTTTGTCATTGGGCTGATAATATGAATGATTTAATTATAATATGTCCAGGAATGTAGGTATCAGCTACAGGCTATATCATCTAGATATGCAAAGCAATCAAAACTGGGCAAGGTCATACATAGTACCTACTTAATTTATTACCTGCACATTATTACACGTAGGTACCAGCGGGAATTCTAATTTGAGGCAATATTTTTTTCTATATTTCTAATATAACCTGTATGTAGGTATTATGTATAGATACCAGCGTAAAACACTTCTGCATTGCCGATATTACTTTATGGCCTAATAGTCGTACATCGCCGTAGCTGTAAGCGTTAATCGGAAAATTGAAAGCGTTAACGATAATGTTGACGCCAAGTTGAGTCATTGCCGCGTAGGAGGAGAGTTTGTAGGAATTATGTCTTTATATTTCATCTACTGAATACATTTCTTTATTATATTGTTTTAGATCTATTACGAATTTATCATATAAGTAATGGTTCATAAATAAAACAGATAAAAAACAATTAAATAACTTACTGACCACTGTACCTATCGAACAAACTAACTTTATAAGTAGAAGTTTAGTTTTAATAACCTTATTTTTACTGGTTTTCTAATAGACACAAAAGCATTTAACTATAGGGAGGGATGAGGCTTTAGCATGGCACAAACAAAACATCTTTTTTATCAATATACGTTATCCAGGTAAATTCTAACAAAATATTTATTATGTTTGCTATAACAATAACGAGTGCACAACCACTGGAATGCCGTAGACAAAGAGCTCTTTGACCGTCTGTCATAAATGCATGATTTACGCAATTACCTTGCAAAGGAGACGATAAATTACTTTTCACTCCGCTATGGCAACCTACAGTGATATCTTTCCAGTCAAGAAATCATCTGAATCGTACAACTGATTCTAAACTCTATATTTTCAAAGATTAGGTTCATTTTTAAAGGCTTGAAAGTAGATGTAGTTCTTGAGGTTTAAGTATAGAAGCCGATTATTCACAGATATTGTACAAAGTTTACCACCCGCTAACATGAGGTACATTTTAAAAATTCACGTTCAAAAATAATAAAATAATATATTGCGGTCGAATTTGCATTTACACCCAGGTGATTTTTATTTATTTGTCAAACCATATCTTTGGAGTAACGCATTCAGCGCAAATATAGAAAAAAATCCAACCAAAAATTGTTTGATTTTCTATTGGATATTTTCTTGGTGAGAAAGAAGACATTTGGGTAGGTAGGTATGGCAGGTTGAAGATGTTCTAAAAGCGCAGTCTATAACTGTTCCAGAAAAACAGTATATTTCTTGGTCGTACTATTCTTCATTTCAGGCGTGTAGGTACGCTCTGAAGTGCCTTGCTTTTTATACAGTCCGGTCATCAGCTCTTCTTTTGGGTATAGTAGGCGGAAGGTCCTTGACTCGTGGGCAAGGTAACCTGTTCGGACCACAGCAATATCTAAGATTACCTACCTTAGTTTTCAGGAATGCGGTAGAACAATCGCCTAAATAACTCATGATCCCCTGGTGCATAGCATTGAGAGCCTAGTGCTAAAATGATACTACCTATCGATACACGCCATCAATATTATACCATCAGGTGTGGTCGTGTTGCACCGCAAACTTACTACCAAAATAATCAAGCGCCTGCATACGCTCTTTGAATGTTTTACATCAATTCGTCACACTGAACCAGTTCATCGTTATTCCGCATACGAAAGTATCAACACAGCACGTTGAGGCGAGCGGCATCGACACGAGCAATATACGAGTAGGTACCTCCGCACCTTCCTAATGTCCTGTCAATCATCGCTCTTCCACTGCCCACTACGGAATACTAACACATTTTTTTGTTTGTAAGCGTTTCACTGCATACCAAGTTCCCGATGCGTCACCATCGGCTTAACTTATATGGTACCAAAATTCCAGAAATAATCATATTACTTATATCCTATATGGTTCCGTAGCAGAACGTAACGTTCGTAGATTAAATGGTAATTTACCATTTATGAAAATAATTCTTATGTGTAGGTACCCGTGAAGTCCATTAATTCTCAATAACCTCCATTGTGCAGGGTGCTAATTCGTACAGATTTGAGCGGAAGGTCTAGGATTCTACTCCCAACATGGGCCAGTTTACAACCTAATAACAGCTAAATTCAGGATTGCTTGGTTGGCAGGCTTCAGCCACAGCTGGCTACCACCTTTCTGACGTACCTACCTAAGTCAGAAAAAAGTAAATTGACTGTGGTATGACTGTGGTATGCTATGGGTAATGGGTATGCCACAGTTATACCTAGTACTTATGACACTATAATTTTTGATACAGGCAGAAATGAGCGAAGGAATATATGAGGGAGATGTGAGTAATAATACCTAATTAAAATTGAAGTACAAAAAATTATACCTACAATAAAATATACCTACACATAATTTATGGGCACTTGTAGAATGTTAATTTCATGACTAATAACTATTATACTTAGCACAGCTGCAGTAGGTTATTTTAGCTGATTGGTAATTCAAATCGATTAGGTTAGGTTTTATAAATTGATTTGTTTATATTTAGTATCGCGAATTTGACCGTAAACGTTGCAAAGCGAGTCTGCGGTAGGCACTGCGATAGATTTATCTTTGGGCTGATAACTGATCGATCACGTCTACAGTGCACCTACAGACTGTTGATTAATGCTATTATTCTGGCGCCATGGATGACGTCATCGTAGCATTGTGTGCAGACCGTGTGGCACATTTGAAAATAGCAAACGAGAACTAGTAGATGCCTACCTACTTGGGTTTCTAGCTTACGTCCCACTTGCGCTTAACAGCGGGTTAAATGACATTAAAACGAGAGTTAAGTTAAGGTGTTGCGGCCTTACCAGCCCGCGAAATTCAAATTTTATTTAGTTTTTCGCAAATATTAGACTAACTACTCATTGTAGATTTATGGCAATGCATTTTGCGGGCCTACATTTTATGCATCTACATGTTTTTAATAGAAACTTTGCTTGAAAGTTCCCACTCATCTCATATTGGTTCCCGAAAGATAATTTTATGTAGTTTCCCAGATTTCGAGCTATCGGGAACCAATATGAAGTAAATGCGTATTGTTGAGCAGAGTTTTTATTAAAAACATGTAGATGCATAAATGTTGTGCCCGCAAAACTAATTGTCATTATCCTTCGATGTAAAATTAGCCCACTATGAGCGAAAAACTAAATAAAATTTGAATTTTCGCGCCCCGATGGTACCCATCGCCCTTAAGTAACTACTACCATTGGGCCTTTTGACTATTCAAAAGTCAGAATTAGCTAGGGATAGTAACAGTTAATCACGCTAAACCAAGTTGAAGAAAGTGGGCCTAAGAATACCATGGACAGTAATTTTTATCTTCTAGTAGAAGATTTTGACATCTATACGATTAAAATCTGTGTCTACGATAATACCAATGCTTTTAGATCCCACAACCAATGATTTGTATTGATATTATAATTATTATTGATAGTATAATGTATAGATACCTACAACAATTTTGACGACCTATGTGGTTGAATGGTTAGCGTGCCGGTTTTCAAGGCGCTGCCATATCTGAGGTTCCGGGTTCGATCCCCGGTCGGGGCAATGTAGAAAACTAAGTTTTCTACATTGTCTTGGGTCTGGGTGTTGTGGTACCTTCGTTGTTTCTGATTTCCTTAACACAAGTGCATAAGCTACTTACTAAGAGATCGGAGCAATGTATGTGTAATGTGATGTAGTCCAATATTATCTCATTTATTTATTTATTTATTTATTTAATAATAAGATAGACGCTAAGTACCTACTTGTGTGATCCGATGCTCGAGTTGGCCGCACACCAAACACGATAATCTCACATTGCCTAAAGCCATCAAATTCTTCGCAATTTTTAGGATGTAGGCCATCTACCTGGTTGACGATCTGATGACACCACGACACTGATCTTTCCAACGCGTGGTCGCATTGACCTCAGTTATCAGTCACACGAGCCCTGGCATGGCTCGTAAGCCATTGAAACTTTAGCTTCACGAACGCTGAGAATTGTTAGTGATCATTACAAATTTCCGATTTGTTACTAGATTTGGTATTAGTTCTCATTGAGTATTACCAATTACTGCAATGTGCCATCCCTTAGTTTCATACACTGAGGAGTCAATTAATTATACACCTGACAACAATATATAAATGAACTGCTCTCTACTTTGTAAATCATCTATATTAGCAAGTGCCTTTGGGCTTGCACCGGATATAAGGTGAACACGTACGCATAGAATATTTTTAGGCCAAAACTAGTATTGACACGTGCTGTCGAGAACACGGTCTAAGGCAGTCATATACTCATATCAGAATACAAATTAATCATTCTTGGCCGATAGCTATATCTACGAGTACTGCACATTTTTCTTTGTAGCGGTGAGATGGTTATACCACCGAATAGATAATATTAACTTAGTTATACTACGTTAGTAATATTATATATTCGTTGGTTATACCTAGTGTTAGGCACACTGATATGAACCTGTGGATGAGCCCATCTGAACATTATACGTCAAGTTTTTTATACACAAAAAAGTAGGCCATTTGTCAAAGTTTCTGTTAACTAATACGCCGCAACATGGCGGAAGAAATCGTCCCTGCGTAAACTCGCGTGCAAACTTTATAATAAGTAAAGTGATCAGTGCCGTGGAGCATGGTCTATAAACAATACTGTGGTCGGCTTACAACTGACGCTGTTGGTGTCAAAAAAAAACATTTTGACACCAGTAAACTGGTGACAATTTTAATACTTTATTTTAGTCCTGTGTATGTCTACGTCTATTGTTCGGCACCTACATTTCAAGTTATATTTTCCTCTTTTTTATACTTATTTTGAGGACTAGCAGACTATCTTACGATGGGATCTATTTAAGAAAGTACCTCCTTACCTAGTTTACTTTCACTTGAATGGAAATTTTATATCATTACATCAATGCATAATACCATAATTAATTTATATATTTTTATCGATTTATCACCTACCTTCACTTAAATGTAGAACTACAGCTTACTGAAATAATTCACACTCAGTATAATTTACTTTAATATATGTACGAGTATGTGCTCCTCAATATAATTCACAGATTTAATTAAAATGTGTCAATAAACAGCACTAAAACACAACATTACCCCGACTTTTGCGCATAAGCCTTAATTAAATAAAATTGAAATGAAAATGCCAAATGGATTTTACGTGCTTTCATTAATGGTTCGCATCGTATTATTTTCGAACATTCATTATTGTGTGCGTAATGCGAGGCCGTTATTCATGTCTCGTTTAATAATCTGCTTAAAAACAACATGTTTTCATTAATGGCGCGATAGGACTCCTAATAATATTCAATTGAAAGCGTAAGTCAGTTCAAAGTTCTTGAAAGCACAGTGGCAATGTCCTTTGCAATTTGGATGAGAATATCATTGGGTTGTATTAGGTACTAGATAATTTCCGCGTAATGAGGATATGTCTCACTTTTCTTAAAAATCTAGATGAATGGTTTAAACGCTATAAACGGTCGTTTTAAGCGATTTCTAGTGACCTGCAGTTTAAAAACTATGAAGACAATTCATTACCTTCAAATTTAAACGTCATGTAGGTAAGTCTGAGTTGGACAAAATTTTCTTGAGAATTTCTCCAAAAAGTTGGACAAAAATCTCTTTTTTATCGGTAACGACAATGGATGTAATTGTAATTTTTGTTTTCATGTGTCGGTAACAATTATATTCAAAAATGCTTAGAAACGGATTTTTGATTACTAGCTTAGTTTCTAGTAATTAAGTAAAACGTCGTTTTACTGTTATATTCTTCCGCAAGGCTGCATGTCGCATCAACCTTCGTGTTTGTAAGAGTGAGAAAGATAAAAATAAACTCAGCATATCCTCTTAGTATGACCAATTTTAAGTAGTCGAAAATTTTCGCGCATTTTTGTCAAATAACTTAGCTGTTTAGTAGACAATGACTCCAGAACATTTGTTAGGGGACCCCGCAATTTTTTACGCGAAACACAGCAATGCGGTACGCTTCGCAGAAAAAAAGGAGAGATGAGAATAAACAGACGACGGCGAATTGCGAGAGAGAGCTCGAATTTTGAATACAAATGTAAATTAGTATCTCCACTAATTACCTCTGCAGACACGTCCAGGGCTATGTGTCTTAGGGACTTACGGGGGACGTTTAATTTTTTACGGCGACTGGAAATCGGTCGCCCGTTTTCTCATTAGCTGCAAATCAATGAGTAATTTGTTGACTTTGGATGGAGACTTGACCATAATGTTTTTTATGGTCCCTTTAATGGCGGAGTTATTGGGTCAGCGTTGAAAATTAAAAGGTGTCTACAAATCATCGTGAAATTGAGTTTGCTTTACTTACATACGAGTACATTCAATTTTAAGCATTTTATCACAGTATTATCTGTGAAAACAAATTAAATTTTCTCTCATTTTTCTTCTTACATGCCTACGCAGTTTAATTTTTACTGCCTTTTAAATTTTACGTTTAAATATTTTTTTCCCTTGTTTACAACCACAACCAGCTATGTAGATAAATAATAACTCAAGATTTATTGTAGTCTTCCAAACATGATACGTGTCAACCCTGAAATCCCACATCATTCCCGCTTACATATTTAACGGATGGTCTGACGTCATTTGGCATGTTACACTTTTCATCACCTCATTGTGTGTAACTCAGCCGTGGTACGATGTTGTATTTTCACGAACGACTTTTAAAATGTCCGACAGTATATTTTCTTATTTACAGGGGCAATTTCAAGTCATAAAAAAATCCTTTCAGCCAAATAACTATCTTATGTTTTCAGTACTTACTTAAGTGTTGGAAAGGAAACATATTTATTATTATAAATTTTTGTCGTATCTAAATCTTAGAAAAACTGTAAACCCTAAAGAATGGGGATCATAAAAATTACCTATAGCGATGATAAGGTAATAATAACGAAGAAACTATAAGATAGCAAATGCTTATGGATAACAACTTATAGGTAGGAGAAGTATAATTTCGTAATAGTTCGGTAAATATTTTACTAATGGAATAAAACATTATACAAGTTAGTAAACTAAGTAGGTATAAGTATTGACCAATAGCTCCCTGTATCCTTTATTTGATTAATGTCGGTACTAATTGTTATTAATTCACTCTTTTAGAACGACCAAAATCGTTCAAAATATCCATTACAAAGTGGTACATGAGGCTACGATTCTTCTTATCGCATTGAAGCGCAACTGCAGGAATCCAAACGACACATTCCTCTGTCAAGCTTTACAGTTTATTACCCATCATCATTCAATTAAAAGCCGCCGATTTGCGTTCCGAGGACATTCTTAAGTAAGAATTAGCGACCCGATTGGGCTTGTCAACTAAATGGCATAAAAGCACGTCACGCGGTAAAGCCGTTCCACAAAAACTGCAAGCGCAATACCCCTTTTGTTCTCCGTAAAATGGTAATTGCATGGGCATTTGAGAACTCTTTGGCAGCCGATTGGCGTTTGACATCTAGTAGCATTTCAGTCGCGGCTATAATATGGCGATTCAAGGCGTACCTACCTCGGGAAGTTGGGTCGGTAATGTTGTAATGTATTCGAAAATTGTCACGTGTGTCAGGTTGGACGTGATGATGTGCCGGTTTTAAAAAAATAATAAGAGTGAAATAAAATATTTGCTGAGATAAAATCAAGATATGATTTAAGTATTTGGTAAAATTTTACATGTAGGTGTTCTAGTTCAGCGGAGGCACACAAATTTATTGTAGGGTCGTGGCGGCCAATCTGTTATTTTACTTCTGTTGCGGTTACGTAGCTGGTACTCCCCTGACTTGGACCTAAGATGGCGGGCGGCCCAAGGTCAGAGGGGACGCCGCCGCAGGTGACATCGCGGGGCGAGATGGTGAAAGCGGGCGATGAGTGACGGGTCGGGATCCCAATACCCTAGCCCGTACAGTGCTAAGCTCGTACAGTGCTAAGCTCGTACAGTGCTCCTGGAAATGATACAAACCAAGCTGAGCAGGTTGCATCAAATTCCGTTCGCATTTGTCTACCCCGGCAAACGTAGGTACTTCCTACACGCAGTTATATTTGCCGGTGCAAAACAAATCAGAACGGAGTTGACAATGATAAAATTGGAAAAAAGCAGAAAGCTAGGGTGAAATGATTATAATAAAACTGTAATGAGTTACTACTATGAAAGGCCAAAGTATGAAATTAAATTATTTTGAAGGTAGGTAGTTTCTTCGATGTACAACAAAAAGGATGACGCAATATGAAGATATTTTACAATGCTTAAATTCGTATGAAATAGCTACTCTAAATACATTAAAAGAATCTTTGTAGAAAAAATGGATAAATAAAGTTGAATTAAAACACAAATGGCAAATAGGTAGAATGGCATAGCAAAATATGCGTTCACTATGTTAATAGAAAAATTGGGTGCGATTCACAACTTACCCGTATAATCGGGAGCACTTACTAATGTTTAAAAGAAATTAAAATAAAAAAAATCCATCGCGACGAGCTAAGGACGCTCGCGCGATGGCTGAAAAATGACGTGTGGTCCCGCTAGGAACGCCGGTACCACACTGAAAGGTGAACTCGCGGTCAAACTCGGCGCGGTGCATGGCAACAGAAACCAGCGCCGTCGTTCCGTTAGCGAGCAAATTTTTCCATTAGTAATAATTACATAAATATAAAATAAATATAATAGAATAGTAATAAATATACATTTAAAATATTAATACATTATATTTTAAACAAATAATATTAAATATTAATAAAATATGTAACGTTTCATTACATTACCTCGTTTGCTTCGTAAGGATTTTATTTTAAAAATAAAATCCGTACTGAGAGATTAAGTTCAACTTAGTACAATAACTTTCTTACCTTTCTATCACACAACCTTCCATATCCTATCAAACCTTCTTTCAAATACTTCTTACATACCTCATCTTTCAAACAAAACGTCTCAAAACTAGGCGCTTCGACCTACTAATGCGCAGAATCGAAACTAAAGAGTTGAGAGACGCGTTCTTACATAATAAAAGTCACATGCCTAATACGACTTATGACTCCGTTGCAAAAGTATAAAAATGATCTCAAAGACTTCAGAATAATGTAACTAGAATAAAATAAATAAATTACAATAAAGTTAAAAGATATGGTCGCAATAATAGTCTATGAAATGTGACGTCTCTTAACTAGGCACCCTGGTCTAAGCTAATGCGCTTCGACCCAAGTAAAAACGTCAGGAGACAGCACAAAAATAAGCCATTTGCCTAATGCAGCCTATGACGTAGTATAATTAAATAAATAAATAATATAATAAAATGAGATGTCTCCAAACAAAGCACCCTGGTGTAGGCTAGTGCGCTTTCACCCAAGCAAAACGTTAGGAAACACCTTCATATGCCTAATGCAGCCTATGATTTTATAGTAAAAATAAACAAATAACATAATTGTAATTGTAAAAATGATATAATAAATAAAATTAAATGTTAATAGTATCATAAAATAATATTTGAGTTCATGAAAAATCGAAAAAAATTGAAGGTATGTTGTGAATGGCACCAAAAATAATACTCCGTTCTGTTACAATAAATTTACAGAACGCTTGGTTTGATAGAATGAAAGAAACTAATATTAGGGCAAAATAAAAAAATGATGATGATGACAAAAAAAATTGTAACTGATGTGAACGCAGCTTAATATGGACGAAGTTTGTACTTAAGCATACAAAAACATCTAAAACAAAACAATCGAAACAAAAAAAAAAACATTTTTGGTCTCTGACGGTACTTAGTACTAATGCGCACTAAGACCAGACCTCAAAAAACAAAATAAATGCACAAATAAAAACATTGTTTTAATTAAATCGTCTAAAACGTTAAAATTTAAAATGTAACGGATACATTGCGTTCACCTCAGTTACGGGCAAACCAAAAAATTTAGCGTTTTACAAAAAAAATGACACCGTACAAAAATAACTACTACACAACAAAAGCAGAATAAACAGATATTAACCACGTTGGGCGCCAGTGTGCCGGTTATAAAAAAATAAAAGAGTGAAATAGAGAAAATCAAAATATAATTAACCTAAGATATATTCCCGCCATCTTAGATCAAAATATAATTGGACCTAAGATGGCGGGCGGCCCAAGGTCAGGAGGGACGCCGCCGCAGGTGACGTCGCGGGGCGAGGTGGTTAAAGCGGGCGATGGTTGACGGGTCGGGATCCCAATACCCTAGCCCGTACGGTGCTAAGCTCGTACAGTGCTAAGCTCGTACAGTGCTCCTGGAAATGATACAAACCAAGCTGAGCAGGTTGCATCAAATTCCGTTCGCATTTGTCTACCCCGGCAAACGTAGGTACTTCCTACACGCAGTTATATTTGCCGGTGCAAAACAAATCAGAACGGAGTTTACAATGATAAAATTGGAAAAAAGCAGAAAGCTAGGGTGAAATGATTATGATAAAACTGTAATGAGTTACTACTATGAAAGGCCAAAGTATGAAATTAAATTATTTTGAAGGTAGGTAGTTTCTTCGATGTACAACAAAAAGGATGACGCAATATGAAGATATTTTACAATGCTTAAATTCGTATGAAATAGCTACTCTAAATACATTAAAAGAATCTTTGTAGAAAAATGGATAAATAAAGTTGAATTAAAACACAAATGGCAAATAGGTAGAATGGCATAGCAAAATATGCGTTCACTATGTTAATAGAAAAATTGGGTGCGATTCACAACTTACCCGTATAATCGGGAGCACTTACAATGTACTTTACATTTTAATAATGTTTAAAAGAAATTAAAATAAAAAAAATCCATCGCGACGAGCTAAGGACGCTCGCGCGATGGCTGAAAAATGACGTGTGGTCCCGCTAGGAACGCCGGTACCACACTGAAAGGTGAACTCGCGGTCAAACTCGGCGCGGTGCATGGCAACAGAAACCAGCGCCGTCGTTCCGTTAGCGAGCAAATTTTTCCATTAGTAATAATTACATAAATATAAAATAAATATAATAGAATAGTAATAAATATACATTTAAAATATTAATACATTATATTTTAAACAAATAATATTAAATATTAATAAAATATGTAACGTTTCGTTACAATGATTCGCTGAGGATGCCGGAATTTTATCCTGAGTCCACTACCGTACCGGTTTTTTTTAATTTTGATGTTGAAGATTGCGAAGGTAAGTATGAACTTCATTGGGTACTTACATGTTATATTGTTTACCTAAGTAGGTTCCTATATCAGCTGTAAAAGCTGACTGTAATGAATTTTATACCTGTATCCATGAACTTTATATAACATTATTTCCAAAACTTTACAACTTCTCATTAATCTTATACTACGTAGGTATAATTTAGAAAAATATTTAAAATACAACAGGGAATTTCATAAAGAATCGAATGAATTTGATACAAACTACAAGGGAGACGTTGGTTCCTCTTAGCAATGCAGCATAATACCAACAAGAGAAGAGGACTGACCAATATACGCAGCTGGCACTGATTACTTACCTCAAGATATGGGCATCCGCAGCACAAGTTTGTACTAGCAAACATTAGCGCCAACTGTCAAAATACTATAGGTGGCCGCTGAGCGAACTACCGCGTGGCCTACTGTTGGTACTAATGACACCGATAAACTGGCGACATTTTTTGGCGCGGTTCGTCCTGTCTAGGTAGATGTCAATTGCAGCTGGTGGGACATCAATGATCGATGATGATAATATGGGCAAAAATCGTAGGTATTAATTAATTAATGTATTAATTTAGAATTATAAACATAAATAGCGTCCATGAAGTCGCATAAGAGTCGCATACACCAGACCATGTAAAGGTCTCGCGGAGAGCTCGGCCGACGGAAGTTTTTAAAACGTTATCATCTTTTAATTCTCTCTCACACAATTTGCATGTCCCGTTTTCGGACTTGATTTATTCAAAAATTATACTTCACGTAATTATTTAAAGTCATGCCGTGTTCATAAAAAGCTCTTAATTAGATAAAATACCTAGTTTTTTTTATTGCATGACATATTAATGAGGTTGCCGACAAGCTGAGTGATCTCATAGATATTTCTATCTAAATACGTAGGTTACCTGTACCATATTAGGTATAAGTTAAGAGTTCGAAAAGCTTTTGTAAGTGAGAATTTTTTTCCTGAATTCTTAACATACAGATATCCATAAATATTAATAAAACAACGATTATTAACATTAAGACGTCATTAATGAAAAAAATATATACATTTTGAAGTAGGAATTGTAACTTTTGTATAGATAGCTAATTATTTTTTCTACACGCATCGTAATCTACTTAGACCTATTTTCATTTATTATTTTTGTTTGTTTTTTTAATGTTTTCCTTTTTGAAATAAATAATTCGTTGTTTCAAAGGCTCAATTATTTCTATTCAATAAACAAAACCCTATCGAATAAATCGTATTATTATGAAACTATTTGTGGTCACAACCACACATAATTTCATTTCAGTCTAAAAACCGAAAACCAGTTTTCATAAAGCATGTAAATTACATAAATCACAGTATTAATAAATAACATTCATGGCCACGAATAATAATAATAGAGTGCATTGTTTCCATTGTGTCTAATGTAAGAGACAATTACAACGCGACGAGGGTTGCAAGCATAAATCACGGGAAGAAATTTTAAATTTATTTACAGACAAATGTTAAGTTAATTTTTAACGAAACACTTCTGCCCATTTGCTTATTAAAAATACAACCGCAACCTCAATAATAAATTGGCTCACTATCGTATTACATTTGCTGTGAACATTAAAAATTGGCGGTAGGTACTTATAAGCTGCTATATTCGTAAGTTTCTTGTAACTCTATGGAACTATAAAATGGAAGAAACAAAATAAATGTATCCTTTGAAGCTTAATCCTTTCCGATACCTAACAGTGCATTCTGTAAAATAAGTTCAGTGTGATTAGTACAGGTTTTTGTACGAATTTTGAGCTCAATCAGCACCCTGAAGTTTGTGTTCTTCAAAACAGAGGGGTTAGGTACAGGTTTTTCTATGAATTTCGAGTCGACTCGCATCGCACAAACGAATCGAATTCCTCTATACATTTACAGCCAACGTTCGTCGCGTGGTCTTTTCCATTAGGGACAAGTCCCCACGGGAGTACGGGCCTCGAGGCATGCCTCCTTAACCGGGCGATGCCTTGCTCCCCCGGTATTGTTGTTTTAGCCCCGGTTAGGGGCTAAGGCCTCGCCTTTTGGCTGGAGGCCTATTGGTGATGAAGGTCTGGTTTCCCCGCGCGGTCAGCGATTGCATCGCCGCCCTGCGCGGGGATGGTGGGGTCCGTTTGTACAAACCCCGCGTCGTCGCTTTCGTCTCCGTCGTCGCCCGCGCGCAAGCGCTCAGGGGACGGGGAACGCAGGAGCTCACGAGGTAGTGGACGCCCCGTTGGTGGTCCGTCTTCGTGTGATGGGAGTACAGCCAACGCCATCTAAAGGCAGTCACTGACATGCGGCTGTCAATAGATGGCGCTGGCTGTAAATGTATGGTGGCATTCGATTCGTTTGTGTGATGCGAGTCGACTCGAAATTCATAGAAAAACCTGTACCTAACCCCTCTGTTTTGAAGAACACAAACTTCAGGGTGCTGATTGAGTATGATTAATTCGTTGGTTAATACGTCATTGCTATAAAAATATTATTATGATGATCATAAGTATGTCATTTGGAATAAATTGAAAATGTAAAGTACCTACTTACGTCTATGCATCAGGTTTGTCACTTATCCCGTTTATTTCAGTCACAATTTTTGTTCTCCTTTTTATGTAAATGGAAACTTCAAGTTTCCGTAAGAATTTTCCAGATAAATACGTGAAACTAATGTTTCACAAGGTATATACGGATACGAATAAAATCTACGAAGAGGTAAATAGTGGGTCAACGTATGGACGATTAGTTTTTTAAGAGTGATAGTCACGTAGGTAGGTATACGTAGTTTGAATACTGCCATAAATGAAACGGGTTTTTGTGTCTGTTGTTGAAAAACTATGGACCTGTACTTACTTTTTTATGGAAAATAAGGCTACGCTATTATGTCACCTTAGATAAGGAATATTCTCGTATATGAAAAAACCAATAACGAAGAAATTGTAAGCAATTTAATGTTTCTGATTAGACAGAGACTATATCGGATAATGACGTCACTATCTGTAATGCCATAGCTCTATATGAATTTTCATTTTGCGAGAAACGGTACAGAAGACACCCACTCCGAAAATTCAAATGCTTGTAACTTTTGATTTCCTTGTCGGATAAGAATTTCATTTTCAATGAATTTTTGTTGTGTCATTATTTATAACCTAGTTTACAATAGAGCAATAAAAATATTGAATAAAACTTAACTTTTTAACGGAAATGAACTGCATAGAGAGCGCGAAAGTTTCCATAGACGCGTATAATGACACGAATCAGCTGACCAGCTTGCTAATCATGCAGGCGTAGTCAGCTATTCATGACAATTATCCAAACTCCCACAATTTAATCTGAGTCAAACAGGCCAGGGCGCGGCGGGCCATAAATTATTACGTACTAAGAATCCTAATAAAGCGGCTCTGCCTTTTGTAATAAATGACGAAACAAAAATAAGGATGGAATGCTTAATGCGCGAAAGAGCTCCGCATTATAAACAACGTGTCGCATTCACTTTGTCATTTGAGGGTACTTAGCATATCGCCGCTCGTTATGCAGGACGATGCAAGTCAAAAATTTTAAAACATAAAAAATGTAGGCATTTACCTACACATAGACATAATTTATGTTATATGTATCTATTCTCAAATAGTTAAGGAATCACTTTATGGCTATTTGTCTATGATCAGTAATGAATCAACTTTGTGCATGAATGAGTAGGCGTATAACGATTTTCCTTTATCTACGAGAGCCTTGTTAATAATGTTTAATGGAAAGTACAATGAACTCACTATAAGTCATACTAGGAAATGCCGATTTATTCTTTCTCCACTCAACGCTTCGAGAACACGCTTTTGCTTTGACACGCTTCGAGAAATACGGATGCGGAAGGGCGCGGGCGGAATGAAGGGTCCAGATCTTTTCAAATACAAATTAATGAGGATACTATTTCATTTAATTAGACTAGAAGTTACCATGTTGTAACATTCAGTCACTTGGATTTAGCTATAAGTTATAAAACATTATGGTCCAGTACAATACATTCGTTCTTAGTTGTGTTTTGTCAAGTTTTGTACATATTATAAACAACAAAACATTGATAAAATAATATATTATTTGTGCCTTATATTTTACTATACCTATACATAATATGCTTTATATTTGTATAGATTTAGGTTCGCTTAACTACCGCCTCAATTGCAAAGTCTAAGATTAGACTTGGTAGATAGTTTCAGTTTCAGCTAAGACATTAAAGTGTCGTAAGTAAAACCGCTTTAGTATCAGTACAAAACTTATCATTAAATAAATGTCTACACACTAGTTCAACCAATTTCTTTGATGCATAAAACAATATCCATTGCATCTCTGTCCATATAAATTGTAGGTAAATTTCTTTTATGAGGTCTCATCAAAAATATCGCACATTAACTTAGGTATTTGGACCGCAGTCGTATTAATTTTTTGTTGTATGTAATTCTAAAAAAAACATACCTATCTATATTATTTTTTTAAATAAGTAGTTCATTAATTAAAGGTAGGTTAGGCTAAGTTATATCTCTACTTCTTAGCTCGGCATGACTACCAAACAATTTGGACATTTAAAGTAGGAAGCCCTTAATTTATGAAAGAACTACATGAGTACTAGATGGGTTAAGAGTTGACCTTTCCGCCTAAGTTTCAAGTTTTATGAATCAATCGGTAAGTAGATACCTACTTACTATAAATTGCATATTTCAGATATGGTTTAATTATACCTACAGTTTGAAGATTGCATTTCTTTTGACATACGTTGAGTTAAATTTTGTAATATTAAGTATCTAACAAAGACCAAAGTGTAAATATTCAGGTCCTCTTAGAAGTGGTCGCGTCCTCAGTAAGTTCCCATATAATATGGACAATAATTTGATCCCTTATATTTCCTTATCTTTTAAGTTTAAGATGTTTACCAATCTGTAGGAGACATATTTTTTCATATTCCCAGTGTAGCGAACATAATTTGCGTTAAAGCCCCATAAAAATCCCGCAGGAGAACAGCGAAATGAATAGAGCAGGCCACATTCAGAATTGTGAAAAGAACTACTGCAAACGAACACATAGAGAGAAATGCTTGAAAAACGTGGACCGATTTTCCGAGTCACGCAAAGTTAAACTTACCTAGATTTGTAAAAATTATGAATTTTTTTACTCTATGATATATTTTGTACATGAAGTACATCGTCAAACTATACTTATAATCGTGGAACAGCTTAATATTTTGAATAGGTACGTGAAATTCAGCGTTTCTGACAAAATTTCTTTACTAATTTTTAAGAACCTTGTTTGGTGACTCTGATAATAGGACGTAATCATTGAGTTACTATGTACTCAATGGACATAAACTAAGTATTTTTCATACCCCTAAGTAAGTGAGAAACAATTTATGTACCTATATGGCAAAACTATGTTTGGTGGATCAGCTTCTTGTAAGGATCTACAAATATTTAAAAGAATTGCATATTGCTTGCGTACGAATTGCCTAGTGTCTCCGAAAACCTACTTAACAACTTGATCCTAATGTTAATGTTGATCTGTATTCCTGGTACAGTTTATAGCGACTACTAAGCACTAGACTGTATAATGCTTCTTTGCATTTTGTGCGCGGAGACGTATTTCTAAGCTAGATTTTGTATCTTTGCCAGCGCGGGGGAAGGAGGTATTTTCGCGTAGGAATAGACATAGGTATTATTACCAAACGTAAACATGTTTACCGTTTGTGGGAAGATTAAAAATTAATGGAAAATAACGAATTCTATATATATAATTTGATTGGTTTGATTTACCTACTATCACGGAATTTCATAGCTTAGGTTTACGGGCCAAATCACACACCTTGATTGTGTATAGATATAGCGAGTTATTTAATGAACGTTTTGTAAACTAGGTACTGAATACTGATAGATAAGCACTAATTGAGGAGACATTAGCTATTCTGAAAAACTATACCTAGGTATTTGTGACCTGTCCCTACAATGTAATTTAAATTTCCAAAGATGAAATATTTTTCCCTTTTTTAAGGGTAAATAATGGTGGTGGTATGAATAGTGTTCAACTGTGGAAAATACGATCTAGGCACTTAAATCGACAAATGGCTGCGTTGCAATTGACGGTGTATTAAACAGCTGCCTGCATGCCAAAAAAGAACTGTATCTCTCTGTATAAGGAGGCGGTTATATAGACTGAGCTTTTGTATGAAGGACATTGTTTGCAATAAATACACTTTAATTAAAGGAAGGGCCGACTGATTGTAATTATCTACAATGTAACTGGTTTTGTGCCTGTATTTTCAAATAAAAATTTATGAAGTCTTATAAAATATAGTAGCAATTAAACTTTATTAAGAATAATGCTTCGGTAGGTAAATGTGACTTTGAACCTATACCTACCTACCTGCAAATAAATTAACTTAACCAATCAATCTAATTTATTTTGCCATTATTGCACATATCGGCAATGCCTGTTAATTAACACAAGTTTTGTTAGGAAGCTCATATATTTAATAAGACATAAGTACGATATAGTAACTAGTAGGCATTGAGCTAGTAGGTGTCTTCTAGACAACAAGCTCCACTTTAGTTTTTTTCACTTTAAAACAGAAGTGGTAGCCTTTACAGCCAAGCGCTAGTTTAGTTGTGTAAAGCTGAAAAAAAAATTATTCCCATTATCTCTCTACTTTTCGACCCTCTAATTTTCAATATTTTTATACTTATGTATTTGAAATTTTCACAGATTGTTCACTTCTATTGTAGACAATCCGTGAAAATTTCAACTGCCTGCCAGTGTAGTTTGTAAACAGATAGAGGGACGGAGAGCGAAGTCCTACTAACTGGGTCCCGTTGTAATCTAAATAATAAGTAAGTATCTAGTTATTTTTTTAATTTCTATATTTAATTTCTATTGTACTTAGATTATCTATATTATCAAAGCTATTGTATAAGGTCTCTAAAGCCGTCGGGCTTGTCACGGCGCGGCGCCTCGTGGGTTGCCAGCGCGAAACTTTTTCTTTGATAGAGTCCCAATAAATCTGTAGCACCGCCAATGCAGACTGCGCAGACGTGCTCACCGAATTTAGAAAATATTTGCTACTTTTCTTAGAAAATCCAATTTCACTCCCCAATCGCGATAAGTCAATCTGCAATATAAATGTTTTCTTGACTTCTAGGATTTATTTATTGGATACTAAATCAGACCACTAGATTTTACCTGCGATTTTAAATTCAATGTACAAATGTACTTTTATCTAAGTTATAATTCTGGAGTTTTAAAAAAAAGCTACAACCTACATCCCACCTTTAAAAGCACTACAATATGAAACACAACAATACAAAACAATATATATTAGCTACGTATGTCTCTAATCCATATTCCATATCCGCTAAATATACATAAAAATGTCCAACTATATATTTTTATACCCGCAAATCGTAGGTCATAAAGTCACGTTATAGTAGGTATTACCAATATGTATTGCCTTTGCCCTAAATGTTGTTTTATGAAATTAAAAAAGGAAATGTTTTAAACGGCTTTAAGATAGCTAAAATAAATATTATACCGATAACGTACTACCAGTACTACTGTAATAGTATTATCTGAATTTAATCTGAAAAATTTTAGTAAGTTTTATTAAAAATTTTGTTTAACACAAACCTACTACGCAATTCGTTAAACCTAGAATGAAGCTATTTATCAAGTTTATTCGAGTTTAATACATTCCCTAAATACAATATTTATGTATTTTCAGACAGTTTCATACTTTGTTCGCGATGTCCTCTCAAGCGATATACGCATCCATTATAATTTGATCTGCGAAAATGTTTTATATTCCTCCATTCGTTCGCTCTTCATACAAGCAAAAGGATGAACGGAAGGTCTTCTTCGAGTGGTTGCAGAGATAGATACGCGAAGTGGCAAATATGAATAATGCATTTTTGTTTTGGATTTTTATGAGAAAAGTTTTGATTATTTTCAGTTCGGTAGCAAATAGGTAGATAGAGCTGATATAGTATCAGAGAAAGCAGCACACTCCAGTGCAGGGCTACACCAATTGGAAAACTCTTTACCTATCTTTAGTTGAGGGAAATAAGGCGGTAATATTTGCTATCTAGTAGTAGCACTAGCGAATTCCGTCCGGGTAGGTGTCAGTTATTCTATCATGAAGCCTTAAAGTGTTACTTACATTATTTAAGTTTGTAAGACACTGGTAGAAGACTGTAACCTAACCTAACCTTTTTTTTTTTTTTTTTTTTTTTTTATCGTGGGGAATCCTCATGGATACCCAGTCGCCCGGGGGAGCGGCTGGGTTATGCCGGACTCTTACCGGCTAAACCCCACGGTGCTTCCTCCTCGCACCATATGACGGGAACACGGGAACGCTTGCGCAAACCTCCGCGAACCCGCCGGTGTCCGGCCGCTTACGCAGCCCCTCCACGAGGTGGAGCATGGAGCTCCCCTCCCAACAGCAAGGCCCGCCAGAAACACCTAAGCGGGCCTTACCTCCTCGGCGCCCATCCGTAAGGCGACGGACCCCCCCGGGACCGCCACCCAGGGGCCGTGGGCACGGGTAAGCCGATACCTGCGAAGCTTGCTCCTGCACTTCGCAGGCATCGACCTCCCATACCCCGCGGCAGATCTGATCTTTGGCTCCGCCGCAAACCACCAAACGGCCGCAGAGGACAGGGAGAACGGCAACGACACACCGACACTCCTCTTCCCCTGCGGCCCCGCCGCCGACGCATCTAACGGTGCGCCACCGTTTGGTCGCGGGAGATAGGGCGAGCGGCAACGACACACCGACACGCCTCTCCTCCCGCGACCCCTCCTGGCTGCAGGAGACAGAAAACTCTGTCCCCCGCACCCCTCTTGGACGCATCCAGAGCGGGCCCATCTCCAGGCCCACTCCGAGCGTCCCCTCCTGGATTCCTTTTGGCTTCACCGTGGGGCCCAACCACGGCTACTGAGCCCCCCCATCGCGACAAGATTGGAATCCATTGGGGGGGAACCTAACCTAACCTAACCTTACCTAAGAACTGGGGTCCTACCACCACCTTGTATAAGCAGCTACTAATACCCATATTGTGTGAGTATGAAAATATTAAACAGTACAGTAACATTACTGCTTTAGAGGTTGTCGTACGGCTTCTGATGTCTTGGGTGATGAGTGCATTGAAGTGCGATCAATAATACCCATCCTTGACGCATAAGAGCTGTCGACATTCTTCTTTGGTCCTGCCTAAAGCCTCGATATCATGGATTGAAGCCTGGTAGTGATTACATCAGTTAGAAACTGAAACCATTCTATATGGAGGATGCTAAAGTCTATATTGCTGATTATAAAATGAAGATTGTTAGACCGTATAAAAACATTGTTGAGTGCTGCTGTTAAAACTATTTTAATAGTACGTTAGATATATATTATGATGTTTTGCTTTGATCAGTTAAAATCTCACCTTCACCATCTCAGTTAACTGTTGTGTTTTATTCCCGCTAGTTTATAATTATTATTGTTTTCGTCGCGCCTACTGGGGGTATAAATCAACGGAATAGGGAGAGAACGGGATATAATAAAAACTACAAAAATAAGTAAGCAATAAATCGATCCCGGTACATTTATCATGTTAGTTATTGTTGTTCTGATAGTGTGTACGAATGTGCTTTGTTTCACCTCATTTGGGACTATATTATTGTGGAGCTTCGGATGGTGATGAGCACCATACCATATTATATATTAAATTCAATTATGTACGATTGTTTAATGCGTACCTAATATGAAAACATTACCAATTTTATCTGAAGCAATTAAACAGAGACGTGATCTCGCTTTTGACGAAGCTCATTATATCGAGTCAATCTCAACTATATACTTTTATTTTCATAATCGTGTTTGTCGAAGGATATACTTTTTTCGATAAAATTCAGTCGGTCGATGATGAAGTGTATAGTATGATTAAAAGACATAAACGTTTATACGGGATTTTCAAAAAGAAAATACATGTCTATGGCAACAACTGAATTAAAGTAGCTATGAAACCCAAAGCTATACACTTGCACCTAGATTCCCAGTATGCTTAATAAATCGATCTAAGAAAGATAACTGTTTTTTTTTTTATAATTACTTATGATTAAATAATTATATTTTATAAGCAATCAATGAAATACTTAGGTTTGGTTTCCACGTGGTGGAATTTAAAGTCAAGAAAATAACATTCTAAGACTCACAGCGTCAAAAACCTGTAGGTATTCGTATTTTATAAAATGAATTACTTAGATATGCCTGTGATCATTAAGATGATGTCTAAGATACTGACTATTTGAAATAAGAAATATTGCGAATCTGCATCTACCTTAACACGCTGAGATTGAACGATTAAACGAGTAATTAAGTATCGACGCTCATTCTGTCGTTTCGACTTTCAAATTTGCATGTTAAACGAAGTTTAAGTTTAGTTTTTATTTTGCACCCCGTATTGAGATGCTTGCGTGAGTCGCCTTCGGTTAGTATAAATTAGTTCGGCGAACAATTAACTTTATTTCTAATGAAATAAGAGCGATAGTCAAATAGTGAGGTAGCACCAATCAATGATAGCTTTTTTAATTGTATTGTCTGCGTTAGGGTTAAGGCGTAGAGATTGCATGCTTTGATTCTGCAGTCACAATTGCGCCCAATAGCTTTGTCAAAACCGAAGCGAAAACGTTAGTCGCTCGTTCCATATACTTCTCTTGCTTACTATTAGTGTGGCTTTAATTTCATAATAGAATGCACATAGGCACATAGAACTTACTTTTTATTACCCTTTGTTGTTAAGGTGGGAAAGAAGAATGTTCTCTCGTTATAAGGAGGTTCGATCTTAAACCTCATAAGAACTCGGGTTTGTCGTTTCTATTATTTTGATCCCTTGACACTTTCAATAATTTTTGAGGTATTGAAAAAAAGTATCTTTTCGAAGGGTATCACTACTCACGTTATATTTGGAAGAAATAAATAAATAAATATCAATAAATATATATGCTCCGATCTCATAGTCAGTAGCTTATGCACTTGTGTTATGGAAATCAGAAACAACGAAGGTACCACAACACCCAAATCTTGTCCCTGAAATATCTGTACAGTGTACACTGCTTAAAATTATTTATCTACGCTCATTGCTTAAAGTTCGAATTATGAAATCAAAATGTGTCATATATTGACCTACTTTATTAACAGACTTCTATAATTATTAAAAAGTTATTCATTATAACATCGCTGTACTATGGAAATATCTCTAGATAATTGAATAATAGGGTATTTGACTCCAATTTTTTTATTACTTTATTATAAAGTAGAATTAAAATAATGACGTGCACTGAAAGAACTAATTAAATCGATCAAATAACAAAAAAGTTATAAGCATTTAAAGATTTGTGATTAGACAGAGATAGCAACATTAAATTGTGACGTCACAAAGTACCAATGCCATAGTAGCTTCGTGCGGCTTCATACAAATTTTCGTTTTGCGAGAAAGGGATAGAAAATCCCCCCACTCCAAAGTTTAAACGCCTGTAACTTTGTAAATCTTCGTTGGATTTTAATATTTCTTTCACTGCACGTTATTATTTTTATCCTAGTTTATAATAAAGTAATATTTTTTATCTACGCTCATTGCTTAAAGTTCGAATTATGAAATCAAAATGTGTCACATTTTGACCTACTTTATGCACAGACTTCTATAATTATTAAAAAGTCATTCATTATAACATAGCTGTACTATGGAAATATCTCTAGATTGTTGAATAATTTCTATTACGATACGCGGCTCTGGGTTCCTGTATTTTTGTGTGTCGTCATCACAGACCAGGGAATAACTTTCTTTTCTCTGTGGTCGTCATAGCCAAAGAGAGTGTAGAGCCAAACCTCAATTTTGTTTTTTTTATATATATATACAGACAACATTTAGTTGGTAGTCATGGGATAATCGACCATAGACAACAATTAATTCACGGAAACAATAATTTTTCCCTGCCTTATAATATGACTGATTAAAAAATGTGTTCATACAGAATATTGAAAAGAATTATGTATAATTTTTGATTATTTAATTATCCACTAAAAATATACTTTATCTGACTTGTATAAATATTTTTCTACTCTTTTTTGTTTCATGACTTTTTTAACAGACTATACGCAGTTTACAACTGAATTTTGGCGCCATAACTAAATTTTAACATTTCAATTTTCAATGTGTTATTTTTGTTACTTAGTCAAAACTTAGCGCGGATAAATGTCTAGCAGTGAAACCTACTAAAGAAAATTTAACTCCACCTGACATTTTAGTAATTGCAACAAAAATGACCCACAATCTTTTACCAACAAAGTGAAGGATTTACGACAAACGTTAGCAAGATTTTATGCTTTGGATTTACGATAATTTGAGCGTAGATAAAGTAGTGTATGAAACTCTACATAATTAGGTATTAAAACACTCGTGTGATACTATTAAAAAACTCGCCTGCGGCTCGTTTTTTAAACTCACACTCATGTTTTAATACCCCCCATTATATGCATCCGTATCATAAACTACTATTATTTATTTAGGTACAATAATTTTATAGATAACAAAACTGTAGATCGGGCTAAGTGGGCATAAATATGTGAAAAACTGATCCGCAGAAACCGTCCCGTAGATTCTTTACAAATAGAAGTTTTCCACTAACGTTTTGAAACAAAAAGCAAGTATAAATATTTCAAGGAAGTAAATAGAACAGTTTCATTTATTTTCAACTTTTTGTTCGTTGCAATTTAGCCTTGGTCACGTTAAGCGCTCTTACAGGGAAAGGAAATAAATTACGTACTTACGTCGGTAAGCTATATTAAGCGACCCCAATTAGTCGAGATGTAGGGTTATATAATATATACTTTGTTTTGAGGGGGAATCGATTCCGCGTTTGCGGACGCCGGTCAAGCATTAAAATATAAAGGGGCCTTCTAATCCACCATGATTGAATTTGCGTATTGTACCCCTCCATGTGTGATACCCCTAACTCTTTGAACTACCTATTTGTTCAAGATTTGCATATTATTACTTCTTTTGAGATATAACTTAGATTATGGTACATAGCAGCTCATAGAACTCTACTTGTTATAAACAATGGATGTACATTGCAAATGAAATATTAAATTAGGGTGCTTCAATAATTTAATGAAAACGAAAAGAAAGCCTGACATAATTTGCAAAAAATTAAAAATCCAATAAGGTATTTATTTGTCTTTATTTTTTTTTTGTTAAAGTACTTGATGCACTTGATGATGCAATACTAACAAAGAAAACTTGTCTAAATACGGTTGAAAATAAGTAAGTACTTACGGTAAAAAAATTAACACAAAATAGTAGGAAAAATGGGGGCGGCACTATATGTATAATATTAAGTCGATTGATATGCAAGTAAAGTAACTCTTCAATATGTTTTTCAAGCTGTGTGTTTATGAAAACATCAACATCATCAAAACATTATTATCATCATCAACACCTCTACAGAGTGTTAAGAAAACAACTAGATAATAGTTACGAAATATATTCGAGTTTCCACCGAGAACCCCTAGTATATTATAAGCATATGAAATAAATCTAAAGGCTCGTACACAAAGCGTGCGGGCGTCCGATAGCGCATCCAATGCCGAGGAGAATGAAAATTAGCATTTTAATAAATACACACCCTTTGCAACACACCGTCTATAAATCCAGGCTGATCTTTATAATCAAATCCAAACACATTACTCTTATTTTGTACGTGGAAAGCTGTGAAAATGGTTTGCTAGCTCGCCTGGTTTTGGAAGAAAATTTATACTGGCCACGCTATTGTATCACCTTTACCGATATATACAGTCGATAGAAACTTTTACTTAGGCTGTCGAACATTTTTTTATGCAATAAAAACCTTTTCATTCATTCATTGGGAGAAATAAGGGTGTAGCTATACCAACACTTAAACTATATAATAACACAAACTAGTGTCATGATTTTATTTAATCTATGGTAAGGTTGACTTCCATTTTTGAGATCACAGAATACTGACCAATCATAGCATTTCCCGCCATTGACATTGACAGCTGTGGAAAAAAATAGATATGATGGACTATGGAGAGAGGCTAGAGTAGAGCGAATATGTAATTGAGTTAATATTTAATTTGAAAGTAAAGCTATATGATATTGAATTGTAATACTAGAATTTAACAAATGAATGTGAAAGTTAAGATGTATAAGCAAACAAGCTGCTTATTTATTAAACGAGATATTGTCACATGAAATAAAGTGTACGAAGTGAACAATGTGTTTTAATTTACAATAATTCAGAAGTGACAGAACCTACGTGAACTGCTAACCCACATATTATTGAGGTATGATATTATTCTGATTTCATTTCGATTATTTATTTGCATGTTTTATCCCTACTAAGCAATTTGTTATATACCTTGACGTGTAAAATAGGTAGCTATGAATGTTCTTACAAATATTAGTCAAAGTAAAATATATATAATAGAATCTAGAACTCATAACGAAAACATAAAAGTCAAAGTAGAGCCAATTCGTAATTACTATGTTGAACCTCGTCAAGGTGAAGATAAAATACCAATTTTGATTTATTTGCAATCAGCAATGCCTTAAATCCCTATTGAACTGTATGAGTTTTGTTACTGCGAATACAGAGTGCAATAATAGGGTGTTGCTTTAGAAGAATAGAGTGGTTTTTGGTGCTTGTAGGTATAATTCGAGTAAATATTTTGTTCAATACGAATTGTACCGTAGTATCGTACAGCGCCATCTAGTGACAGCGCCACTAACAATTGTATTCTTATTAAATTAGAGCATAGAGTGAGAAATGCTATGACTGTTCATAAAATACAATGTAATAGAATAAACATACATAGTTATTTTTGATTAAATTATTTTATGAAAACAGGCAGTTTTCTAGGTTAATTGCAGGTAACAGATCTTTTTCATACTGGACATACCTACTTTAGTCAAAATAAATAAAAATAAATTGATACCTACATATGGGACATAATATTATCACATAGCCCAATGTTCTGTGACTTAATTGAATAATAATTGATAATGACAGTCATTCGACTATGAATTGCTTCAAAAATTTAGCAAGTAGGTATTTATGCTAGATTTATATTGGCGCCGCCGTATAGTTTGTTCATTGCTAGTGATGTCGAATATAGCTGAAGTTTTTAAGAAGAATAGGGACATTCGTGGATTTTCATAACATTTTGTACTTCAGTTTCCAGTATTATCGGACTATTGTATGTATCTATAGTCAACATAAGTTCAAGTAATTTGAATAATTTATGTAACGCAGCAATAATTTAGGAATTTCAAAAAAATTATGTAGGTATATAATAACCTACCTGAGCACAGAAACTTTTACGAGGCATATATCGTATAGTGAAAATGGAAATAAATTAGTTCCTTTCCGCTAAGCAACATAAGTTATAGATAAGAATCAATAAAGAAGCGGTGAACAATTCCAAACTGACAGTTATTAAGAACATCAGCGTATGATTTTGATTTTTTTTGCAATTCTCTATAGTTCTTTAAAGATATGCCGTGGCAGGGATTATGAAATAAAGAAACATATTATTATTTTAATTCATTTGCAATTCCCTAGTACTTGAAATATTTAGACAGGAATTATGAAATAATGGCATGACGATAAAATTAATGTGATTCTGGTTGAGGCATTTACAACAATTGATGGGAGTTTATAAGTAATGTCAAGCAATTTTTAAATAATGTTGATTTGGTGTTGGTTTATTAAAGATTGAATTAAATTAATTGGCAGTTAAGAGTGCCGTGACTAAATTATAATATCATTCGGTTATGAGTGCCGTATTTAATTTTTCTATAATGTCCTTGGTTATGTATGCCAAGATGGAAATATGTACGTTCTATGATGAATAATGACCTTGGTTATGTGTGCCAAGATAGAACTATGTATGTTCTATGTTGAATAATGTCCTTGGTTATGTGTGCCAAGAGTTACTTGGTTATGTTGGCCAAGTGTTGCTTGGTTATGTGTGCCAATTGTTGCTTGGTTATGTGTGCCAAGAGTTACTTGGTTAAGTGTGCCAAGAGTTACTTGGTTATGTGTGCCAAGATAGAATTATGTATTTTCCACAATTATTCGGTACACATAGTACCAAAATGATAATAATGAGTACTCAGTTGCAGTTTGTCGGTGTATTAAAACACTAAATCACATTACTAACAATTTACTGTGATTGAAAAATTCGGAAACGGGCAATAAACTTGTTTGGACTATATGTTAATAAATAGTGACAAAAAAATTAATGGTAGAATGATTAATGGAATTTGAAACAATATTTTTATAAAAATAGACGTTTTATTGAAAATAGTTTACTAATAATATAATATATTTTTATGAATAATCTTTTTTGTATTAGTAATGATTGATTTATATTAATTTATCATTGTTTATTTCATTTTCCGGGAACACGGCACGATCAACGAGCTGGTCATGGGAAAACGCTGCTCAAAGGCAAGCGCGTGAGAACGCAGTCTCCGTCAACAGAAGGGAGATGCATGGAACGAGCTAGCCGTGTATGAACGCGGCTCAGAGGCAAGCGCGTGTAAACGCGACCCCCGTCATAACTCCAGATAACTACAGATGTTTCTCCACAAAGCACATAAATATTCCCATCAAGGATCATGGACATGTTGAGAATGTTAAATCAAGACACACACAGCTTCGGCACTGCTCGCGGCTCACCGAAACGGAGCCGCTGTTAGAACAGGTACCAATATCAAGCAGCAATGCAACAGCAAGCAATAAGCCTCCCAACAAACGAGGTGGTTAAACTTATTAAATCTTTACATCAAAAGGTTGACAAGACCCAGCGATCATTTTAATGTAATTCCAGACTTCGATCCGTCCAGCAAAGGACTTAGCGTAGTCGAACTAATTTTTAAAGTATGCGCGTGAATGTCATTAATAAGGGGGCCAAAAGCGTACCGTACATTTTGCGTCATAGAGCATGTAGGAGTAGGTTTTAAAAAAAAAAGTGACTCGAGGCTTAACTTCCGTACACATAACAGTTGGAACGAATGGCAAGGCAAGGTTCTAAAAGCATTCAAATGAGCAAAATAACGGTCGTCTTTTGGATGAGATGCTTGCATGCATTTCACGAAGTAACAGAAATTTAAACCAATGCTATTATTGGCATTTTAAATTAGCGGTAATAAGGCAGTAGATTATATCATTCGCGGTAAATATTAGTTCGGAACAGAGCGCAAGGATTGAATTGTAAGGAACCTAAAAATCAAGGTATATTTTATTTCCTAAATTAATAGCGATCTTAGCTATCAGATTTATTTGACAAAAAAAAAAAACATTCGATCGTCCATTCAATTAAATGATAGTGATAGTGGCACTTTAATGAGGAGAAGAGAATTATTTAGAAATGCCCAATATCCATATTAATGTGTCACAAATGGTTTAGAATTGGTCACGATTTTGTAACCAGTGAACAAAGTCCGTTGACTATTTATTGTGAGATTTGTGAAACTGAAATATATAAGTATTTTGTGATATTAACTAACAATAATTGTCCGGATGATAACACCTACAGAAGTGCTATCTAGGTTTTATTCAAGAGATTTTGAAAACCTTTCATAAAGGCCTTCGGTAATTCTGTCGTGTCCCAATTTCAAATAGTAGTTTAATTTCATTATTACTATTAATGACGTTGCAGCAAGCTCTTAGAGACACACTTCTTTTTGGTTTTTAAACATTATAATTATTAACCTAATATTCTTTACCAATAATACCTTGCAATAAGACAGACAATTCCTGAAGCTGACTTGATTGAATGAGGATTCAGCTGTAGTATCATTTGAATATTATTATCTCAGAATAATCATTTCTAAGAAATATTTCTATCATTGACGAACATTACTAATGTCAAAACATGGTTTTTGCTTCACGTAAGATTGTGACCGTTCTTAAAGAACCAATGCAGACAAAATACGAATTTGCATTACCGGGCGTCAATCACGTCACGCAATATAAAAAAAAACCGGAGAGGTGAGTAATCAAAGGATATCAACAGGAATTTTGTAAGTAAAATTATAAAGTGCAGAGAAAAGTGAAAGATAAGTTAGGTCATGTAGTAGGCATCTAGTGGTATCTGGTAGCACTAGGTTAGAAGTATGCAACTTAGTTAGTCAGTTTCCATCGGTATTGGTTGTCCAAATTACGTAATAAAAAAAAATACCCTTTCACAGTGCATACAGTATGGCACTCGCTTATCCACTAGCTTACAACTAAGCCGAACGCTTCAATCAGATCATTTTAAATTCACTGACCAATACATAAATGTGACACAGGTCGCCTATGGCTTCAAAAGTGCGGCAATAAATACTCTATTTAAGTTAGCATACTCGAGCCGTCGAAACTCGCAATGATTTTTAACGCACCTTAGCATCCGCACTCCTATCAAATTAGAAGGTATATTAAACACAGTATAATGTAAAGTTGACGCACTCACGGAACTATTGTTGTTAGGTAGAACTTTATCTAGTTGGATTGTGAGCGACGACCTATTTTATATGAATCTATGGATGGACCAAAAGTAATTCATTCAAAGACAAACGTAATTGGGACGCGCAAAGATAAAATACCATTCGACTCGACTTACAATAAACACTTTCATTCGACAACTTATTTCAGAAGTTTTATTTGGATGAAGAATATTTAGAACAGGTATTTCAGACATGTCTTTGAAATAATCGTCAAAAAGTGAGGTCAACGTACACAGGACTCAAGTTTACCTACTGTTATTATTAAAATGGCTGTTTATAAATTAAGGCCATCATATTGTACGATCAGCAGCAGTCATAGTAGTCTTGGTAGTCGGTGATTAGTAGAAATTTTGACAAAATGGCTATACTATTTTACTTATTTGAAAAAGTACTTAAAACGTTCAGATGACCGCTTTTTTGGGTTCTAATCGTTGACATTACCTTTAAAGATAGTTAAAAAATAATACAAAGTTACAGGCATTGAGATAATCTTTTAAAAGAGGATCTGTTGTTTCTTACTCGCAAGGAGAAAATTTGTATAGAGCTACCTACTGGCATTACTGAAGAGTGACGTCACATTTCAATATAGCTTTCTCTGTTTCCTTATGTTTTTTTTTTTAATTAATTGATCGATTTTATCATTTTTGTAATCATTTTGTTAGTTGATAATTATATTTATTAAAACAAATTTAAAGGCTCGATATTTTGATTTCAGATAATTAAGTGTCCAATATTGTCTACATGTTAATACCACAAATTATATCTAATTTAAATTTTTAGGGCCATACGAAATTGTTGAAGTTATGGAAACGATACAATATTATAGAGTAAAAGCTAATATTGACAATACAGAAACAGCGCTATAACCGAGTTTGATATAATCTAATGTTATGTTATAAGGGTCGTAAATGGGTTATGACGTGTGACTACGAGATCGTCTTAACCTATCGGACGACGCTTTTCAATACATTTGTAAGAAAATAGACAATTTTTTTTTTATAAATTGAAATATTGTATGTACTCGTACGCATACATACTCACAACTGCGCAAGTTTGAATTGAAGTATTTTTCAGGACACACAAAGATCTATGTAATGGGCATACAGTATTTTCTAACGTAGATAACTTTTTGACTATCCATTGGAACCTGTATAGATAAGTCGTTTTATACTATAGAAAATGTGAACAATAAAATTATTATGACCTTTTTTGGTAAAAAAGGGGTTTGGTTTATGCTGTTATAATTTTTAAAGATTATTTTTAAAATATCTTAGTAGTTTTATTCTGTAATGTTATTGAGAATGAATTTTGATATTTATTTTATAGAAAAATGAATGATGATTTACCGCACTAATATCTTTTAACTCCTGTTTACTGCTTCTGTAATTTTAAACTCATTATAATAATATTGTCAGGAATAATAATATTAATCTAAGAAACCAAATGTCATGATTATTTTAAAGAGATTTAGATGGATATTAAAGTCAGTATTAACATATATTATTTATTCGGTGGTATTATTTAGATATTGTAATTTAACAATACTGACTATTCATAAGTAAGTGCATGTGAGTTAGGCATATGTGAAATCAAGTATTTGAATTGAGTTGTATTTTAAGCAATTATAATTATAAGAGAAAAAGAGGATTGAATTAAATATATATTGTAATTTTGTTAATCATTAAGATAGAATAGTAGTTACTTATCATAATATTGTAACGACAAATTCTTTATTTTGTTAGAAACAATGATGGCGTGGTGTCGTTGCTTGATTGGTGGTAGAAATTGTTTTACTTGAGATTTTAAGTATTGTGCACCGGGAGGTTGCACAAGAGTGGATGGCCGAATGTCATGATTTTATTTAATCTATGGTAAGGTTGACTTCCATTTTTGAGATCACAGAATACTGACCAATCATAGCATTTCCCGCCATTGACATTGACAGCTGTGGAAAAAAATAGATATGATGGACTATGGAGAGAGGCTAGAGTAGAGCGAATATGTAATTGAGTTAATATTTAATTTGAAAGTAAAGCTATATGCTATTGAATTGTAATACTAGAATTTAACAAATGAATGTGAAAGTTAAGATGTATAAGCAAACAAGCTGCTTATTTATTAAACGAGATATTGTCACATGAAATAAAGTGTACGAAGTGAACAATGTGTTTTAATTTACAATACTAGATTAGGTTATTTTATTTCTTCTTTATATCTATCTCATATTTTGTAAGAAAAAAATAGATTTCCTAGATTCCGAATCTTTCAAAGAAGATTTTATTTTGTTACAATAAAGACGAATAAAACTTCTATCAGTAAAAATATGTAACTAAAAAGCAAGATCGATGTTCTTAATACCTAGCTAGATGGGAGTTATACTTTTAAAGTCGTCTTTTAGCCACTCGGGAGCTAATTACACTTTTACCATTGTCCTCTGCTGCACTAAATCGCGGTACGTTAATAAATTATAGTGATCGGGTGCAAGTTTCAGGAGGTCAGAGGTGTTCAGGGGCGGGCCGCAATTATAGCGCACGGAGTGAGTCTTATTTACTGGAAGAGGCCAAAGAATTGATATTTAATACATATATAGCGTAGATATATAAGTTAGACAGGTTTATAAGAAATGAACGCACATGCTTTTAGTTAAAAGCATGTGCCTTAATTTCTATCTGCTAAAGTCCATGATTTTCATAGGGAAAAATCATTTGCCTTGAGACGCAAGACTTAAGCCAGAAGAAAAAGTTTTCATGTAAACAAACTAATTAGTGGATACTTGACTGCAATTGTACCTAGCTGTTAAGTGAAAATGTAGTTTAAACATACCTAATTAAAAACTTACCCGATTTCTACAACGTACCTACCTACTACGTCTTTCTCGTCAGGGTGATAACAGATCATAACTGGATTGAAGTTAGGTCCAAAAAACCTTAAACTTGCTTCCATTGCACGCCAGTGCGCTAATAAGGTTGTCAAACGTAAATTATTATAGATGTCTTCTTTATGTGAAAATGACTTGAAGTATTTAAATAAATATTATTGTCTCTTCCAGCCACTCTAGTCGTTGTCGGGCCAGCGTCACCCGCAGTAGATAAAGTAAAGGCCCGAGGCGTCACCCCCTGATTTATGCAGCAGCCCTTATCCAAGATTACGATGACCGCGATCCACTTGCTTAACTTAATAGTACCATGTATATTGCTGTACGTGACGTATGTACTTCGTATAACATGGTTAGAGTTGTGTAGCTATAGACTCAAGGAGCTACGACTACTTGATTTAATGGAATTCTTTAGAACCTATTCTCTACTGATAGTTATAACTGTCATAAAAAAATGTTATTATAACTGTAGATTAGTGATTTGGTGCCAATATCAAAGGAAACTTGCCAACTGCAGTCATTAAATATACTATAGGTACATACAAATAATTTGTGCGTAAACATAGTTATAGTGTACCTATTCAAAATTTCTCACGACTCTTACTCGACTCTCTTAAATGTTTTTGTACATTATGGTCTAATTTACTTAGGTATTGTGGAAGATCTCTGAACTCGGGCAGACTTAATTCTTATTTTCCTAGTACGAGAGTAATCTAGCCACCGACTTTTTGAGTATTTCGATGTGAATTCCATGTCATGTCAGATTTCAGTCTCGTGTACATTTTTTTTTTGTTACCATACTTTTTAATGAAGTCATCGAACTTTTCTTCCTACTAAAAAGTTTGTCCACACATTCACATTTATAATATGAATGGCATTAAAACGTATGTATAATATATTGGGCCTGTGCTATAGCACAGCTAGTGACCAGACGCAATTTTGCCGAAACATTGAACAAATTAAACGTCTGATTGCGAAATGTTTGATGCTAGTTCAAATCGTGAAAATTCAGACCGTACGGCATTTTTGCGTATACTCTACATTTTCAATATTGCCACAGCTCTTTGGAACCGTTACAAGCCCTGTCATAAATGTAATCATGAAATAGGTTCATAACAAAATGAGTGGTTTATTGTATTTACTGCAGAATTTTCGAGTTGTTTTCGAGTTGTTTCGAGGAGTTTTGTCCTATATAAAAAAAGATCATGACTGCTTCAAGTAAATAATTTGTCGATTTATATTTCACGACTATCATTAAGGATTAGCTAAAGGTCCAAAATTAAATATTATACCAATAAAAGGGATAATAATGGCTTCCCCACATCCGACCGTACCGATAATTCCTCCGTTCGCTTCCCAATAAATATACCTCCGACATTTTGAAGTTACGCCGAGCGGTATATTTCATAATAGCCTCAGGCGAGACAGGAACCAGCTCGCCCTTCAAGCTCGAGCAATAAAGGGAATCCCTCTAAACGTGCCGGGCGTGTATGTCCCTTCTTATAAATATCAATTTATACGCCGCGTCAGTTACGCCAAAGCGTAGCCATTTTCAGGCTACGAATCGTCCGCCGTACATCTTCAAGCGGTCGACGGTCAGTAAATCACCATTATTTTCCTTGAAATTTTTACATAGAGCAGACCGCAGTCTGTCCGTAATTACTGAGATAGATGTTTTATGGTTGAAGAGGCTTTATTTAAAACCCTGCTTTGCATTGTTATTGCTTTTTAACATCTTGCATAGGTCTCTACTGCTGCCGAGTTGCTCTACTACCAGCATACCTAGGTACTATTTTCTACACATAATTTTTTGTCAATGGATATCTAAAATATAGCATAAATACATATCAATTTTACACAATATATTAGGACCTACTCGTATGTATAAGGATAAAAAGGTGGAACGCTGAATCGGGAACTCCGCGATGTCTTCTCGCCCAACATCCCTCATAGCCTGAGGACTGAAGTCTTCGAACAGTGCGTGTTGCCAGTGATGACTTATGGATCAAAGACATGGTCGCTAACCTCATAAGAAGACTCAGGGACAATTAGCGAGCGATGGAGAGAGTTATGCTCGGAGTATATCTGCGCGATCGAATCAGAAATGAGGAGATCCGCAGAGAACCAAAGTGACTGACATTGCTCAACGGGTCACAAAATTGAAGTGACATTAGGCGGGGCACATAGCTCGTAGGACCGATGGACGTTGGGGATGGGTCCCCAAAGTGCTAGAATGGCGACCTCGTACCGGGAAGCGCTGTTTCGGCAGACCTCTCACCAGGTGGTCGGACGACATAAAGATAGTCGTGGGGAGTCGCTGACGCCCGGCGGCGCGCAAGATCGTGGTATTTGGCGGTCATTTCAGGAGGCCTATGTCCAGCGGTGGACGTCCATTGGCTGAAATGACGACGACGACGAAAACCTATGTACCTATAAAAATTAGGTAGTAACTAAGCCTTGGTAACTTATAAATACAGCCTATTAACTCGATAGGGCACTTTTGCTAAAGCAACATAAAATGTCTTCTGAAAAATAATGTTTAACCATCATGTACCTACTTTACAGCTTAGATCTACAACGGAACACAAATTCCGCGCGGCGTTACACCAATTGCGAAACGCGAAACCAAGTTGACATTAAAATTCATTAAATACCGTACCCGGCTAAAATTTACAGTCAACAGACAAAAATAGAGCAATATATTAAAAGGATTTACGGTACAAATATATGTTAAGTTTGCCAGATATATTATATTTGGGGTTGGTCCCAAGATGGGAACGTGGGGGTACGTGAAAACATTCGGCTACGTGCCTCAGCATAATGCCTTTGGAAGGGCGTCGAGGCTGCTAAGCTTCCGTAATTCGTCTTCTAGGAATCCCTAATTTGAAATGTGGATGAGTCGAAATACCAGGAGGTAAATAACGACTCTTTAACCCGCTACAGACCCATGTAAGTAGTAGGTTATAATATGTTGACAATTGAAGGTATTTTATTTTGTGGATGTTAAAAGAATTATAGAATAAACATTACTTTTTAGGAAGGATAAGTACTTTTGAAGATGGCATTACACAACATTGGGATCATGCCTCAATGGTGAATCATGACATTTAAATAGGCACCACAGAGTACTTTGTCTTTTGCTAAGAGTTTGCCATTATTAAGTTCTTATTTTTGCCCTACGTTTAAGTGGGACAAACGAAAATAATGACTTAAAAGCACTTTAGTTCCAAGATGTACAAAATGGTTAAAATGGATCAACAGAACAAGGTTGTGAAAAACTAAAACCAGGGGGGCTAACGCTAAAACGTGAGTTTTTCTTCATTAAAATCCCGGGAACGTTCGTGGCTTAAAATTTCCGCCAAGTTGTTACAGGATTAGCTGGTGCTACAAAAGCGGGTGATATCTTAAATGTGAATCTGCTGTAAACAAATTCGCGTTGCCGCCCCGATTTATGAGTTTATTTATCATTAACAAATTATTATTAAAGCTGGGAGGGTTTTAGATTTTTTTGTTTCATAAATTTTGTTTCAAAAATTTTAGAATTTTTTACTTTGTTTTAGAATGAATCAGGTGATAAAAATTTGGTTTCTATCTATAAAAACTGTGTAGTATGTACTTCCTTTTTTTGGAAAGAGATATTTTGGACTGTTATAAATATTTTGAAAGCATTTATGATTGATACAAATCGATAAACATATTCAAATTTAAATTTAAAGTTTAATTAGTTATATGCGTCACTTACCTGCTCTATTAAAACTTTGAGTAAATTACGTATAAAAATACTTTCCTAATGAACATTTATATTATATTAAATAACTGGTTGACTCTATTAAATGATGTAATTCTCAAAATATACAATAAAAACATAATTAAAGATTATAAATACTCAATATAAGAAATGTACAAGTACGCTCCGAATCTCAGGCATCTGTCATCATTTCGTGATAGTGGTGTGTTAGAATAATCACACGAGCAGGTACATACAACATAGAATAGAATTCTATTAAAAAAGGTACATCCAGAGGTACCTACACGACTGCCGTGTTAAGAATACAAAGAGTCCCATCTGCTCTCGTCGCCAAGATTCAATTAAATTTTTACGGGAGATTATCACGCAGGCGTAGAAAGAGAAATGAACGTATTTCGTGTAGAAAAGTTTATAATTTTTTTAGAAATACAAATTCAGATAAATAGGCGTTTGTTTATATATTGCCATAAGCGATTCCTATAAATAAAAATAAATTGAAAAGTTTTGATTTCAGTTGTATATCAAAAATATTTATTTATTATAAATATTTGCAGTATCTACCTGTATTTTAGAATGTAAGTAGGTACGTATCGTAAAAGTATAATATCCTTAGTTATTGAAAAGGCAGGAAATCTCACAAAATACCTATTAAAAAGGCGATTTATCATACTCTGAAATCACAACGCTTGAAAATCACGTTCGGGTTTTGACATTGATACAGTGCTTTAATGATTGATCATTTTTAGCCGATCGCCCTGCTGGTGCTGGTTTACTTAAGGGCAATGGGTAACATCCGGGCGCGAGAATTCAAATTTTATTTAGCTTTTTGCTCATAGTGGGCTAATTATACATCGATGGTTAATGGCAATGTGTTTTGCGGGCACAGAATTTATGCATCTACATGTTTTTAATAAAAACTCTGCTCAAAAATACTCATTTAGGTACTTCATATTGGTTCCCGATAGCTCGAAATCTGGGAAACTGCAAAAAATTATATTTCGGGAACCAATATGAGATGAGTGGGAACTTTCGAGCAAAGTTTCTATTAAAAACATGTAGATGCATAAAAAGTAGGCCCGCAAAATGCATTGCCATAAATCTAAAATGTTTAGTTAGTCTAATATTTGCGAAAAACTAAATAAAATTTGAATTTCGCGGGCTGGTAGGGCCGCAACACCTTAACATCAATTGCTATAGCATTACCATCGCGACACGTAATAGTGCCGGTGTGTGCTCGCCGCGTTGCCGTAAATGAAAAATAAACATGCGTCGGGCTTTATGCGTTGCGACTCGCGATGTTACACGAATTATCATTGTTTGCGAGTTTACACTGCCTCCTTCACACTGCTTACACATAAATTATGTTATTATGAGATGTTAAGTATGTACGTATAATTCTGGTCATAAAAAGCTCAAATAAAACGTCCGATGTACCTACGTACTTGCGACTTAGGTATATTAGTAGTATAATAGGTACATGATGTTAGTAAGGGATCGTATGGAATGTGGAAGTCTCCTCAATTAAATAACTAGATTTTTAAATGCCCCTTAATTAAAAGGTACTTAGGGTTCTGTATTTTCTTTATATTTACAAATAGCTTTTTACAAATAACGAGAAAAGCCTGAATTTCCTTAATGACCTTTATACCTTCTTTCAAGAAAGTTTGTCATAGGAATTATTTATAAATCTAATCCTTGACGGATTTTTAGTCATCTTGTTATTAGGTAAACTACCTATGTAAGTAGGTACCTATAAATAAACTGTTTGTTTTTATCTACGGCCGAGTAACCAGTATTGAATCTAAAAGAAAAGATAATTATAGTTTGTGAAAATTAAATTATCTATAGTTTTTATGAAAATTAAATTATCTAAATAAATCAATAAACAAACAAATAGATAATATATTGACTAGGACAAGAATAATAGAATATTCTACGCTTCAAACGGTGCAGGTTTTAAATTGACTCCAATTATTTGTTCGATATTAATAAGGAGCTGGTTACAGAAGGAACACGTTAAGCACAGTAATTATATGAATGTCGAATGCAACATTTATTTTCGTGATTTATAACGACAGTTATTTGCATAAGTAGGTCTATGTTAATAAACACTGGCATTGATTAATTTAGGAACGAAGGCCATCTGTGTGTCAAACTCGTATCTACCAAATATATTGTTACTTACGTGGTTTTATCATTTAAGAAAATCTAGGTTGCTGTTTGTCAAGATTATTGGTAGATTTATACTTATACAAAATAAAAGAGTACCTACGTTTTATATTTTACTAATCAGTTTTAGTTTATTTATTTATAATTTAATTTTATTATAGTATCGATATATATTAAAAGTTTAACGGGATTATAAACCTGAGTGTCTTAAGGTCATAATTGTAGATATTATCAGCATTCGTTATCTGAAGTATTTTTCTATAAAAGCATCAATTTTTGAAGACGAAACAAAAATCATATACCTAGTTAAAGGTAAATTTTTAATATAGCTTTATTAAGTCACTTGCATTATACCCAGTCATTTTATTAGCCAAAAAACTCGCCCTCATCGGCTGACGGCTCATACATATTCCGCATTATTTATTCAATAACAAAACCCCGCAACTAATATCTTTATAAGCGCGCCCAAAACAAATTACCATAGGAAAGAGATTCTAAACTTTCCTACTCATACCCATTATAAGTTTTCCAAGAAAAACGCTTTTCGTACACACGTCGCTGGCAGTTTTTTCTCGGCGCACTTTTCTAAGTGCTATAAATCTTTCACGTAAATAATTGAAACGATATTTTATGCCAAAACATTCTGCGGGTAGGGAGATGTCGCGAGCGCCACCTGCCGCCCTCTCTCCTAACTTGTACCACTTCCCACTTTAATTTGGTTGCGTAATGTATTTTCAATTACATTCCAAGTAGAACCGTGATTTGTGGTTTCAGGTAAAGAAGATTGGAGGATAAATTCATTCTTTACCTAATTTAGAGTCGCCCCTGACTGATAAGCGCCGAGCGTTGATCGAGTCTGAGGAAAGCTATATCGGTTAATAAGATTTAATAGAACTGCTTTGGAATTTAGTTGGTTTATTAACATAAATTACTACGAAATTCAATTAAATTTAATATTGTAATCATAGAAACTTAAGATAACATATGATATTAAAACAACAAGCAAAAAAGCTCTATAAATATACATTTCATTAAAAGTTAGCTTTTTTATACAAAAAAACTAACTTTTAATGAATACATTTTGGCGCGTCTTAGATCACACGTTTAAAAACACGCGCCACAACGCCGCAGGATAAAGGAGTAGTTATCTGACATCTAATAATAAAACGCCTCGATTTCTTTGATTTGCATTTTAGGGTTGAATTCATTGCTTTATAATGTCTTAAATGCAAATACATTTTACAAAATTTCAATATATTATCAAAAAGTTTAACGCATTTGGAAGCTAAATTGATTTATTAAAATATTTACATTTCATCAATGTGATAAAGGCTCTACACAAACATATCTAGGTAGCTAGGTAAGGGATTTTTACATTATTAAGCTTACAATGTGAGCACAATGTTTATATTAGCAGTCTTTAAACATTTATGTAAGGGTAGTTTTTCATTTATCGAAAGTAATGTGCCTTTAGTTAAATTGCGCAACTTTCAAAAGTTAAATGCCAAAATGTGAAAAGAACATAAATTAAGAAACAAACTGTTAACACTCCAAAAATGTATTAACAAACCGTTAAACATTTTTAAAGGCTTTAATTTACTCACTCATCCGACGTGATACGTGACTAATGAAGCGAATTTTTCTCTTTGTCGAGATTGTTTTTGTAGAACCAAACACGGGTTGAATGGAGGCGATTCTCTCCTATCCTTTTTATAAGTGCATTAAATTTTATCCGGCAATAAGTCATACGTGTAATGAATAAGGGCGATTTGTTTTGGAGCCAGTCAAATTTATGGACGATATTGGGGCTTTTTACAGGCGTTTTTCTCCTCATCCCGCCATTGTTACCGCCTTTTTCTGCCCCTTTATCCGGACTCTAAGTTTTTTTATCGTCCTCAACAGTGACACTTTACGAGTTATTAATTGGTTGTCAGGAGTTTATTTATTTCTCTATTTTGACAGTGGAACGTTTTTCACCGTACATTATGGGGCAGGATTGAAAATCTATCATATTCAGGTTGTCGTAAATTTGCCGTGATATAGTGCGTTACACGACAATAACTCTGCGAATGCGTCGACTAGTGCGGACGGATGTGACGCGCGTTAAATAATGACGTTGGATATTAAAATGGCCGCCGAATATGGATTTTTGGTATTGCACATACCAGCAGCTCTACATAGATGTGGTGGCTGCGTTAACCACTGCATATCTGGGTATAAAATCTGGCATTTAAAACTTGTTTTCATGCTTGCGCTAGAATGGCTACGCGACACACTCATAGATATCCCAAATAGGAAATTTCATTGAAGATTACTTAACCGATTGGGTTACAAAAATACTTTCAGAAAAAATTAAGCATTCTGGCCGTTTAAGTCTGCATACTTGTAGTTGCATAAAATCCGCAATTTTTTTTTTTATACTGTATAGGTTTATGCTTGACCACAATCTCACCAGATGGAAAATGTCGATGTGGTCGAAGATGGAGCGCGCTTACCTAGAAGATGCCTATTAATATAAAATATATAATTTAATTGAAGATAAGGTAAACAGATTCAATGAGAAAATATTTTGAATTCGGTTTAGACTCACTCTTGATCACCATAATAATATTTTGATCGTATAAGTACTTACATTAATTACACGGCCGAAGATGGCTTATGCTACCAAGAATTCGCACACCTATTCGGTTCTTGTATACCATCGTAAACCAATAAGGTTACCTTTTTTTTTGATTACGACTTGTGATTACTTTTGACATCTTCACTGCAATTACACAAATGAAATGGATAAAGATCAAAGCGCACAAATTCACGGTTGCTAATTGTAATGTACATTGTTATTCGGTACTTAACTAAAAGATCGTCTTTTTGCTCGTTAAAGGACCCGCACATGTCAGTCCACCCTTTTTAAGGATGTCCCCTAATTAAAAAGACGTATATAAAACAAGAGTATATCTTGAGCTTCACATTAAGTAAGTATTGTTCTCTTAAACAGTGCCCGCAGTGCAAAGGTTTTCCCGGTCAAGTGTCGGCATTAATATTACATCGGCTAGTTTTAAAGCAAAATTTAAGCCTAGTTTCAATTGCAAACCATTTTCATTCGGACAGATAATATACTATGTACAATAAAATATAATGTAGATAAGGTTAAATCAGACAGGTTTTAAAGTGAATCGTGAAGTTTGTAAAACAGTATCATCGTTATTTGGAATGGTAAGTAAAGTAATTCATTAAAACTGTATTCCTATTTTTATTTAATAGACCATAAGTACCTACTTAACTTTCACTTTCATTGTCGTTTTCTAAAAGATTCTAAGCCATAGGTACTAACCGGCAAGCAGTATAAGACTAGTCTGTATAACTTATATCCTGTGTATATAAGGAAGGCTTGTTTCAATTTCAATGTCGTAAGACTTGTATAGATACCTTTTTAAATTTACAAAGTGAGCATTAAACACAATATAATATTAAATCATACTTAAAATACATTCTTAAATACAAGATACAATGGTTCTATAAAAACATCCGATTCTTGTAACAAACAAGCAAGCAGTGAGACGTAACAAAACGTATCTCAAAGTTATCTCTTACGCAACACTAACATTCATAATGTATGTGCAAAGGTCTGTATGCTATTTCCCCGTCTTATGTAGCTTCTTTTTTTCCGCCATAAAGCATTGTTGGCTGCTTTATTCCTTGATTTATAAGAGACGTTGGAAAGACAAATAGCTGGATTGTGTTCCAAATTTTTAAAGCCACATTTCGTTCCGCGTACTCGCGCCCCCGCTGTAATACGTTACAGGATTTGATTACTCTTGATCATTGTGACCTCGGATGAGCCTCGGATGATCTAATACTGCGCTCAACTGATCAAACTGTGAACCTGTATATTACCTGCACTACAATAAACTTAAATTAAGCAGAGCTAAGACCTATACTGGTGTATCAAAATCTCTACGTTAAAAGGAGTGATTTTTGAACAGTCGTGTAGTGAACTTTTAGATTTTTTAATTTTTGTGTTATTTAATGACAAATGGCCGTTTGCACTGTAACATCAAGAATGTATTTCTCCAATTTTCGTTAGCCAGTTTTCTTAACAATCTATATGGAAACAAAGAAAGCATCTATTATTAATTATTCACGTCAAAGAAAATATAATTTTCATATTGATAAGCGTGACACAAGTATTAAAACCGGTGGTTCCAGTATAAAAGTGTTACTTAGAATCCCTTATTAAAATGTGTTTTCCAGTCTTCTCGCTTAGCCGAAGCGCCACCTATCGGCCTGTTAGAAAGATTTAATGCGAAATTCTCTCATTTCTATCGGTCTTACGCATAGATTTATTTCAGCTTCGTAACTTTTTTCCATACGATTCAGCTTCTACTAATTTATGAGTGTGTACTGCGTACTTACCTCGCATTTTCTAATATAGCTTTAAGTTTTTATCTTTTCTTAACATTGAATTCATTAAAAGAGCAATAGCGATCAAAACATAAAAGCTGTGTGTTCACTATAAAATTTTATAGTTTAGGACACTTATGATGATGATTATAATATTTATTATTGTGATTTTTTCTCTATGCGACTTCTTTGTATTTCTTTGCGACAAACTGAATTTCTTTGACGCTCATTTAGTAAATAGGTTTAAAAGTTAAATGTACCTATTCAAACGCTCATTCATTCCATGCTATACCTACATATTGCACACCCTATGCATCAATGTTTTTACCAAAAACTTTCGCGAATCTGACCGCAAAACAAAACTATCCAATTGAATGGCAACACTTAACTGCAATCGCGACTTAATTTTTACCCCATAAACGCCCCCCACGAATCGCGATACGATATGGAAATTCGGCTGCCGTCGTCGTCGGCAATATTCGACGATATTCGGGCGAACGTGCGTCCCGCGCTAAATTGCCTATTTATTCTTAACTTCATATATTACTTTACGCGCGTTGTCTGCGCAAAGCGATATTTATTGTTTGACCGTTATTGCGTCAAATGACGTATTGGTGGTACGTATGTGTGGGTTAAGGATGGCTTAAGCGTGACGTGCATGATTGCCCCGTGAAGGTTGGTAAGCGGTAGAGATCGTCTAATTTAAAAATGAACGCTCCTCCACTACGTTCTTCTTTCAACGTGAGAGTCATTAACAAGTACATTTTTTGGATTAGACGATCTATCCATACGGCCTGCCCCTGGCGTTTTTCTTAGATGCTACGCGGACTTTATTTCGAAATATAAATAATTTCAAAGCAGACTGTCAGTCAAGACATGTAAGACGTTCACTTATGTCAAGAGTTACGCCTGCGTTTGTGGCGTACGACGCACTGCTCTGTTTTTGTCGTCCTGTGACATGTAGGTCTGTATGTCTTTTCAAAATTCTCTAGCCACAATGTCCTTCAATATGAAACATGTCCTATAAATAAGTAAAGTTTCGCAATAAAGTACTGCTTCACGAAATACTGCAGAAAATCTGACGGAATCTGTCAAAAAAGCCCCATCTCGCAGTCCCATCTCCACTGTAGCAGCACGTGTAGTACCTAGGTACCTATAGAGTAAAGTAAGTACAGTTATAAGTAGTCTCTGTCTTGTGCATAAAGCAATCAGTGTAAATAATACCTATAAGTTGTTTCGATTGCAGTTTTTTTATTAACAGGCAGGTACTTAAGTTCTTTTAAATAGGTATGGTGCAGATTTTAACATAAAAAATATTTTTAAGATATTATGATACGAGTAGTAGGTACGAGTATGTTATGTTCTAAATAAACAAAAGTGGTACATACCCAAATTAAAGAATTCTTAATTTTGTTGAAAATGATCCAATTAAATACATTTAATCCAATTTCGCTCTATATGACCTAGGTACCTGCCTACTCGTGTTTGTAGCACGACGTACGACGAAAAGCTGATATTAACAATCATGCAGTTGCCCCGGACTATACGAAAATCTGAAATAACACACTTGTAGTAGCAGAATCACATATTTCACCCGGTAACCGAATGTAATGGCGATATGATATTGGGTGGGATGTTATCTATCGTCTGCCAGTCTGCGGCTCGTAAATAACCGACATTCATTGAGCCCCTACAGACGGAAAGTATTTAATACAAAAATCACTATTATACTCTTGTAAGTGGAAGCGACCATTATGCCAAGAAGCCAGGTTATTATATCCGTCTTGTCGAAAGTAGGTACCTATCAATAATACCTATAGGTACAGCAGGTTCACAATCACGAAATTGTTATTTATTTAGTTACTGCAAATTACTTACTTACCTCAAACAATTATTTTACTTATTTATTCATTTAACATTTAATAGTTTAGTTGACATATACCTGCCTAAACCATAAAATGTTCCTACTATAGGCACTATAAAATGATCCATCATTGACAACATTTGTTTCAAAAGATTTTATTTAGAAAATCATTTAAAATCAGCTTTAAAAAATAATAAACTGGGGAGTCAAAGTTACCACCGTAACATAGAATATTGGCTAGAAAGTAATTTCTACCTAAGGTTTGTGTCTGTTTGTGTGAGTTAATTTTTTTAGATAAAATAGGTACCTACATTGCATGTGTTGTCTATGTATTGTCTTTATAGGAATACCTATTGAAAACAAATACGTAGGTAAACACTGATACAATTTCCTAGCTACAACTTTAGATAGGTATAGGTACCTACTCGTACCTATATATCGATACAGTAAAAAGAAAAACACCCATTTTACGCTTAGTCGAGAGAATAGGAATAAGTTGACAGGGACTTCGTCTCTGAATTATGTTTCTCAAGATAAACGACGTGGGCGAAATGAAGTCGCGACCCCCTCTCCTCCCTTTACCCCCCCACAAGACGAAGGACATAAATTTTTAAGAAAAATCCGCGACGGTTTCGCTCTGAACGTGTGATTTGGAATTTGGATTATTATTATTAATTTAACTTGGTTGTACTGATCTGCATTATGCATTTTAACTTTTGGGAATCCTACTATTCTGAAAATATTCAAAAAATAGGTACCTTATAAAAATTTAGAAAGTCAGTAGGTATGTTTTTAAATACCTTAGTATCCGTTATCGGAAGATTATTATTAAAACTTTGCGAAAATTTACTTACGTTGAAAAAACTTGATATAAAATAAAACGTCACATAAATGTAGTTCCTACTGTGAATTTACCTAATTAGGTACCTGGTCCTTTTTGTAATGCTTGATTTATTTTATCGAGAAAAATAACTAAAGGACTCAAATGACAGTCAGATTATGACTAAAGAAATGTAATATCAAACCCATCAAAAATATGAGAGATCATTATTATCAATGCTCTTACGGAAATATATTTCACACTTGAGTTCCATTAGTCGATGCCAAACTCATAACCGTGTCGTTTTGCGAAAACTTCGTCAATCACTATTCACTACACCCTTCCATCCCCATTCGTTTTTACTGTTTTTCTTACATTAATAACGGGCTTCTATCTCCTGAAAGAAATCTTCGCTGACCTGTATTATTGTCATAGGGTAATTTACAGCGCTCATTTATTTGCCGATGTCCCCTCTTATTTTCCGTTCGAGGCCAATCGGATAGACGCTACTGTTGAAAATTTTTCGTAAGCAGCTATACATCTTGTCGCGCGTCCTATCTTTGGGCGAACATTCGACGGCCGCCCCTATACTGCGGTCAAAGATTATGTTATAACATCAGAAGCGACCATGACGCTGGCACATCAATATTGTTACCTACGAGTATGTACCCAAAGAGTGCCAACGGGACGCTATTACTAAGCCTCCATATTTTTCTGTCAGCAAGCTGCATCATTAAACTTTGTAACAATTCATAGATAGTTAAAATTGAGACAAGGTGTATGTTAATTTAACGGGTTTCTTCATCATCTAGTGACATCTTCAAATCAAAGTTTAGCGGTCAACATTCGAAAAGTGTCTTTATCTTTTGCCGCATCTTTCAATCGCGGGTAGCTTAAACCCATCCGGCGTCCACCCCGTTATGTCATCCAGCCATTTACGTCGCTGGCCACCTGGAAATCTTTTTTCCGGCCTTGGAGGGAAAGATTTCCCTCCAAGGCTAACCTTGGAAAGGAATATTGATCTCCTCGTAGATCCTCTCCAGAAAGAACACCAGTTTTCTGCGTAAAATGGTGGTCATGATTCATTGATAATTATAGTCAAGATAGGCCCATCCGAACATTTTACGTAAACCTTCTTCATACAAGAAAATGTAGAGCCATGTGTCGAAACTCCTGCGAAATACTTCGTAGGCTTACATCTTCCTACTGACGCCGGAGGGGGTTTTGCTCCCATAAACTGGCGACATTTTTTCGCGCGGTCCGCCCCGTCTAGAGTAAGTATACGTCAATGTCATGATTTCTCTCTTTTTACCATCCATTGCCACTTGCCAGTACCCTGCTGTTGGGGGTAAAACTGTACCACGTGATTTTAAGCATCCTTCTATATTCCACATCTCGAATGCCTGTAACCTGTTGGTTGCTTCCTTCTTGAGAACCCATGTTTCGCAACCATATAAGAGGGTGGACCAGACATAACATTTCATGAGACGACATCGCAGCTCAAGCTTTAATTTAGAATTGCATAGGGTCTTGAACATTTTGTGAAACATGCATGCAAAGTATTTTTTTCATTCAATATAGGCTTACTGTTTTGAACACAGTCTCACATAATGGAAATTGACGATGTGGACGAAGATAGAGCGCGCGTACCTAGAAGATGCCTATTCAATCTGTTTTTGCATGCATTGCATTGCGTTGTTTAGTAGACATAAGTAATTACTTATGTCTACTAACGATAATAATTATATACTCACAAATTATTTACTAAATATGAAATATCACGTAGGTAGGCAAAAATGGTGTTGCGGGAAGCCATTCTGTACAATGTTAATTCTTAAATTCACCCCTTCCTCCCCACTGCACCCTCGATCTCCCGACGTAGCTAAAACCACTTGTGCCAATTTTCTCAGGGACTTCTTCCACTTTACTTGAGCTCTTTTATCTTCCAAAGTTGATGACGTATCTCTACTTAGGATGTTATTCAAAGCGTGTTTAGAGGACGTAAAAATAAGAGCCAATTTTCTTTGTTATTATGGAGTGATATTCGATTTTTTGGAACGGTGTAACCCATACTTGTGTATGAGTTTGTGGTTCCAATAATTTTTTTCACCCTTATACTAATATCGTTAGCCTATAATGAGATAACTTTACGATAAGTTTTCAATGGAATATAGCGACATCTGTAAAATAGGATAAGGGAAGTGAAAAACATAACTTTTTTACTTAAAACATAACTTTTCTATTGAAACTATTTAGGTAGTTAGGTATCTGCCTGCCTATAATACTTGCACATTATTTTAAATTTACATCTAACCTTTCATATTCCTTCTAAAGGACACACCGAAGGATCGTAGATATTAATATAAGCAGGACATCCCACTATAAATCTTCAAAATTTAGCTTCTAAGAAAGAAAAAAACACGCGTCAGAATGTTGATAAAAATCTCTTAAATTTAACAAAAAACTATTTTATGTATTTTAAATTTATATACATCACAATAAATCAACTATTTATAATAAAAAAAATATCGAAGATTCTGTAGACACTTTCATACGCAAAAATGACATGGAGATTATTTCGAAATTCGTTTTGAGCCTCGTGTGTCTGCGATAGTGCAAACTAGTCATTAAATAAACTAATCATCATCATCATTCGTCTTAAACACAATACTATAATGGACAGAACGCCAAAATTGACAAATGAGCGTGTAATGAAAAACCAAGCCGAAAAAACTGAGTCACCTGATCGTTATCCGTCCTGCTTTTATTTCTTGTCACATGTAGGTAAATTATTTCCGAGCGTCATAACTCTGGGCCCTCGACCTAAGGCCGCGGCCACACCGAGGCCAATAAATCTCGGCTGTCGGGATCAGGTGACACCACCTTCTTTATGTTTTTTCCCAAGCCATTTTACGGAAAAGATAAAAATCTTTACATATTTTGACGCTGCTTTACGGGGTTCATTCTCAAATTACGCGCGTCCATTACGTAATACTGAGAACGGACCACTTTGTAGGGCTAGGGGGCAACAGGAGAACTCGACAAAACAACTTAAATCTACTCGTACTATGCAAGTAAGGGACTTGTCAACGAAATCTAATCAAAATATTAATCAAGTATTGTCATCTACATTCCTAATAATTATATGAAACATACCTTGGTATGTATAGGTTCCTGTAAAAGTAGGTATTATTTATTTGGTATACTGTGCCTATACATGTCCATCATTTGACTCGAAATAAAGATAGATTATATCCTAGGACCTAGATTAACACATAAGCTACTTTTATTCGAAAAAATACATGGTTTCCATGGGATTTGTGAAATACCTAAATTCACGTGGGCGTCTGCTATAGTGTAAAAGTATACATCGTACCAAGAAAATTCGAAGAAGTGTTTTGTAGAGAATTTAATAAGGAACGTATCAGCCTTTTCATTCGTTTCAGATTTCGGATCAAAAATGAGGTAGTGAAATTATTGGTTATGATTTCACGATTTGGTTCTACTTCTAGATTTGGTTATGTTTGCCCATTTTCATGCTTTCTTCCGGATGGGATTGAATTTCACTATTAGGTAAATTTGCTTAAAATTTAATTTGTAAAATCATCCTATGCGATTCTACACTTAATTATTACTTATAATATAAAACGCTCACAAACGAACTTGCATAGTTTCCCTAAAATGCTACGTAAACAGGAGAAAATTTGTGCTCTTTTTCATTGCATCGGACCAACGACCGAAGTGAAAGAGTTACGGCCAACACGAGCGATGTATAAAACATTAGTAGATACAGAAAAGTACCGAACTGACTGCCGTCTATGTAGCGCACACCGCACTGGGCAAAACGAAAATATATTACTTTTCCGAAGATTTAGGAGTGTTTGGACCGAACAATAATGTCCGGCTTTTGTGGAAAAAGATAGATGGCGATGCATAGGTTACGCGGAATGGTTTTTCTTTTGTGAGCCAATGTGACTTCAGTAGGGATTATGACTCAATATTTATGTAATGTCATTCCACTGCTACTTTGTAACTAATGTGTGGAGTATACTGTTGCAAAATGGAATATAATATTAGACAATAAATGTGCAAACATTTGTGTGATTCATTTTTGAACGTACACATGCCTATTTACCTGTTACAAATATAAAACAAACTACGTAATTGGTAAAGCTATTAGTAAATAAAGAAGACATACTTACAAATTAAATTAAAAAAGTTTTGATAAGAAAAATAAAAGAAAGAGAAATGCAACGTAATGTTATAGTAATTATAGGTAGGTATTTAGGTTGAAACATTCCGTAAAAAAATTAATATAAAACATGTTATACCTACAGTAATAATTTACTGTCAAATGTCATCCGGTTAATTTGAATAGAGTTGCGTAAAAAACTTGCCTGAAAAGGGTACTTGTATCAAGCAATATCCGAAATCAATAAATCCACGTGCTCTTGCAACCAGTTCATTTAGTTATTTAACCAATAATACCTTAGGGTACAAATATTATTGCGGTTGTGAATCTTATATAAATATTTATGGTGAATTAAATAAAAAAATTAAATCGCCTTGAGCGTCCATTATATGTAGATAAACAATTTGACGAAATTGCTAGAAAGTTTCCTAACATTACATACCTTTTTTATTTAATCCTTTAGAGTGATTTACCAACGCAAAATATATCTGAAATCTCGTATTATTTTAAGGTTCTTTAAAAATTACAAGGAACTTCACTCACTCACTGATAAATCATTATCAACACCCAACAAAAAGCCATGGGGCCAATATGAAATTTTGCTAATAAATTATATAATATAATGTAAAGCTTATACTTAATAAAGCTTATACTTAAAATGAAATTTTAAATAGAAAAATAGACAAAAGATCACCCGACTGATGAAATTAAGCAGGGTTGGGTCTGATAGTACTATATTACATAAACAATATTAAATCATATCTAAAACATGACCATGAACTTTGTAATTCTATTTAAGAACCCTAAAACAGTAAAAAGGGCGTATATTAACTACTAAGCAATAACCCATATCTAGATATGAAATTAAAAAAAAAAATCCTCTTAACAACTTAAGAGCGTTTCTGCGAAGCGGCGGGCGTCGCGTTACGCGCCATACTAAACTCGCCGGCATATTTAGCGGAACATAAAAAAAAGGTCCATAATTAAAAAAATATGGTTTTATTTTAAAACCTACTTACTACACTTCTTTGTTTTTTAAAGTTTCATTTGTTTTTACTTAAAATGAGATCACATTAAGAACAGATTTTGCGAGTAAAGGCTATTTGTGAAAAATGGTACATTTTTGAACTTTTCATGTAACCTGGAAAAGTGAAATTTAATATTAAAATTACAATTAATTAAATTAGAAAAATGGTGATTAATATCGCGTATTTCCTCCACGTGCTCTTATTAAAGTTTCTACCCGTCTAGGCATACTGAGAATGATGTTATCGATGGTCTCCTGGGATAGTCTCCGCCATTCCTCAACTACGGCGATTCGCAGTTCTCCCACGTTGGCAGGAGCTGGAATTCTGGACTTAACTTTTCTTTTCAGCAAGTCCCAAACGTGCTCTATTGGGTTCATATCCGGTGATCTCGCCGGCCACTCCATAACAGTGATATTCATATCATTAAGATAAGCTTGAGTTACCCGAGCGGTATGCGGCAGAGCATTATCCTGCATAAAAACAAAATCATCACCGATATATGGGGCAAACGGTACGACATTTTCTTCTAAAACTTCTCTGATATAGCGGTCTGCAGTCAGACTCCCTCTGTCAATCACTACCAAGTCTGTGCGAGCTCCCAAACAAATGCCCGCCCAAACCATTATTGATCCACCACCGTATGCAACTGTAGTTTCAAAATTTGTCTGAATGTATCGTTCTCCTTTGCATCTGTATATTCTTTGCCTGCCGTCAATTTGATTTAAGAGAATTCTGCACTCATCACTAAACAATACCTTACTCCATTGGTCCGCGTTCCAAAGTCGATGTTCCTGAGCAAAAGTTAACCTGTTTCTACGATGATTTACCTCGAGCCTTGGAGCCTTGGCGGGCACAAATGAACCCAAACCAGCTTCTTCGAGCCTTCTTCGTACCGTACGCTCACTTACGGTTACACCCCGCACTGCTTCTAACTCATGTCTGGCTTGGACGGCCGTCAAACGGGGGTTCCTACGTACACGAAGCCGAATGAAACGATCATCCCTACTCGAAGTGCGTCTTTTTCTGCCTTGTCCTGCTCTTCTCACATAAGTACCGGTCTCCCTGAACCGTTGGATACTGCGATGGATCGTTGAAACTGGTCGACGAAGATCTCTGGATATCACTCTGTAGGTTTGACCATTTCTTCGCATTTCGAGTGCCCTGGCAATCTCCGTTGGGGCTAAGTCAGGCATAATTCAGTCATCAACTCCAGAAAGATACGCGATTAAAAAAAACTAACAAAAAACAGTATTTCAATGAAATTTTAAATCAAACTCAGAATGAAGAAATACTCGAAGTTCGCTCCAGATAAGGTGTATTTGAATAAAATTAAAACAATTGCATAAAATGTGATGTTCAGTTGTTTTCTTAATTTGAAAATATTTCTTTTTAAATTAAATAACGTATAAACCAGCCAGCAACTTTATATGATACTGATATCAAACCTTTTTTTTTGTTCCGCTAAATATGCCGGCGAGTTTATTATTGTATTCGGTGGCGCGGACGCAATTTTGCGCCGAATAATTAGTATTACGGAATAATTTATATAAAATAAATATACAACTTATTAAAATGATCAGTGACTTTGAATATTAATTAAATTAAATTAGTAGAACTAACAAATAAAAAAATATCTCGGATTTTATGTTAAAATAACCCGTTTAATATCTCGAAAAAATGCTAAAAATGACAATTTTGGAACTGTTGTTGAATGAAAATTTGAATGAAATTTCTAATAAATATACTGAATTTTCTAAGTATAATATTGTTATAAGTTTGTGTAATGAAACTTAGCAAATATCTTATATCTTGCTTCTGCATAGAGCGTAGACCGCTATCAGATAGTTATTAAAATATTTTTGAGACAAAAACAAGATTATGAAATGCAAAATAATGTGATGTCAATCATCTAATCAATAATTGAACACTTAACTGTTTTATGTACCGTCGGAAATCGTAAATTTTGACTCAAGCATAATTCTAACGCATGAACAGTCTTAAGCCTAGGTTACTTTTCTAAACAAAACAACAATGGATTATGTTTATACGCTAATCCCAAGCTGTCTAGCGTCGTTTTGTAAGCAAACAGTGTGTCTTTTTACCCCGTTTTCAATAACCCGTGGCGGATTCTCATACACATAAATAATTTAAGCGATTTCGAACAAATGTGTCTTTTCACCTTTTTATATGGATATCAAGTACCTATCGACACTTCATGATGAGATTATACATGGAAAAGACATTCGTAACCCGTTGATTTAAACAGGTGCGTTCAATAGAGCAATTAGTATGATCATATGAGTGTATTTATGGCTTATCCGACAGTAGTATAATAAAAACAAGATACACTGACTTTCTTGAAATATCACGTAACATTAACCTTTGGGAATCTACAAAACATAGTTAGAGGCTAAGAGGCTTTTGTTTGTCATGCCAGAAAGTCTTCACGAGGAAAAAAATTCAGCCCAACAGCTGACGCCATATATAGAACTAAGCAGATGATTTTATCTGTCACTGTCAATTCACATAGGTAGATGTCAAATTTTTTGCCCATATCGCGGCACCCCTGATGGATTAATAAATGCTAAATGGCTTCATTATTTAAATGAAATCTATTAATTATTTCATTTAATTTTTAAATTGAATATTGAATAATAAATTTAATTTTAATTCTTACTTATTAATAAAATTTGTTTCATAGAGACCGAATAAAATATGCGTAGACATTCCGTCCCATATTCCAAAATGCGATACCGTATAGTTATTGTCGCTTTGCCATAAAACAAAACAGACAGTATGGAGTTAATATGCAGATTAGTATACCGCGAGTGTCTAGGACACTCGACCCTGTGGCAATAATCAACTATTCCAGTTCAAGTCACGATGCGTCGCATGCGCACCCTCAATGGAAAGCTTGATTTGTCGCGACGTCGATATTGTATACCAAAATAACGAGATCGCGATTAGTTGGCATGTTTAAAACGTGCTGGCGTAGGGAAATTCAATAACCCACTTGCCAGTATCTACCTAGGAACAGATCTACCTATTTTAGCGTTCAACGCATAATTTTCTGAGGATTTTCACATACTTTTTCAGGTTCCTAATAACCTTACGCTATACATATACATATTTTGATAATGAGATGTTATCTGAAGGGTTTTGTCTGTTTGAGTGGTGATTACTTAAAATTAAATAACTCTATAAATAGTCGACATATAAAAAAAAGTATTTTCACAGTATTTTTTTTGTTTATACTTAATATAATAGAGTATCTCACAGCAAAATCAAAAGTTGGTTATATTCCCCATTGCAAGAAACCACTTAGATTTTAAATGCTCTTTTGGGACTCGTATACCCAATTTGGTGGTGCTTTCAGGCCAAGCAAGATAATTTTCTGGATATTTTTGGACCTTAATTTAACATAACCTGAAAAATAATAAAAATAAACTTCTTCTGTGTGTTTACTTATAAAAAGTGTGATATCACAGTCTATAGTGTTCCTATAGTGTGACTACAGAATGATTATTATTATTTATTATTCGCGAGATCGTCATTAGTAAACATTTTATTATTATTTGAAATACTACAAATTATTGCGAATTTAAAATATTATTGTGAATTAAGTGAATGTGAGGTAGATTTCAAAACTAAGTAATTGAGTTCTTTCCATTCGGTGACATTATTTATACTTACATACTCGATATGTACTTCCTTCATTACTCTTTAACTTAAGACTAGGTGTTTGAGCCATACAAAGGACTTACATGAGTGTGAACGTTACCTTAATTTATTAAATTAAGGGCAAGTTTTCCTACCTATGGCCGACATAAGGTATATAATTTATTTTATCTAGGTATAAATTACGCGAATAATTTTCACTTCATAACTTTTAATAGGGTTTACTGAATTTATTTTTGCCCTTCTCACTCTTACATTGGTGGGTGCGATATATAGCGTTGCAGAAGAATATAACAAAAAATCAACGTTTTACCTAATTACTAAAAAATTAAGCCATAATTATCGTGTTTTAGCAAATTTTTTTTTAAACGTGTTTCGACTTTACAGCGATTTTATGTTAAAAACCAAAATTTTAAAGTAACGTTCGTTATAGTTTTTCAGTTCACTTAAAACCGCTTAAATCGCCGTCTACGTCGTTAAATCCTCCTAACAGAATGAACGGAGTTCGGTTATAGCCAAGCATACTGACCAAGTGCGGTTGGCAGACTTTTTATATTATAATAGTAGATCCTTGCTGACTAGACCACAGACTATGATGTGATCAGAATTCATACTCAATGCCCTTCAGTATTAATTTTCCTGATGGAAACCAAGCCTTAATGTGATGGCGATGGTTTAAAGGTAAGCACACCCGTAACGTGCCACCTGTAGGAACGCGTCAACGATCAAGACCATTAGTCAAGTATAGTGCAATTACAAGGCAATTGCTACTGTAAAATGGCCTGATAAGGACTCTATTATTGAATTTTTTTTGTCTGTTAATAGCTTTTGTAATTGCTTCCTTTTAGAGACACGTTGATTTAGTGTATTATTTTGTAGCATCTGCAATGCAATATAAGTCACAGGAAATTAAACATGAGGGTAGAGTTGTATATCTAGCTAGGCAGATAACTAGTTACCTACAGATGTTAAAGGCATTTAAATATTATAAACGCGAAAGTTTGTAAGTATGGATGGATGTATGGATGGATCTTTGCTACTCTTTCAAGCCGCAACTACAGAACTGATTTGGCTGAATTTAGATAGTTTATAACCCAGATAAACACGTAGGTTTCTTTTTATACCGGAAAAATCCATCGTTTCTACGGGATTAGTGAATAGCCGACATTCACGCGGGTAGAGCTGCGGGCAACAACTAGAAGGCATATACTTATAATATTATATTTTATAGGCAATATAAATTGTAATTGGTTTGCCAAGGGGTTATTTTCCCTACCAGAAATCTCAGAAGTTCAGAGAGTTGAGATCCCTTCAAAGGAGGCCTATAGACCGTATATTCAGCAATGAACTCTTAACAAGAGTTTTTCAAGCAACAGTGTGTTTTCCATACCAGAAATTGTAGTAAGTAAGTACAGAGAATTCGGATCCCTTCTTTGGAGGCCTATAGATATATTCAGCAATGGACACTTAACAAAAATTTTTCCAAGCAACCGTGTGTTTTCGTTTGCGTTACCGAAATCGTATTGTAAATGTTAATGCATCTCACTCAATGATGACTATTCAGTTGGAGAAGGGAGGTAGGTATGTTAGTATATCTACCATCTTGGAAAGGGTATAGAAATTGTAAGCTTCTAGGTATATCTATACCTATGAGTTGATACTTAACAACAGAACTATAGCAATATCCTGAAACTAGTAGGGCGCGTGGGAGCGCGGGCCACATGTGGCCCGCGGGCTGTCTTCTCACCTATAAAAGAATCGCCGTCATCTCCATCGCCAATTGGAATCCGATTGGCAATGGGCTAAAAGAATTACCTCGGAGCACGGTCATGGATTTAAAGATAGTTAAGGGCTGTTTGAATAAAAAATACACTGAACCTCATCTGATGAGGTGCTCCTCAATCATCATCCAAATCGTAGACCATCTCTTCTCATACTTTTCATAATTTTTCATAGGCCTTTGGGTTTATTGTAGCATTCACATTTTCCATGGAAAAATAAATTTAACCACTTTGATTTTTTTTTCATTCATCCCGTAGACCTTGAGATTCTAATTACGTCTTGCAAAGAAATCACTCTCTTATCTTTTATACTTTCCGAGATAGAACAACACGAAATTTGTATGGCGGCCGTCTTGAATCCGCCATTTTGATTTTTTTTTCAGCTAACTGCCAATTGGATGACGTTTCGAGTTACATTTGGTCGAGCACCTCCCATCTATCTTCGATACCCTGACTGTGCTCTTCACCCGTCTCCGAAATCCTCAATCATCAGCTCTCTCCATATTTTTCTCTAGTAACTCTCCGAAAAACCGCATCACAACCTTGCATAATTACCAACTGTTAGTCTCTTCAACATTCCCCATACATTTTCTATGGAAAAATAAATTCCGCCATTTTGAATTTTTTTTCTATCCATCAAATAGACCTTCGGGTCCTGATCACTTCTTGTTAAGAAACCATTCTTCCATCTTTTATACTTTCCGAGATATCGGCGAAATTCGTATGGCGGCCATTTTGAATCCGCCATTTTGAATTTTTTTTCAGCTCACTGCCAATTGCATGACATTTCAAATGACATTTGGTCGAGCACCCCCCACCTATCTGAATACTCTTGGCTGTGCTCTTCACCCGTCTTCGAAATCCTCAATCATCAGCTCTCACTATATTTTTCTTCCTCATGAATTTTTCCTTTCTATACAAAACGATCAGTGAAAAAAAATTTTTCCATACAAAATTGTTCAGGAGAGGTGATCAATCAGTCAATCAGCACAAGCAGCTATATATATATTAACTAGTAGGGCGCGTGTGTGCGCGGGCCACATGTGGCCCGCGTGCAGTCTTCCCGCCCATAAAGGTATCGCCGTCATCTCCATCGCCCATTGAAATCCGATTGGCAGTGAGCTGAAAAAATTACCAAGGAGCACTGTCATGGTTTTAAAGATAGTTAAGGTCAGTTCGAACAAAAAAAATACGCTGAACCTCATCGGATGAGGTTCAGCGTATTTTTTGTACGAACAGCCCTTAACTATCTTTAAAACCATGACCGTGCTCCTCAATCATCATCCAAATCCTAGATCATTGTCTCTTTTCATAGTATGTACATTTTCCATGAAAATATAAATTCCGCCACAGTGAATCATTTTCCATGCATCCCGTAGAACTTGAGCTCCTGATCACCTCTTGCTAAGAAACCTCTCTCTTATCTTTTATACTTTCCGAGATAGAACAACACGAAATTTATATGGCGGCCATCTTGAATCCGCCATTTTGATTTTTTTTCAGCTCACTGCCAAATGCGTGAAGTTCCGAGTATTTTTTGTTTCAGCAGTCCCCACCTAACTATAATACCTTGCCCGTGCTCCTTGACTGTCTTTAAAATCCTCAATCATCACCTCATTCCATATTTTTCTCTGGTAGTCTTCCAAAAAACCGCATCAAAGCACTTCATGTTTTACAACTCGTGGGCTCTTAGATATCCCTCATACATTTTCTATGGCAAAATAAATTTCGCCATTTTGATTTTTTTTCTATCCATCGAATAGACCTTCGGGTCCTGCTCAACTCTTATCAAGAAATCATTCTCCCATCTTTTATACTTTCCGAGATAACGACGAAATTCAAATGGCGGCCATTTTGAATCCGCCATTTTGAATTTTTTTTCAGCTCACTGCCAATTGCATGACGTTTCAAATGACATTTGGTCGAGCACCCCCCACCTATCTTCAATACTTTCGCTGTGCTCTTTACCCGTCTTCGAAATCCTCAATCATCAGCTCTCTCCGTATTTTTCCTCCGAATGAATTTTTCTCTTCTATACGAAATGGTAATTGAAAAAAAAAATTTTCATACAAAATTGTTCAGGAGAGGTGATCAATCAGTCAGTCAGTGAATCAGCACAAGCAGCTATATATATATTAACTAGTAGGGCGCGTGAGTGCGCGGGCCACATGTGGCCCGCGTGCAGTCTTTCCGCCTATAGAGGTATCGCCGTCATCTCCATCGCCAATTGGAATCTGATTGGCCGTGGGCTTAAAAAATGACCAAGGAACACTGTCATGGTTTTAAAGATAGTTAAGGGCCGTTCGACCAAAAAATACGCTGAACCTCATCAGATGAGGTTCAGCGTATTTTTTTGTTCGAACGGCCCTTAACTATCTTTAAAACCATGACCATGCTCCTCAACCATCATCCAAATCTTAGATCATCATCACTTCTCATACTTTTCTCTGGCAGTTCTCTGAAGAACTGCGTCAATGCCTTGGATGGAGACATAAATTCCTCCATTAAGTTTATTATTCATCCCGTTGAACTTGAGATCCTGATCACCTCTTGCTAAGAAACCACTCTCTTATCTTTTATACTTTCCGTGATAGAACAACCCGAAATCTATATGGCGGCCATTTTGAATCCGCCATTTTTATTTTTTTTCAGCTCACTGCCAATTGCATGACGTTCAGAGTATTTTTTGTTTCAGCAGTCCCCACCTAACTATAATACCTTGCCCATGCTCCTCGACTGTCTTCAAAACCCTCAATCATCATCTCATTCCATATTTTTCTCTAGTAATTCTCCGAAAAACCGCATCAAAACCTTGCATAGTTACCAATATTTAGTCTCTTCAACATTCTTCATACATTTTCTATGGAAAAATACATTCCGCCATTTTGAATTTTTTTTCTATCTATCGAATAGACCTTCGGGTCCTGATCACTTCTTGTCAAGAAACCATTCTTCCATCTTTTATACTTTCACAGTTACACACCGATTAATTTTGTATGGCGGCCATCTTGAATCCGCCATTTTGATTTTTTTTTCAGCTAACTGTCAATTGGATGACGTTTCGAGTGACATTTGGTCGAGCACCCCCCACCTATCTCCAATACCTTGGCTGTGCTCTTCACCCGTCTCCGAAATCCTCAATCATCAGCTCTCTCCGTATTTTTCCTCCGAATGAATTTTTCCCTTTTATACGAAACGATTAATAAAAAAAAAAATTTTCATACAAAATTGTTCAGGAGAGGTGATCAATGAGTCAGTGGCCAATCAGCACAAGCAGCTATATATATATTAACTAGTAGGGCGCGTGAGTGCGCGGGCCACATGTGGCCCGCGTGCAGTCTTCCCGCCTATAAAGGTATCTACGTCATCTCCATCGCCAATTGGAATCCGATTGGCAGTGGGCTTAAAAAATGACCAAGGAGCACTGTCATGGTTTAAAAGATAGTTAAGGGCTGTTCGAACAAAAAATACAGCGTATTTTTTGCTCTAACCGACCTTAACTATCTTTAAAACCATGACAGTGCTCCTCAACCATCATCCAAATCCTAGATCATCATCACTTTTCATACTTTCCTCTGGCAGTACTCTGAAGAACTGCGTCAATGCCTTGGATAGTTCCTATTTAGTTTTTTTATTCATCCCGTTGAACTAAAGATCCTGATCACCTCTCCACTCTCTTATCACTTTCCGAGGTAGAACAACACGAAATCTGTATGGCGGCCATCTTGAATCCGCCATTTTAATTTTTTTTTCAGCTCACTGCCAATTGCATGACGTTCTAAGTAATTTTTGTTTCAGCAGTCCCCACCTAACTATAATACCTTGCCCATGCTCCTCGACTGTCTTCAAAACCCTCAACCATCTTCCATTCCATATTTTTCTCTAGTAATTTTCCGAAAAACCGCATCAAAACCTTGCATAGTTACCAACATTTGGTCTCATAAAATTCCCCATACAATTTCTATGGAAAAAAAAAATCCGCCATTTTGAATTATTTTTTCTATCCATCGAATAGACCTTCCAGTCCTGATCACTTCTTGTGAAAAAACCGTTCTTCCATCTTTTATACTTTGCGAGATATCGACGAAATTCGAATGGCGGCCATTTTGAATCCGCCATTTTGAATTTTTTTTCAGCTCACTGCCAATTGCATGACGTTTCAAATGACATTTGGTCGAGCACCCCCCACCTATCTTCAATACTTTCGCTGTGCTCTTCACCCGTCTCCGAAATCCTCAATCGTCAGCTCTCTCCATATTTTTGTTCTTAATGATTTTTTCCTTTCTATACGACATGATCCTTGAAAAAAAAATTTTTCATACAAAATTGTTCAGGAGAGGTGATCAATCAGTGGCCAATCAGCACAAGCAGCTATATATATATTAATGTAACCAGCGAGACAAACTGCTTGCCACAACTGTACCAAAGGCCGAAATATAATAGACCGAAAGTGTTTGATAAGTAGTTAACCATTTTGCAGATCGTCCATATTTTTAGCAAATAATCATGTTCTATTCAAAATTGATTTGTCTTGTTCTAGAAATAAGGTTTAAATTGCTCTAATGCATCATCAATCCGCTAGCACCCAGTTATTGTATAGAGGGATGTAATAGGTGTTCAATTTCAATTTATTGGTATTTAATTTTCTTTTCTATTTATTTCGATTTGCCTTTTAATTATACTTAGATACTTATTAAATATACATATTACACTAACTATTTTTTACGAAAGTCCCTTAAGGGCTACCTATCCATAAAGGACTTTCGTGAATACCAACCGTCGTTAATTTTTGAATTTCCTTTATTTAAATTTTAGTAACATTTTAGTATGTAAGTAGGTAGGTAGGTATTATACGCCGACCTTAATTAAAAAAATCGTTTTCGGATGAATTGATATTTTTAATTATAAAATATTATTAAAACATTTTTGTAAGAGTCTTTAGTGACTAAATTATATCAATCAACGTGAGATGACAATCTCGTATAACTAGTTAACTACCTAGTTATGGAAAATTGTGATCATTTTCATAATAAAAAGAATCTCAACCAGTCTTACGAAAAATTTTAATTAAATATTGCTGCCAGTCTTTTGGGTACGCTCCCATCAGGTGTCGATGTGGATCCACTATTTTAGTTTATAAATTTTGTATTTAATGTTTAAATTAAGGTGATTAAAATCATCTTAATTAATATTATTAAATATTTCTAATGCAACTAATGACTTTTCTTTGGTTTTTAATTAAAATTTTAATTTCACCTCATCATACCCAAACGTTCCGGCGCCATTCTCGCGACTGCCGTATCCATCCCGACTGCACGCGCTATACTTCCCCGCCCATAAACATGTCTCACTTCAGGCCGCATGCCGCGATTTACGACTTCTCACTCTAACCCGCCCATAACTCTGCCAAACAAAAGGGAAAGCTATACGATATACACTCCCAAGCGGATAGTTTAATTTACACACACTAATGTAATGAAATGAGCTAGTATGCGACTTACGATGCTAGTATGAGAACGTTTTTCAGATAAAATGTTTCTCTACATATTACTATAATTAATTTTGGTTAATAATGGATGATTTTCCATGTTTTTTAATGCAATATACTTTAATATTAAGTTTAAGTTGTGTAGATATTTGATGATCACGTCGGATTTTAGAAAAACGCTTCGTAAAATTTTGCATATACAGCAGGAACCTTGTCCTCGGAGCATCAGCAGTAAAGTTAACCGTCGGCAGAGACTATAATATTTTCATCTCTTTCTAACTCGCAATTCCCAGATAATAAATCTCGAAATGGCCGCATGTAGGTTACGCACGCCGTCCGCGATTGCAGCGGGAGCTCGTAAAGTATAGGTTTCTCTGTTTTATTGCGTGTTTTACTGCGCGATAAAGGAGACGCGAGTATATCGTTAAAATCAGCTGTTCGGGGTATGCTTCAAACGTGCTCAGGAATGTGGCGAACGAAATGTGATGTGCAACGACATGAAGTTTGCTCTACTTGAACTTTTTTAATGCCAATATAGGATAAAAAAAAATAATTAACACTTAAATGAACGTTTTTTCGATTTATATTGAACCCGCGATGCCAACATAGTTACCCAGTTTTGAAGGTGCCATACCTTAATAGTGCGACTTCATCCGGCAGCCTGTTAGACCAATAGCTATACATAAGTACTCGATTATTTCAGTAGGTAACTTAAGACTATCGATTTGAAAATTGGAATAAGTAGTTGTAAAAAATAATGGACCAACGGAATAACATTTTTATAACAAAAAATATATAAATATTTTCATTTTTATATAAAAACGTAAGGTTAGATAAAATGTAAGAGATAAAGATTTTAAATTTTAAAATCGGTGGGGAATCACATAAAAGAGTGTTACCTGTTCATTCTAAAATACATTTCTACTTATGCTTAATATGCATACATGGAATTTTGATTGTATCATGCAAAATTTCGAAAAAATGCCGTAGGTATAGGTAGGTACCCATAGGTATATATTTCAGTTTACCAGTCGAAAAATCTGAAATAATTATGGTCAATAGAAAATGTATAAATTTTACAGGAAAAATAATGCAATGCAGAAAAAATAAAACTTGGTTAAACGGTTCATTAACAAATACGATTCCTACCGTTGTATATTCGTGTTTTTTTTTTCTCTTTTATAGAACACATGTCTCACTTGCACTTGGCTGCTACGCGATTGTCTTACTTGCACTTAGCTGTTTTTTTTAACAGTTTTTAGGATTCCGTACCTCAAGGAAATAAAAGGAACCCTTATAAGATCACTTTGTTGTCCGTCTGTCTGTCTGTGTGTCACGACCCTTTATTTCAGTAACTATTGAAGATGTCGACATGAAATTTAGAATAGGTGTAGATTCTACACCTCATAAAAATTGAAAATTGTTTTTATTTTTACTTACAATAATAATACGTCGTCGATATTTAAAAATGAGATAACAATATTCAGTGGGGTATCAATTATCATATGAAAGGACGTTACTTGTGTATTTTAAAACCGATTTTAATTTTGATTTATTGAGTAAACTGTCGAAAATAATACCGTCCCTTATCTCCGAAGTTTACCAATCGAAAAATCTGAAATAATTATGATTAATAGGAATTTTTACGGGAAATTTAAAATATTTTTTATGTCTATTATTTGTCTCCTTTTTTTGGTATTAGCAATTAACCTCATAAAACCAAAATAAGTTTGCGGATCGGAAAAATAATGATTCTTAGGCCCGGTTTCCCGGTACGAAAGCAGAGCGGAGCGGAGGTGTGTTTGAGTTCGATTTTCATTCGGATTTCGTCATTCGTCATTTCGAACTAGCGATAATTTAAGGGAGTGTTCTATGGCTCATTACAAGCAAAAAATTTGCTATAAAGGGGGGGTGGGGGGGGTGCTCACCCTCACCCCGTTAGAGCCATTTCAATTAGTTGCGTTGCGCTTTTTTTGGGTATGTGCACACAAAATCAGTAATAACTTGAAAGTCTGTTGCTTCACATGTTCTCAAATGGTCTCATTCGACTGGGTACAATATTTTCCATCGCTGAATACCAAATAATAATGTAAAACATTAAAATAAATCAAAATTTATTTTAATGTTTTGCATTAAAATGCCTGCTAGCAGGTAGGTAGGTGGAGCAGTATACTCCATAATATGAGTTGAAGCCTGTGTTTTGGTGTGAAATAGCGCTTTGATCTGTAGAGCACTTCGATTTTCTTTGAAGCTAGCTTAGCTTTTACCTTCTAAAATATGACAACGGAACATGCATTGCAGTATGTCATTGTGTGCATTTGTAATTGCACTGCAATGGCATACACTTTATAGTGCACTGATTTTCAAATATCATCTTGTGAGATATGAAATTTTTTTTGTCTTATTGCCAGTAATGTAAACAAATATACCTAGGTATTATTATTTTAGAGTAGGAAGGTAAATACCTATACCTCCCATACCCATAAGGTGTAAAAACTAAATACCTACTATCTATTTAATCTATGCCCATAAACTACCTATCCGTCAAAAAAAATAAAAAATAAAGCTAAACTAAAGGTTTTCCAGAGTTTATAGAATTATTTTTATTTTCGCTATAAAATAAAGGTACCTAGTAATATTGTACCTAACTATCAAAATCTTGTGTCCTTTAATAACTATTCTAATAATGACATAGATACCTACCGACATTGAAAATAAAACTCTTATCCGATAAGGAAATCAAATGTTACAGCACAAACTGCACAAATGACAACTTTATATAGGTACCTACCTATATATTTTTTTATTTTATTAATAGTTTATCTAATGATTTAATATTTATTTCTGTAGAGAATTAATAACGTACAAAATTTTGATATGTAAAACGAATCATGGCTCAAATTTTAACTGAAATTAAAAAACTAATGACTAATAATAAAACTTAAATAAAAACTAGATCAAACCAAAACTCCAAACAAAAAAAATCATAAATAATACATATTTTTCACTACTGATGCTTCTGGTATTTAAGGAGGTAAAGGTATTAAAAGGAGATAATCCTCTGAAAGCCCAGAAATGTTTAATTTTATATACCTACAGGTATTTCACAAACAAACATTCTTTTAAAACAAGTAATTTATAATCAATAAAGTCAAATATGGCCATTAGTCACAGATTTTCCCAGTATATCGTTAAAAATTGATAATTCTTAGAAAATAAGATACAATCACACACAATAATAAAACGTAGGTAAATTAAGCAGCCATTTTGGAAAGCGGTACGTGCAGCTGCGTGGCGGTGACAGATGATACTGAGACGGCCCGCGCAGTTTATCTAAAAGCTTTGGTTATGGGTGGGGATAATAAGATGGCTGCCAAAAAAAGATTCCCTATTGGCTGATGTCGACTGTCCCTTGCCTAAATCATTTATTTTTGAACTTCGCTCGCGCTGGTGTTGTGACCATGTCAAAAGAATATTAAATTAAGTACCTACGTATCTAAGATAAAACTTAAAAATCTTGAGATAAGTATACAAATTAAACTTGTGAAATTTTGCAGTGAATGATTATGCAGTCAGTGCATGCACATTTTTTACATTTATATATATTTATATATGGATATACATTTAATAAGCTTCTCATTACCTTTATTATAGATAAAGGTAAGTTTGTTACGTAAAATTTAAATCAAATACAAATCAAAATAAATTAATTTTTGTTTCTATCCGTTGATCCTTCCTTGGATTTGCGCTACAGATTCGACTTTGATAAATTTAATAAAAATTGACCGTGTATGTTTAAAGTATATACACCTAAGGGTATTTTAAGGGGATATACATATATAGTAGGGGATCCCAAGTAAGGTCGGACCTTCACCGAGCTGTTTATTGGATGAAAACTTAGATTTTATATCCAATTAAATATGTCAATAAATATATCGCAAGTGGGTTGCTCAAAAAATTTTCAGTCCAGGATATGATTAATTAAGAATTTAAAAAAAATCCATTGTAACATGAACTCCTATTTGATAGAGTTCCGTTGACATCTTAGTTCAAATTAGATTGGATGAGCGATTCAGGTCGCAAATTGCAATTGTGTTTATTTACCTACGATTTTATTATCTGTTAACTTTCTTTTTCCAAAAAATATAGAGCACTATTTATAACATCCAATCTAATTTGAACTACGATGTCAACAAAACTGTAACAAATAGGAGTCCATGTTACAATGTTTTTTTTTTAATTCTTAATTAATCATACCCTGGACTGAAATTTTTTAGGCAACCCACTTGCGATATATTTATTAACATATTAAATTGGATATAAAATAGTTTTCATCCAATAAGCAGCTCGGTGAAGGTCGTCGTATAGCGGGATCCTAGACCATGTCTTGCATCTCTTTGATCTGTTCCAAGCTTATTCCTGTAAATGATTTATTTTAGCGCCTGTTTCTTGATACGTTTTGTGGCATGGAACAAAAATTTAAGTTTATTATATGAAAATCTCTGAGTTTTTAACTTCATTTTTTATTTTTGTTTTAGAAATAGTTATGCTTTTTTATTTTGTAAAAATGTCAAGTATCTTGTACGGCTCACGAGAATCCTATCTGAACGTATGTAATGTACAATGTACATGTACCTATGTATGTGCATTCTGATAGGCAGATGGACAGTGTAGGGAGCCTACGTAACAGGGTCTTTTGAAACGCTACCTACCTACAGAACCCGAAAAATAAACAAATAAGCGCTTGGAGTAAGGTTAATTTTTCTTTGAGTAACTTTTCCCTGTACATAGTTTTGTTAATTAAATCTAATTATTTTCAGTTTATTAAAGGTCGTGATAATTAGGTATTTCCATTTAGGTAGGTAAGTAGGTACCTATTTGCATTGTAGAATGTAGATGCATATAAATGAATGTGGGTGTGTCAGAAAGTTACAATACAGAGCACCATACGATGCGCATGAGTGAGTTTAAAGATTTCCTCTCAATTTCAAGTCTGAAATTGCCATATCAATGTCTCATAACAAATCATGTACGATAAATAGTCGCAAAAGTAGAGCAGCCTCCAGGTCGAGCATTGCGCTATCAACGTCTGGTGCATCGAACGATACACGAAGAAACTTTACGAGGCCGCACTTGCTCGGACCGTGCTACGGTGAGCGGCGAGCACGGCCGATACAATTCTATCGCGCGCTGCGACCGGACCGTTCAATTAATCGCTGCGATTAACGCTGTCTCTCGGACATCAATGGTGTCGGATTAGCGGAGGGTGGTTTGGTCCTTTTCTGTTGGTCGCAGATTTAGTGCGGCGCCGCGGCGTGCGGCGTCGCCCGGCGGGGGGTGCGCGTCGCTCGTAAAGCATCGGTCGGCACACTCAACTGACGCGCGCCTTGGCGACTACGCGTTGCGTAACACACCGCGCCATAAACAAGACGACGTGCTCGCCGTCCGCACCTGACGCTCGCCCGAGCCGCTCCCGCTCTCGCTCGCCGCTCGACGTCGCCGCTCGCCCACGTGCGCCCGAGCCCCGCATTACGTATTGCGCTCATGTCCTGTCTAAAACGCTGACACGTGACTTGACGGAGTGAAACCGACAGAATCCTCGTATTCGGTACGACTAGCGACTGTGAGTTTTGTGAAGAAGTTTATGCCGAGCGGGATGCCGCGTCCCCGTTTGCCGACGGCGAACGGCGGCCGCTCCGCTTAAGGTGAGTTTATAGCCGATTTATAGCTCACAACTTTACCCGCCCGGGACCAGAGGGTCAGATGCAAGTTTTGTTTACAAAACAAACTTTTCCACGGCTTTTCACGACGTGCGATGACGTTTTACGTTGATTTTATTGGCCATTAATATTCTAGTTCGCTTGAAATAAATAGCCCTACAGCTGCGGTTAGCGTGCGTAATATGAGTTTATGATCATTAGATACGATACCTATACTATATTATCTACATACCTAGTATCAAATTTTTCACATAATGTTTTTAACCTGGTTATAATACAACGAATAGGTACATACCTAGTTATCACATCTTATTTTAATAATTTTACTTGATAGGGATCAATTCGAATATCTAAAAAAATGTTATACAAAGAAACCTATCATGATAAGGTACTTACCTTCGCTGTCAGGTAGGTAGGTGGTACTCTACTCAACTAGGTAACTTCTTACAATGTACTCATTTAGTACTTACTACCAATTCTCTTGTTATTCATGTTTTCACCTATGTTGCTGTTTTCCAAATACATTGTTAATGAGTCAAATAGAGGATATACCTACATACATAATTTATTTATGTACCTGTAATGTTATGTATAAATATTATTTAAGTAAATAATATGCTCAATCTGCCATTCTTGACATTTAATAGATGAATTCGGCGCTACTTCCTACTACAAATCCCACCATATAGAAAGTTTAAAATTGAATTTTATTCTAAGGATTGTAAGGCCTAGATTGCTTTGAACCATTTTCATAAATTTACGATATTGTGTGAAGGGTTTTATTACCAATAGGAACCATTGTTACAATAATTTTATTGCTGTCCTTATTATATTTAAGGTACCACTTCATTAACAGTTGTTAGATAGGTAATTGATATTTTTTGAATAATGTACCTACCTACATATTAACATATTCATATAATATATTTTAACTTTATAGTTTGAAAGATGAGAGTGTTGATAATTTCATTATAATATGGCCGACCATTTCAAGAAATGGTCGCATGTAGGTATATACCTACATACTACATACATCTATAACTTAGGAGAAAATCTAGAAAAGATTTTACTACTTATGTAGGTACCTACTTAGAAGAAGCATTTTAACTGTATATTAATTTTAATTTGTCGTTTGTGTAAAGTTTAATTTGTCGGATCATAGTCCATAGCCTAACCTAAACTAGGTAACTCTAGTTTTGAATATTTTTTTTTGATATTTGCCATATTCAGTTATAGTAGCTAACCTAACCTAACTTGCAACTTATATATTTCAATTTAAGTATAAAGGCAGGTATTTTGGTAGACCAAAATAAAAAAAAGCCTATTTGAGGCGCAACATAAGATTTTTTTCATTGGTAGAGCGACCAAATACATTTTTTAGCATTAACATTTAATTGGCATTTAATTTTAAAAACTTTTCAGAGGTGTTTTAGTTCACTTTTTGCTTTTGCCAAACAATTTGAAAAACCATGCTAATAACTACATAAAAAAATCTAAGATTTTGACAAGACGGAAGACCGTTTTTTTAATATTCTAACTGAATTTGACCTTAATTTTTATAGATAAATAAAATTTACTACCAAAATATAAAACTCACAGAGGTTCTGCTTATGATGCAGATAAGGGAACATTTTTTAATTCCCACGGGCTAACCATGGAAAAGCAGGAAATCAAAAACCACGCAAAGATCACAAACATTCTGTCCCTTTCAAAGAAATTTGCCAAATCATGATTTTTAACAGCCAACTTATTTACCCATTTTATTTAATATATTTTTTGATTTCCATTGGGCTGCTGTTTTGATTTTTTGATGCACCTAGTTGCATTAAAAAAATGGTTGCCAAAATTATGGCTGATCTAAGTATACAACCATAATTTTTAGGTAACCTAACCTAACCTAACCTAACAAACCCAGTGTATTCTATCATCAAACAAAACAGAGTTTTTGTATTTACAGTAGTTTTAGTTTGGAAGAAAAAAGTTAAAATAGATAAGGGCCATTCCAATGATTCCTCTTCTCATTTATTTGTAAGGAAGGTAGCGTAGATCGAAAAAATTATGAGAGAAATTCAGCGAAAATTTTATGATTTTTTAAAGACTCGTATCATATCTATGTTTTTCTTCAAGATAAAGAACGCCATTAGGTTAGATTCTTCCCCGTCAGGAAAATATAAATAATAAAACATGTACCTACTGCCAAACAAATAAATGTGGAATTAAACTTTGTTTAGACCTACTCTGTCATCAGTTATTCGAAATCCGACGTAATTAGACAAAACCATTCCAATGTTTCCCCCCTATTCCACGTTTATTGGTAAGGAAAGTAGGGTAGACCAAAAAAAATATAAAGAAAAGCAGCACAATTTGTGCAATTTTTAAAGAAACGTCATTTCATATCCTGCACGTTTTTATTTATTAAAGGAGGAGGTTCTCAATTCGTCGGAATCTTTTTTTTTATGAAACAATATGACACCAGATTGGAAAAATAAAAAGAGTTGTCAACGGCACTTTGTTAGATTCTTCCCACACAGCGTCAGGGAATTATCGCCAGCATTGTGCCAACATCGCGAGTGTCAATCTAATTTAATAGCAGCGACTAGTCTAGCAATGAATCGTGTAAAACAAGATGAAATGTTGACAAGTCATTTTTATACACATACTCTTACACTGCACTAAGGCTTGTCGCAGACCAACCAATTGTAAATAGATTTTCGTTACTAACATCGTCCCCGATTTCCCAATCATGTCCTCTGCTAACAGGGCGGTCATTGAGAAAATAGAATCTACAAAACGTTACGAAAAAAAATCTTAATGCTCTAAGAAAAATGCCGTAAGTATGACATGTACTATACGTATATCCGGGCTACCTGTCACAAGTACTAGTTTTGAACTAGTCACTTATTGAGATGGTCCCAAACCACAATACTGTTTAATTGTAACCTTGATGCCAAATAAATGTTTTTTCATTTTTTTTTTCATTTTTCAAACTAGTTTAAATTTGAAAGTTATTGTCTATATAGTTTCTAACCGACTTCAAAAAAGAGGGAGGTTCTCAATTCGTCGGAATCTTTTTTTTTTATGTATGTTCACCGATTACTCGAAGACATGTAAACCGATTTGGAAATTTCTTTTTTCGTTTGAAAGGGTATACTTTCCAGATGATCCCATGATCATCAGGTCAAGATCTGATGATGGGATCCTGGAGAAATGGAGGTAACTCTTCAAATTTTGTATGGACACATGAAGCGATTTGGGTATTGTTTGAAAGAGTAATAAGTATTTTCCAAGTTGTCCTGTAGTTATCAGGTCAGGATTTGATCATGGAATCTCGGTGAAATCGAGGGAACTCTTCAAATTATGCTAGTATGCTTGAAGTGATTTGGGTATTTTTATAGTTACTATAGTGCATTTGCTTGCAGATGCTGACTTAATGACGATAGTCATCAAGTCAGGTTCTGATGATAGGATCTCGGAAAAATTGAGGGAACTCTTCAGATTTAATACGCACTTCAAGCGCTTTGGCCATTTTTTACAATACCTTGAGCATTTGTTTTTTCAACTTAAAAGTGAAAAATAAAATGGAAAATTCTTTTCGAAAAACCGACTTCAAATGCTACAAAGAGTGAAATAATTTTTAATGTATGTACATTAATTCGAAGTCGGGCGATTAATACTAAGGACTATGATTGTACGAATTGTCCAACTTCGAATTGGTTAAACTGCCGGTCACTAAAAATGGCTTAAAACGACCGTTTACGCCGTTAATGCTAACTTTATTTCTCACAAAAGTCGATCTATAGGTGTACTTATAGGTGTAGACATGTGTGTATTTTTGTGATTGAGTACAGTATACCTGCTTGAATTACAGTTTAATTTCTACTTATGGTCGTGAGTGACCAATAAACTATCATTTATTCCATTCACTCTTCAGTAACTCATAGACCATTTGGTGATGTTCCAAAAAATTGGGTCAGTATTCTACAAATTACTATACCGACCAAAACAATAGGTACCTACCTGAAGCATTGTTGAATGTACATGCGCTGCTCGCAAGTCCTCTATTTGAAATTCTGTGCATGCGCACCTCCAATTTCCATATTTGTCTTATTTCACATCACCCTGAGTTAGATCTCAATCTTCGTTTATTATTCAGCGGTGCAGCTCCTTGCTTTATTGTGATTTCTACATCTCATCTCGGAGTTATTCTTATTTGGCTTGATGACTTATCTCACTTAGCTGATATAAAATGCACATGATTATGACAGGCGGATAAAATGACTTCTCAAACATTAACCCCCTTATTCTCAAACGCAAAGTAGCGGTGGAATAGTTTAGGTATTGTCTGTCTTTGTTTGTCAACAGTAATGTGATATTCGGAGGAAAGAGACAAAATAGAAAATAACTATTGTACCGCTATTTCATGTTTATAAATATGAGGGTATGTTTACTATGTAAAAACACTTCTTAACTAGGTTTGTATTGACTGACTGCCTATACCTAATATTTTATTCCAAAGTTTTATATAAGAGTAAGTATATGCAGCAGGTTCAAACGTTACTAAACCGACTTTCATTAGTTTAAGAGATTTTAGAATTAATAATTTAAGAGGCCATACAATATTCATAACAATTGGTAAGAATGTAAGTGGCAATCACTCACTAATCAAAAATCATACTCATCATATCATATCATTAAAAACTTTGTTTATCTTTTTTGCCATAGCTACAATAGTAGACACCTACATAGGTACTTAAAGTACAAGAATGAATTTTTTTATGCGACCCACTTCAGGATTTGTCCTATTTTTGCTAAAAGTCCTGGCTTCTTACAAATTGCATGATTCTAGGACAACGGACAATCTTTTTTACATATTAATGTGTACCTACCCAGTCTCGGTCACCCAGTTAGTCACAAACTTAAGACATCAGCATTAGGTTTAAAATATTTGTTTCTAACTACAATACGTACCTACTCCTGCGCTTATACTGAATGGCATGTAATATTATACTTTACTGATTTCGGAGAAAAATAGCCATAAATGCGTAATATATAATACATATACCTAAAATCATTATCTGTCCATTAATTTCAAAATCCTTACACAATTTTTCGTTAGCCTTTATTACACTCCTAAAGACATCTCCCAAATTCAAGCACTCACGATGACAAAGAGGCTGAAAATATTTAATACCCCTAAAATAAAACTTTTTGCACCTACATTTTATATTTACCTAGGTACGAATAAGTATATTATATGGAACACTGGTGTACAGCCAAACAGACGAAAAACAAAGTAGACAGAAAAGCCCTAGCGATCTTGAAATTGTTTGTAATGCAATAAATTATTATCTTAATAAGTTAATGAGTGATTCTTGCAATTCTTTACTTTTTGTATGGTTTTACGTATGATCTAAGAGCGCGGTTATAAATTCCAGTAACTGTTCGAAAAACTAATTGTGTACTGAATGGCATCTGAATAAAAAATGTAAGTTGCGTTTACTTTTTTCAATAATATGTTATTTAAGTATTAGGATCTTAGGAACTTTTATTCATCGTTAGTTACTTTAATCAGTGTTGTCACATTTCAAGTTCCATTAATTTTAAAGAGAAGTGATATTTATTTTTCTTTTTATTCCATAAGGTTCAAATCGTAGCAAAACTTAATTTCAGCTCGATTTAAATTTTTTCTTAATTATTTAGAGCCACTATGTGATTGATCCACTGCAAGCTTAATTTTTGAAAGCATTTAAGTAGGTTAACTTTGCAAGCTCGCAATAACTCGGCTGGAAGATACGTGGTTTGTCAAAATTACCTAAATCAACTTACGATTTATCATCATGGTTGCATTCTGTAGTTAAAACGTAGGCCAAGTTATAATTATAGTACAGCATAATTTACTATATTTATAATGTTATGTCGAGCAAGGCTGCCTGGTTTCAGTGTCATTATTATTAAATTAATTCATTATTATTATTTGCATTATTAAATTTATTTTCATTTAAAATCAATTAATTTGAAGTGTGATCTACAGACACTAATTTATACTACGTAAATGTCTCTTATGAGATTAAGTCTCGATCAAGAGCTAATTTGTGATTAAATAAGGATGAAACACCCCCTCAAAGTTAATAACGCGCTCTTACGCTATACGGGCCAAGTGCCGATGGTGGTCACTCGTTAATGCCGTATAAGTGCCTCCAACATCTGCCTATATCGAATTTGATTAAAATTCATGTTTATTTATCGCATGTTTACTTTAAACGAAGTACAATGCCATTTCGAGGCGGCGAATTATAAATGGTACTTATTATTATTATTACCTACTGTTTTTTCGTAATTTATGTTGATTTTGCATAAATATTTACTTAGGACACTTCAGTATACTATGTGTTTAAAACTTTTTCTATAAAACATAGTTATTGAAAACTGAAAATACATTTTAGGTAAGTAGTATAAATATGTTCTTACTACATTAATTTATAACAGTATTAGTTGTATTACTCAATCTAAGAATCATCTAAGTGACAAATCCATATAAATATACCTAGGTATAGAGAGAAAACTAAATGGTGTTTTATTTATAATATTGTACAGTGTGTTTTTTATCACCAGGTAAGGTAAGTGAGGGGTAATTCGGTATGTCTGGTTATTTCGTTAGTTTTTGCTTGTGGCGTAAAAATAAGCAATAAAGACATGTTATAAATAAATTAAACGTAAATTCTAAATCTTCATCATATTACCCGTTAAAAAATCGAGTATGAGAATTTTGGTGAAAAAGCTCAGACCAATACGACTCTTTAAAACCTAAGTTGGACGCAAACCGCTGTAGTACACCTGCGCGCTTGTATTTACCGTAAGCTTAAACATCATACTTTATAAGCTTACAGAAAGACAAAGGTAAGTCTATTTGAATTAAGTTTTGTATAGTGTAAATTTGCGTTTCTTTACAATTAATATAATATAGGACAGAGATAAATACAAGTACTAAATTCACTTAAAATTGCAATTAATCGACTCACGAAATAGCCGGCATCTTATTTTTCTTAGGTTGCGTATTTCGTATCACTACCGAATTAAAAATTTATGAGTTTCTTTTTTAAAGCTAGTGTATTAATTTATTAATCAAGATATTTTAAATATAAAATCAAAATCATAATTTGAAAGTAATGAACTTTCTTATGAGCTAAATTCGGTATATGATTTTTTCAATAAAATTCTTAAAATACGAGTTTGAACTAAACCTAAATTTGAATTTTTAAGGTGAACTCGCATAGGTACTAGTAGCATGGTTTTATTTATAGTTCGTTTTGCTTCATTTATTTTCATATAATATCTTTATATTCAGGATATTTAATAGTTACTTTAAATGGTTTTTGAATGATTTACAAACTTAAGTACAGGACTTTTCCAAAATAAGTATCACGAAATAAGATGTTTTTATTTTAGCACTAACTTTTAAATTCGTGATAAGGAACTTAAACTTAAGTATTAACGTATGCATATCAATTTATTATTTTTAGTGATGAAATATGTCTTAGGTTAATAAACATGAAGTTCTATATTTCAAGTTTCATTACAAACCTCACTTAGGTACTCAACTCAAAATTCTCTGTCAAGATAAAAAAGTAACTGTTCCCATCAAATACCTGCAGGCATTACTTTGTAAAGGTTTGTGATTAGTAGGAAATAATTAAAGTTATTTTGTTATGTTTCAGCCACATGGAATAATGAGATATACCGTACAAAAAATCATCTGTCTTAAATTAATAAATTGAATCAAGCTTAGAAGACTTCAAACTTGCTGAAATTACTTACTATTAAAGATGGTTTAGTTTTTCAAAATTTTTAGTTTATTTTTATAATAAAGGAAGTTATTTGAAACTAAAACTTTTACGCGAAAATTTCATGTTGAAATAATAGCAACAAAATCCTTTGTATCCATGTTAAATCAAAACTTAATGATTTTTGATTTAACATGGACTCCAATTTTTTTTTTTTCAAGAAATTGGTATTTGAATTTTGGAGATTCCAATTATACATATAAGAGATATTTGAGTAATCTCTACAGTTTATAATTAGATATTAACAATGAATAATTGTTTACTTTTAAGGGTTATTTTTACTATTTTTTTATTTTAAAATCTACTGAACCGATTTTGATATTTTTTTTACTAATGGAGAGCTACATTATCCTGGATGGATATTGGCTACTTTTTATCTCGAAAAAATCTATTGTTCCTAAGGTATGCAAGCGATATCGTGGAAAACAGTTATGATTAGGGAACAGTTTGTACTTAAAGCTGAATTTGAGCTTAATGTAACATGTTTTTCCTTTAGAAATCGAATATCTTTATTGCTATATTAATGTATTAAACTCCTGTTATATTTTTATTTTAAATGTTTTAATATAATATCATAAAATTATTGCACAAAAGTTTATCCCGAAATAAAAACCCTGCATTCACGAATTAAAATGCTGAGCCAAATTTTATCACGAAATAAGAAGGAAAAAAGAGGTCTACGAATAAATTATTTAAAAAGAAAATTCTAACTAAAATCACTTAATTCATGCACGTATTAGCTGGCAAAAGACCAATGTTCTTTTAAAAAAAACTTTCAAACAGAAATCAGGTTTAGTTTTTTTTATTTTAATTTTTGAAGTCGTCGTAGCCTTAGTATACCGAATTACACCTCACTTACCTTATTTGTTTCTCAAGTAAAATTCAAAACTTGACACTAAAAGAATACAGTGAATAGTTATAATATTTGCAATATACTAATATAGAAAATGTAAGCATCTGCTGTAAACGAATAAATATAATATAGGTAGTCAGACGGATAACAATGTAGAGTAGCTACAATGTGAGTTATTGAAGACTAGTTTTTCCAACTTTTTACCAACTAACTATTTATAACGTGTCATAGAACCCGATATTGTTATAAAATGCTATTGATACGAACATGTGTTTTTAAAGGAATGATAAGAAGCCAATAAATAACACGCAAAACAGGTAGAACTATAAATAAAGCGACTTTGTACTGTTAAATTGCGTCTCAGTAATCAGTATACACTTCACGTGTAGACGATCATACGCTATCGAATTTTTAATTTGTGCAAAAAATCGTTAAGAAAATGTGGACAATGCATCCTCATGAAGAAACGTGTTTGCTAACCTTAATTCCACTCCGCAAGAGCTTTAGTAGGCTTAACTTTAAACCTTGAGCTTTGTAATATCTATAGATATTCAATTTTTTGATGTTTTTAGGGTTCCATACCAATTTGGTAAAAATGGAACCCTTATGGTGAGACTTTCTCCGTCCGTCCGTCCGTCTGTCACACTCGATTATTTCAGTAACTATCGAAGATATCGACTTGAAATTTAGAATAGTTCTATAGGTGATAGCGACCCAACGCCATTGCAATCATAAAACATTGAAAATTGTTTTTATTTTTATTTAAAAAGCGGGGAAAACCGCGGCTTCGAATTTTCAAAATGAAATAACAATATTGAGTGGGGTATCATATGAAAGGGCGTTACTTGTGTATTCTAAAACCGATTTTTATTTATTTTTATGCCTGATAGTTTTGGATTTATTGAGCAAACTGTCGTAAAAAATACCGTTCACTCCCCCCCCCCTTATCTCCGAAGTTTATCAATCGAAAAATCTGAAATAATTATGATCAATAGACATTAATGTATATTTTACAGGAAAAATAAAATCAACTCCCTGACTATTATACTTTTTTTGATAATAACAATAAACCGCCAAAAACAGTTATGGTTGCGGTTCGCCAACAAAAGTACCTACATGTAAATTATACTCGTAAATTCATGAACAAAAGTGATTCTTTCAATGTTTTACTTCTTTTATGGTATGGAACCCTCGGTGCGCGAGTCCGACTCGCACTTGGCCGGTTTTTTTTTGTGAAATTATCTAGATAGTCTAGATAGAGGAGCTTCCTTTAATTCCTCCTTTTTTTGAGTTCCGTACTCAAAGGGTAAAAAGCGGAACTATATTACTTTAACTTCGCTTCCATCCATCCGTCCGTCCGTCCGTCTGTCATCAGGCTGTTGTGACTTGAAATTTTCACAGATGACGTAGGTATTTCAGTTGCCGCTAAACATAGAGTAAACAGGTAGACGCTTAAAATATTAACAGAATATTTAGTTATATATTTCATATACTTAACTAAATATTCTGCTTATACTTTACACATAAATACTCATATGAAAATATACCTTTTGAAAATTTAAGGGGGTTTCAATACATCACACGTGATTTTTTGGTTGTTTTTTAATTTAGTGGGCAGGGGTGTTTAGTTTATTGTAATACTATTGAGAATTGGTCTTGATAGTACGGAACCCTCAATGCGCGAGCCCGACTTGCACTTGACGAACTATTGTATTTTAAAATTAAAATCAAGGATATTTTATAAAACTTATGGCACGGTTCCCAATGAAATCAAAGTGTTTATAGGTCTTCTGAAAATCCCCCTTGACGTTAATATTACATAAGTACGAGTACATTAAATCATAAATTATAATGACTATGGAGTATTTTTATAGGTACCTACTATAGTCGGTTTATTGTCTTTCTTTTGTCTATGTTTATTGTCCAACGAGTCAAATAATGCTCGAAGGTACCAGGTGAATGGCCGCAACGACTACCTACCGCGGTACAAAAACTAACATCTGTTTGAAAAATGCATGCACTGCCCACACACGTGATCATATCTATACCTGATGCACGTCGCACGAGACAAATTGCGAGCTTCAAACGTGACAACCAATCGTCCTGGCAGGCCGAATAAGCAAATACCCTTCTCAACCTACACACGTTGCAACAAGTTGTAAGCGATATGAAACTCTACTAGTACATATATACAATATCATACTTAAGTCTGTTCCCTCATGTAGAATATAAATTCTAATAATAAAGATTCTGACGAATTGAGAACCTACTCCTTTTTTGAAGTCGGTTAAAAATTGCGAAATTCTAATACCTATTATTGCTTTCCATCTTATAATATGGTAGTCATCAAACATTTATTATTGTTATTATGTCCCCTAAGCTTAACGCTTTATAAAGCTATCTTGTTTGAACAAAATAATAAGTACCAGCAGTAGGTAAAAGAAGAAAATAGAGAGTTTTGGAAGTTGCCTCTAACCTTCAGTGAAGTACACTGTTCTGTTCTCAATCGACCCAACTAATAACTGATCTTTGCTTAGCCTGCTTTTCTTTATATATTTTATGCAAGTAAGATTTGTGTTTCAACATTTTTGATCTTCTCCCAGTGCACTTTATTAATTGAATTTAAGTGGTCGAGCATCATGTTAGTGGTTGTTGGTTGGTGGCCTAAAAATTGGTTCGTCTGTTGATATCTGATTAATTTTATTGGATCTGTATGCTGCACAACTTTGTACACTGCTGATACAACGGGGAATACATCCAACTCGCCCGGTCCGGCAACAGAATTCAAACTGGCTTATCGCTAGACGCTAGGAACCGTGAAGAATCGTAAAGGTCGTAAAGCATCGCACTTTAGCTGTAAATCCTCATAATTTTGGTATAGGTGATAAACCATACGGTGTGGGTGCCTGTCGTTTGTATTCCCATTAGTGCCTTGCTTGAAACAATATCATTAACTTAGTTTGAATAAGTTTATCAAGCAAACAAGTTTTTATAAATTTAAATATGCATCAAAATTTCACTCGCGGTGGGACTCGAGAGGAAGAGCACCTAGCCGCGATAGCTAGGGGACGTGGGTTCGAGTCCCACCGCGAGTGAAATTTTGATGCATATTTAAATTTATAGGAATAATTTCCTAAGTGTGTGAAAACACTATAATATAAATTATAAGTAGTAAACAAGTTTTTCTTATCAATATTTTCCTAGGTAGAGTACTTACCTAACTAATAACGCTGCATTAAGGTCATTTTTATTTAGGTGATTACTCATAAAATTATGTGCACAATTAGGTATTTTCAACAAAAATAATTGCATAAAAATTAACAAAGTAAAATAAATAAAGAAGGATTCATGTCATATAGTTCTCTTGGTATAAGCACAGCTGTTAAGTTGTTAGATATGCAAATAAGTATGTAATGCACAGTGTATAAAAATACGAGAATAATGGTGGTTATTTGATGGTTTGCCCTTTAATCACGGCTTCAACGGAAAACCGCATTTACCTATGTGATTTTTCTTAGTTGACCTTGAAAGATTATTATTATCAGATTACAGGTAGGTAAGTAGGTAAGTTTTGCATAATTATTTAATGTGAGAAAAATGGTCCTTGAAAACAAAAATATCCACGTCAGCGTAGTCACGAGTATAACCATATTTTGTTACTAATTTGAATAAAATCTACTGAAGAAGCTTATCTAATGATAATTTTCTACTATATACCTTCCTATAACTATCGAAAACCAGAGAACTAAATAGATAAAAAATAAACCACCGTTATTATAATCACCGTAAAGAAAGAGTAATAATAATTGTTTAAGTGCGAGTCGAGCTCACGCACTGAGGGTTCCGTACTATCAAGACCACTTCCCATCGAATCACCTCTACCCACCAAATTCAAAGCGACCAAAAAATCACGTTTGTTGTATGTCTCCATTTAGGTAATATACCTATACTAGCTGTTGCCCGCGGCTCCGCCCGCATGTAGTTCGTTTTTTTTTACAAAAATGTTTCCCGTGGAATTTCTTAATTTTTCCCAAGATAAATGTGTGGTCCCTGGGTTCGATGGACCCGTAAAGGAGTCTTCTTCCAATCTCTCCTGTCAACGTGCTATCTTCTTTCACACAATTTACCTATATCTTCTTTGGTCTTCCTCTACTTATACACTCTGTCGAAATCGCTTATGTTACTCAATTCGCATGGAGTAAGACAGAGCGTGTCATCGTGGATTGTAATATCTATACTAACCAAACTTATCTTATTCTGAGATGATACCAACGCCCAGATATTGTAATTAAGCATTCTGATGCGCTGCTGTGTACGTAGCAACCCGTTCCTGCTACGTACAGGTTATCTTGTACAGTTATACTTAGTTGCACGATCAAAAGGACGATTTAAACTGTCGATATTTCAACCCGGTTTTGATTGTGCTACGTAGATAAGTAGCTATAGGTTTTTTTAAACATCCCACGGGTGCTCTCAAATTTTTCAGGATGAAAAGTATCTTAAATGTTGACCGGGCATATATATAAAGCAAAATAAAGGATCATAAAATTTCATTTAAATCCGTTACTTGAAAGACGCCTGCTTTTCCTGTTTTTGTAATGTTTTCTTTCCCGCGGGAACTCGATTGGATTAATAAGTTATACTATATATATATTTTGTTAAAGAGGCAACATAAGGTATCAGCATAACAAATTTTACTAAATTAAGTTCATTAGTTGTTTACAAAGCTGTTAAATTAATTGCAGTTTTTTAACAATCCCACGGGAACTCTTTATTTTACCGGGATGAAAAGTATCCTATATGTTGACCAGGGACATAAGCTACCACCACACAAAATTTCATTGGAATCGGTCCAGCCGTTCCAAAGATTAGCCCGTACAAACAGACAGACAAACAGACAAACAGACAAACAGATAAACAGACAAACAGAGAAACAAAAAATTTGAAAAAAATTTAAATTAGTTCTATTTCACTTCTTACATCCCCCTGACTCCGTTTTTAGCATTTTTTTTATTTGTACAGAAATTCGACCTCTACAGATTTATTATATGTATTGATTTCAGCCATATCAGTTCAGTAATTACGGCGTGAAGTAGTATTTTTCGCGTATGAATATCTGTTTTTCTTTTTTCCTGCAAAAACCATGGATTTTTCCGGGATAAAAAGTAGCCAATTTATTAACCCAGGATATAATCTATCTCCATTCTAAATTCCAGCCAAATCAGTTGTGCACTTGCGGCATGAAGATTTTTTTCCGCGTGAATTTCGGTTTTTTACTAATCCCACGGGAACCATGAATTTTTTCGGGATGAAAAGTAGCCTTCGTATTAATCCAAGATATAATCTAACTTTATTCAGAATTTCAGCCATATCAGTTCAGTAATTACGGCGTGAAGTATTATTTTTCGCGCGTGAATATCAGTTTTTCAGTTTTCCCGCGTAAACCATGGATTTTCCTGGGATAAAAAGTAGCCTATGTTTTAACCCTAGATATAATATGTATCTCCATTCTAAATTTCAGCCAAATCGGTATCGTAATTGCGGCGTGATAATTTTTTTCCGCGTGAATTTCGGTTTTTAGATAATCCCACGGGAACCATGAATTTGTTCGGGATGAAAAGTAGCCTATGTGTTAATCCAAGTTACAATCTATCTCCATTTCAAATTTAAGCCAAATCGGTTCAGTAGTTGCGGCGTGAAGGAGTATTTTAACTTTGAAAAATACCAACTTCGGACCCCCGTTTCACCCCTTTAGAGAGTGAATTTCGAAAAATCCTTTCTTAGTGCTCCCCTAGACCTCATAAGGTACCTGTGTGCCAAATTTGGAGTCTCTAGAGCCAGCGGTTTGGGCTGTGCGTTGATATGTCAGTCAGTCAGTCAGTTTCTTCTTTTATATATTTAGATTACCAATATCGAGCAAAAGCAAGCAGAAATATCACGTTTTTTGTATGGGATTCCCCTCAAATATTTATTCTATTCTACTTTTTAGAACCTATTTGTTGTTATAGAGAGGCAACAGAAATATCTACATCATCTGTAAAAAAATGAAGTGTCTATTATATGGTTCAAGGCGACCGCGACAGACGGATGTATGAACGGACGGACATGAAAGTTTTAGCAATATAGTCCCGTTTTTACCCTTTGGGTACGGAACCCTAAAGTTAAACGATAAGGTTTATCGAAAACAGCGCGATAGAAAACTGATATCTATAAAGCTATCAATGAATTTTAATATTCATAAACACTAGTTAGTAGCTATTCTGTACCATCGCACTAACATCGACGAGTCCACATTTTCGAGGATGATTTAAAGATGTCGCTGATCGACCTCCGTTCGGTAATGAATGAGGCGGTCATAAACGCCCGAGTCAAGAGAACATTAGTGTCAATAAAAAACCCATAAACTCTATTAGCCGTCATAAAATCCACCGCATCTGTCCAATAACTCGTTTCGCGTACAAACAGTGTTAATTATTCAATTATATTGTAGCGTAATACTTGATGACATGCTGATAACATAATAAATAGATCATTATTAATATCTAATCAATTATAATTTTCTACAAAATAAGTAGGTACATAAGTATAGTTTTAGTGAAAATAATTTATTTATTTATCTGATACTAACTGACCCGAACAACGTTATCATGCCCTGACAATTGTGAATCGAAAAATGACAGCTCTATAAAACTAAATACCATAATTGATCAAGCCGTGGAATTTTAGCGAGATGTAGGTATAGAGATTTATTTTTATTTAGATCATGCAGAGGGAGGGAACCTGGGAGTTCTCTACAAAGTTTTCAAAAGTGTATCAGGCATCCCAACCCCAGCGAGATGGGTAATGGCCAAAGCTTGAAAGAGATGTAACGGACCCAGTCAAGAAAATATAAGAAAAATAAATAAGACTGGAAATCATTGTAAAATGGGGTTAAGGATTAAATACTTTCACATAACAAAATACGTAATTAGTTCATCAGCCATAGCAACTCAGACAATTATGCCATCATAAACAACATTGGCATTTTATAAAGGCCTATTATAAAGTAAAATTTATGCACGAGTATAATCTAACTGAGCATAGATATAGCATAAACAATAGTAAAATGGTTGAAGGTTAAACGTTCGGCTATTGTTATACCCACGCATGTACAAGTCTACGTATAAAAGCGGTAGGTTACATATATTAAACTTGAAAAGGCAACTGAATGTCTCTATACTTACCGCAATATATGAAGAATTTTATAAAATAATCTACGTAAAAGGTACATGCAAAAAGTTGAAAAAGTTGAAAAGGAGTTCGCAAAATCCCTAGTTTTTATTAGAATCCCAAAAAGCAGTAAATTTTCGTGTCGAATGATAGTGTTTTTAGATAAAGAACACGGAAACGAACTTTTGTAATGAACCTCACAAATAGAGCCATAAATTACCGCAAGGTGTTATAATGCAAGTCTTTGGCCACAATTCTTCAAAATATTATCGCATATAAATTCATTGTTCGAAGCATTACCATAATAATCGGTTACCTGTAGGTTAAAGCAGGTGAATTGTTCGAAACGGGCCTATAAAGCCTGTAAATCTTTTATGTCATTTGTGCAATACATTTCGCTTACCCTCGGACGTTTCTATTGTTTCCCATTTATACGACCTTTACTTTTTTACGACTTAACGGACCTTTAAAAGAAATTTGTAAACATAACGGCTCTGTTCCACCCCGCATTTGCATCTTTTCACTGTTTAACATTACAATAGGAAACAATGTGCCATTTTTTGTCGCTCTACTGAGAGATGCAATGGTAACGTTTCTGAAATTCGTTACTGTTACTTCATGTCCATGCACAATACACATGTTTTGAGCTGGTATTGTTTTAAACTAAAACATCTTTTGTTTTATTATTTTTAATTGCCACTGTCTGGCAAAAAATGATAAATCATGTCGTGTTTTTTTTAGTTTACGGACTTCGCTCCGTTACTGTTTCTTCATCACACAATAATAAAAAATAGTAAGTGTGTAAAACTACTGAACCGATTTGGCTGAAATTTTAAGTGGAAATAAATTAAGTAGGTATACTTGATAAATGGATGGAGGTATCTTGGACTATACCTGCATTAAGACAAAGATTTTCATCCTGGACAATCCTTTGCTAAAAAGTTAGAAAGAATTTTACGTGGGAAAAAATAACGTAAATTTTATAGTACGTCTATATGTTATCTGTAGGTATAGGTAAGTAAGTAAAGTTAAGTAATGGCCTATATAAAATAAATGATTTGATGTTACGAATGCTTCTGCTAAAAATTCTTGTGTCTAAAAAAATCCTGGTAATATTGTATCGCTCAATAATATAGAGATTTTAAGACAATTTCCGTAAGTCTCTTATTATTTATACATAGGAAAACTTGGGTCCGTCGAAGCGCTGCGGCTGCGGCTCGAAAATTGTAATATTTCAAAATTACTCAAGAGTCGCGTTCGCTTGAATAATGCGATAAGTTTGTAAGGGGCCCTCCCTCGTGCGTGCCTCCCTGTTTTTGAGCTTCTGTTTCCAAGTTTGATCAAAATATACTCCCTGCGCCCGACCGACGCTTGATTCGCTTAATTAGACAGAATTTCGAAATTTGAATCAAGATACATCACCGCAGTATTGTTTCTTAGTTATGAGTTAGTGATTTCCATCTATAAACTTACTTACTTAGGTACTTACTGGTTAGGGTCCGTGACTTGCACCTTTAGGTTCAATATACACCGTGGCGGAATGGAATGGAAGGTACTTTTTTTACATATCATAATGAACTTTCTGTCAAATGTAGAACATTCAAAATAAATAATTCTTGAGAATGTACGAGGATTACACGGAAGACTCACGACTTTTTTGGCTCCCATTTAGTTTGTATGTTATACAATTAACACAAAGTTTGTATGTAAATGCTATGTAAAAAAACCGGCCAAGTGCGAGTCGGACTCGCGCACCGAGGGTTCCATACCATAAAAGAAGCAAAACATTGAAAGACTCACTTTTGTTCATGAATTTACGAGTGTAATTTACATGTAGGTACATTTGTTGGCGAACCGCAAACCTAACTTTGTTTTTGTCGGTTTATTGTTATTATCAAGAAAAGTATGATAGTTAGAGAGTTGATTTTATTTTTCCTGTTAAATATACGTTAAATCCTATTTACCATAATTATTTCAGATTTTGCGAACCATAAACTTTGGAGATAAGGGGGGGAACGGTATTTTTTCGACAGTTTGCCCAATAAATCCAAAACTATCGGGCACAAAAATAAATTAAAATCAGTTTTAGAATACACAAGTAACGCCCTTTCATATGATACCCCACTCAATATTGAAATCTCATTTTGAAATTTCAACAACCCGGTTTACGGGGGGTAAACCGGGTTGTTGAAATTTCAAAATGAAACTTTTAAATAAAAATAAAAATGATTTTCAAAATTTTATGATTGCAATGACGTTAGGTCCCTATTACCTAAAACTATTCCAATTTTCAAGTCGATAGCTTTGATAGTTACTGAAATAATCGAGTGTGACAGACGGACGGACGGACGGAGAAAGTATACAAATAAAATAAATAAATAAATGTTTCACATTTAAGTATAATCTTAAATAGGGTAGGATGGGTACCTACGTTTTGATATATTGCTTCTTTAGCGAGCGTTCCGGTACGATGCCTTGTATGATCCAATTATAGGTAGTGTACCTTTATACGGTAAGACGATTCTACTGCACTTCTACTCTTTAGGGATAGCGGTTTTTATCTCATCGCGTTTATCATCAGAGAACATCGTGCTCTTGCGCATACCTAACTGTTACTTTTTGAATCAATGAATTATTCATCCATCCAGCCACCAGAATAACCAAACGTAAGCTAAAACAAGGTATGTACCTATAACTATATACATATAAGGTAGGTACCTATAACTACTTTATAGTATCATGATATCTTTTATTTATTGGATACGCATATCTATATTTATATAAGTAGGTAAAGTTTGACGATGATCGATGTTCATTATGATAATCTTAATTAATTAAGTAACTATATAAAAAACCACTATCAATTATACTATTCTTCAGAAGAATAAACAATACAATGTTACTATCTAATTTATGGGTGCATTCTTGGTTCATTGAATACATATTATTTAGTATTATTTTTATAAGCGTTTATCTTTAGAAAAAAAAATTATTGCGCACATATTCATTGTAAAATAATGGAAGAGGTACCAATGTCGGTGCTGAAATTAGAATTTTGATTAAACGAAATTAGTCGAGAAATAAAGAAGTCAAAAACTCGCGATAAACGGTTCCGTTAAACTCCTAACTGATCCAGTCCAGCCAACATATGGCTACATATTATATTCCGGAGGCCGCACGTGGTCGGGGCCATGTGACAAACCGGTCTTGAGCAAGCCTAGTAACCTCCAAACGACTTACGTGAGGCATAGTGATTCCTCAATTCACTCGCGCCCTTTGTTACTCTTGGGAACCTTAAAAATCGTGTGAATTCTACCGTTTTGTCCGCTTAATTGCTGCTGAATGGGAGAAAATGAAAGGTGTTTAAATTGTATGAGCGTGCGCAGTGTTAGACATTAATTTGTATACAACCTTTTAGCTTGTAACTCAGTAAAGATTATGCTTTTATTTTTATTATTTGTATTTAAATTAGGTTCTATGTAAGAAATTATTTAGTTATTTTCAGCAATTAAACGCATTAGGTAGGTAGGTACTATATGTTATTACTATATAGTACCTACCAATAACTACCTATAGGTACCACCAATAGTAGTATTTATTAGGTATACGGAAACGCAATTAGTAAAGGAGAATAAAAATTAAATGAGCAATGGAGTAGAGCCCCAATCAATTAAACATCAATCTATTAAACCTTAATATTTAATAGTAGTTACAAACGAAAAGTACTTAGGAATTAGGAACCCAGGTATAGTATGTGTAGTAAAACCACAGATTTTTAATATTTTTGCTAAAACAAAAATAACATGACACCAGATAGATATAATTTTATGTAAAGCAAGATAGAACCAGAGATTTTACTAATAATAAAAAGGATACTTAATAAAAAAGTAATCCGAGGTTCCTTTATGTACTGCACTTAGTATTTATTATCTATCTATCCAGGTCCCTACATGTGAATTTGTGCAACAAATTCGTTAGCTTAGTATCATGAAGCATTATGCAAACATTTATTACAGTCAGCTGCATACATTCTTAGCCTACTATTGTGTTGATTGTACTGACCTACATATTGTTGTAGATTATGGTAGGTTCCTAGATATTTATTAAATTGATGCACTAAGAAATTGTATAATTGTGTTAAGAATTTATCTAATCAATTGAGTCGTCTTATGAGTATTATACCTACATGAGAAAGGTGGAATGGAATGTTATAAGGTATGATTTTGAAACTCGTTATGTCTTCTAATTTGTTAAAAATTTTGATTAGGTATTATTTAACCCTATATTATCTGTATGTATCTAAACTCGTATTAAATATAAATTTATTGGTATCCTAAACTTAGGTTAACAAAACCACTATTTTTAACCCGTAGGTAAAATAACGGTTGTTTGCTAATAAATTTTATAGAACTGAAGTCTGAAATCCACAGAAGAATTTGCGTAATATTTAAGTACTTTAAATCCTGACACATTATATTTTTCAATCCTATACAGGTACTTACATTCTAAACTTAACTATCCTACTCGTATCGTGTGGCGCTTAATTATCTTATCCTTTTGGACCCTATTGTCCAAACCAAACACTTACCTACAACCAAATCAGCTTTTAAGTGTGTAAGTAGTTTATATTTAGGTTATTTTATGGAAATTAAAGTGTTCTTTCAAAATAATGTGAAATAATTAAACCTATAGGTTCAATCCCACATACCTCAGGCATAGTAGATAATGAAAGGGAAATATGAGACATTACAGAGATAACTAGCGTATCTGATGGTGATTATAACGGATACATATCTTCTTTGGATCATTATTGAAAATTAAAATTAGCAAATAAGTAGGTACGTGCAATGGCTGAGTCAGGTTCTTCCATAAAGTAAGAACGAAAGTTAACCAAATGTTGTGTTATGTCTTTTTATATTAATAACAGTGCTAACTTATTCAAACAAAAGAAGATGGACCAAGTAATGAACGAGATACTTGTTATAGAGTCTCTACCTACTAATATCATAAACGCGAAAATTTGTAAGTATGAACAATGGATGAAGGGAAGGATATTTGTTACTCTTTCACGCCTCAACTGAACCGTTTGGCTGAAATTCGGAACATAAATACCTAGCTTATAACCCGGATTACCACATGGTCTACTTTTTATCCAGAAAAATCCATTGTTCCCACGGGACTAGCGAAAAACCGAAATTCACGCCGTAGGAGCCACGGGCAACAGCTAGTAGTTAATAACATCATTGTGACAAAATCACAAAACAAAATAACGTATATCAATCGTAATCGTATAATTGACGTTCATGATTATTAAAACCGATCTCGTTATTACTTGTAGATGTAGCTATACGTATACCTACCGTGTAATGTAGTTGGACTTGAGCAGCGAAGGAACTGGAGCGAGACTTGTGCGCTGTCCCACTGAACAATTGCAATTGTCTAGAGATGATTCCTGAACACGCGAGTTATGTCACGATTACGGAACTGACGGCGATCGTGAAAAAATAACACATTATACAAGCGCAATTAGACACCTTGGTCTAGGTAAAAATAAAAGCGTGAAAAAAGCATAAACAAAAAACAACAGCTAAACAAATATATTCTTAGTGGTCTTATTGCTACATATAAGTAGCGATCTCTATATTTAAGTATTCTTACAATTATTACCCACCTATTCGAATATTAACTAACAAACTGCCTTATTAAAAAACGGCCTTATTATTATAGATTGAACTAACCTAAACTCCTAACTTTTTATAAAATAATATAACAGAAAAAGAAGCATAAATACATTCTTATCCTTAATTCTAGTTAATCTATCAGGTAAGTTAATAAAATACAATTAGAGATTTTCTGTAATATTTCATTTATTGCATTGATTAACAATAATCATCATCAAACTATCACTTTAAATAGAAATTGTAATTAATACTGAATTTCCACGTTATTGTCTGGCGTGTTATGGAATAACAATATGGTTAATACAACATTCAATTATCATTATACAATACAAGTTCATGGAAACAAGCTTCAGTTTAAATGTGATTTTTTTTCCCACAGTTTTTTAATTGTAAGATCTAAATCTCGGTATAAAAAGTATAATTAAAATGCACATATAGGGTAGGTATAGAATGTACAAGAATCTATGCATATCTGCGAATTATTCTTGTCTTTTAAAAATTAACCTTTTCAATTAAATACACCGATCATGCAGGCCTTTATGAAACAAATTACACCAAGATTAAAGAATATCACGGATGTCAACATTGACGGAGGAATACATTCCTATCTATCAACACAACACACACAACAACAACATCGACGGAGGAATACATTCCTATCTATTACATATACTAACGTATATATTGAGTCTGTGATTGAATCATATCATAACTCCAGATATGATAAACAAGATTTGGATAAGAAAACTATCTACCTTTACCTAAGCTCTATCAAAGTTCAACACTTCTACATAACTACCTAAGAAGGTTTAATCAATTTTATTTTAAAATTTTCTGTACATAAATGTGATATTATTATACCTATTTTAGAGTAAACTGAGTTCCGCTATCTAGTGTATCTCTAATTGAATACCCTCGTACCGTACGTTCGTGTAACCGCACCTTGCTTAACTTCGCTCCGAAACTTGAAGAATTCCCAAGTCTAAGAATTCCCGCTAGAACTTGCCTCGTCTCGGCTCTCGTTAGGACGCTCGCCGCAAAACCTCCTCTTATTTATGCCCCTACTTTATTCCATTTGCGGCCAACTTCCCGCACTGTAGCTGAAATTTTTAAGTTTCCATATTATAATGTTAGATCTTTTGATTTAATTTTGTGTTAGGTACATTTCAATTTAATGTGTAATAGGTATAGGTACGAGTACTAGCCTAGCACGAACCTCTATTTCATTGTAATTGGACTAAGGTTGTCAATTTTGAACACAACTGATTCCTAAACACGTAGATATAGGTATCCTATTTGCCATCCATCGCATGGAGAAAAAAACTGAGGTTGTACTTATTTTATTCATGATTTAATTTAAATACATAATAAAGTGACTTGTTCTAACTATATCATTAAAAAATATACCTATAAATACCTACTTGGGTAATACCTTTTGTATGTATAAATAAGCAGCGAGATGATTGTTGAAAAGTCACACAACTATAGAAGGAGTACAGTAAGAAATGAATTCAATTTTTACCGTACCACACGCTGAGTGAAGTAAACAAAGCAAACGAAAACAAAAAGTACAACGCAGTATTACTAAGTTTTAGACAAGAAATACAGTGTAGATTAGTAATTGCAATTACGGAAACCAATAAAATATATGATTGCAACGGCGTAAATAATTGGGTTAGTTTTTCTTGATCCGCTTGTCTTACGTCAATCATTATAGTGGCTAGTGGTCTAGCATCAACCGTTCGCGATAACAGAATATTAAATAGAAATGGTGCACCGTCTCTGAAATACCATATCCAATTAAAATTAAAATAAAACTCACTTCGCTTTCTAGAATTCGATACACGCGATTGAAAGGTGTTGGAAAAACGTTGGCAATTCTATGAAAATGCAACGCCGCAAAGAAACCTGCTACGGAATGCCATATGCCGTCTTATAATCAACGATATCGATAATAACATATTACAATGGAATTTAATCTTTGGCTGTATTGCTTTAATGCGCAATTTATATTGGCTGACAAATGGCTCTTGTGTTATTATATTATGTTCCCTTAATTGTTTCTCCTTTTTGCCCGAGCAAGGTGCGGATATAGTTACTTTAGCAAGCACGTATAAACGTTTCTTATCAACTTATTGGATATAGGTGGTCTAGCGTTTACGGGCGTCTTTTTTATCCGTGTGTATTGTCAACTTTAATATTAATGCTTGCAGTAGAATTTGATAAACACAGAAAGATAGGTAACAGAGTTAAGTATATGTCCTGTTTTAACATTAAAGTAAGGAGACTTGTCTGTTCGTTCAAGTACTCTTGTTGCAGGCGCTTACTCAACCAGAAAGTACTTTAAGCATTTTTATTTTAAACGTTGTATATAGAAAAAAGAACCGAACGGCTCGAATACTACACTGGACCGTTACGAAGTAATTGACTGTTTTTTTTTGTAAGTATGCTCTAATTATAAACGCTAATTAGATTTATATGAACGGTAGCTGTAAGTGTTTTAGTTGTACAAGTAACAAGAGTTGATAAAAACACTGAAATCAGTTTAGCTCACAATATCATGTGAGTCCTCAGAATAAGTACTGCTAATGTTGCTAATGTTTTATTGAAGTCACATAAACTTGTTAAACGAATTAAAGTATACCCACTACCTACCGAGTTCTTACTAGCTGCCAAGCAAGTCAGTATACAGTCATAAACATTCAATTTCCTGCTAGATGAAATAAGCGATGTTTATCAAATTGGTTTCAGGTTTGCTATCGTCTAGCGAAGGATAGACATAAAGTATTTTATGTTTAAGAGCAAAAAAATTATCATTAAAAATAAGATAAAAAAGGGTCCTTATTCCTACATAGGTTTACTAAGTAACCTAAAGATTTATTTATTGAAAAAAAAAACTGGAGGAAATATTTTTTTTAACTAATTTGCATAAGTTGTTTCAAAAAGTTATACTCATAAAATAGTTATTATCACAAAATTAATGCATATGTAGCTGCAAGTGCGAAGTCTAAACGCAAACAATGGGTTCTGTATAAATAATCCGGGATAGTGGATCTCGCGTATAGTTACATAGATATAATATACATCTATTATCCATCCATCATCGCAAAAATAGAACAATTTCAATGTATCAATTCAAAAATATTTTTTGGAAACGCTGCAATATAGGTATATGTGCCAAAAATATTGAACTTTTGTTTAACTTTCCGCATACTTGAAAAATAAAAGAGTTTAAGTACTATTTTTGTCACATGGCTACAGAATCTAAAAATTAAAAACTTCCTAGTGTAAAATATCTACTAAAATACTAGATCAGCTAATTCTAAGTGCGCATATTATCATTGAACGTAATTCTCTCATAAACAGGTTTTTTAAAGTCAATTAAACGTATCGGACATGCAATAATTAAAAACCTCGTGCATTCGCCTTAACGCGTTGCTTGTGATTATTAAATAGGTTTTTATTACAAGCTGACTCACTTGTTAAGCTATTTTAAGATTCATGCTTTACTCAATTTGAATACCACTTTTAGCTTTCATTAAAATAAGATATTATGAAATATAGAAGAGAGTCTTTGTTATCTTTTCATCACTACAAGTAGCTTGATTGAAGTTACATTATTATGCAAGAACTTTATATTATTATGCACTTTGATTTGAACATATGTAGGTACCTTACCTAGGTAACTTCGTCAGATGCCTAAACGAGCAGAAAAAGTCCTTAATGAGATTAAAAAAAAATATAAGGTAGTCTTAGGTATTAACACGATAATTATTTATCAATGTTATACAATTATCTATTAATATAATATAATAATAATTGCAATTGTTACATTATTATTACAAAAACTATTTTTATAAAGTCAGACATTTAGACCGCGTCTCCGGACTTCGTAGTTTTTCACGTCATGCTTCTCAGTCACGACTTTTTGTATACTAACTAGCTATAATGCCCGCGGCTTCGAGTGCGTTTTAAATGACGAAACAGTTTTCTAACGCGTGTAATAATATTTTACGATTAACTCAGATCCACGTTGTAATTTTTTTTAATTCTACTCAAATAGTTCTCTTGTTTATTCCATACGAAACATAAATTTGAAAAATATTAGTTGTTCTCCCATTTGCTTCTTTATGTGCCCGTCTCAAATAACTATTTATATTTATTATCTAATTTGTAAGTGCCTACCCAAGTTGCAGTTTTATTATCGCTTTTTTATTATTGTGTTCATTAATTTCTTCTTTCATTAAGGTTCTAAAGCACAGACAGACAACAGCAAAGAGACCACCAAACCTTCACTCAGTTAACAAAGGTTAAGTGTTCTTCAGCTGCAGAACCCTAAAAATAATATTCAATATTACAATATGAATGTACGCCTAAAAAGCATCGATATACTAAAATGTAATCACACCTGATTTGTTATTAACCAACATGACATTTATTATTCTAGTGTGTATAAAGTTTATAATAATTATTTGGTTTATTATCTCGATATAGTAAAATTTGTCTGTTATCCAGTATAATGTAGTTTACTTTAGTTAAATTATGCTCTACTATTTTATTAACTGTTTAATGTAATTATTCAAAGGGAGGGCATTAAATTCACTTTGTGTAATGGTTTTATCGGCAATAATAACGATTGTGTATCTTTGAAATAATGGAAGTCTTTGAACAAGCACTAAATTTAGCATCTTGTAGCTAACACAAAAGTGCTTTATTATACAATTTTGTTGTGATTACTTACCCAGGCATTTATTTACAAGTTAAGTTCCCTTCTAGGCAATTTTATAATGATAGTTCTGTATCTCGATGTATCTAATAGGTACTAGTTATATGTACCTTGCTTCTTCTTCGTTGGTGGTTCTAGCAACTAGTTTTAAATTTATAAAGTGAAGATCAGTCAAAGTAACAATAAATATAATAAAGAAAGGTAGAACTTGTGACTAGTACGTATATTGTATAATTAGGTTTAAATAATCGTAATTAGCTGCACAAAAGTTAAACAAAAGTTAGGTTTAATAATCTGGATAATATTATGCTTCACGTTAAAAGTTCCGTGTGGTACTCAAATAATAATTATTATTGGAGAGAATGTGTAACCGGTTCATACGACCCCACTATCTATCTAGGTATCACAGCTAACAATTACTGAACTTGTCAAGTAGCTGGCAAAAGACCTCGCTTCTTGCACTGATTAGTCGTAGACCTAAATTGGTGTTATATTTGTACAGGACCTACTTGTGCTGTAATTTTAACTAAAATACACTTGACTTCTGGTTTCTTTGATATTCTCTCTCATTTTTAGGGGGATTATTTTTTGTCAGCTCCTCTTGACAAGACGCGTAATATCGAAATTTGAATCACCATTTTGTCAAGCTTAAAGCATTTTTTTCTCAAGTAGGATTTTAAAAACAATTATTGATATTTTTATGAAAGCATATATCAAACGTTTTCTATTCATAAGATAAATTCATTTAACTAATAGCCAATTTAAATAGTTCTTACTATTTGACTTAACTGAGCTTAATTAATGCAATCCGAAATAGTTTTGATCCATCGCTGCATAAGGGCATATTTATAAACATTGATAGCATTTCTTTGGCCACGTCCGTAAGCCCCGAACATAAATCTAACTATCACATAGGGCCAGTTAATTAATTATAGCGCTCTGCTAAAATTGTTCACGCTACTCTGCCCGCACATAAATAGGTGCTTGTATGTAATGAAGGCTATTAATGGCTCATAAACTCTCTAGTATGATCGTATCTACTTAGCGGCTTTGAGTTCACATAATTTTGTAGGATCCCGGTGAATGCTACGTAATTGATGATATCACTTCACCCCGCTTCTGTTGTGTTTTATCTTTTTTGTATTTTTAATTTGTGAACGGCTGCCTTTAATCCATCAATCAAGTGTGTAGCGTTTGAGTTCATTGCTAGCGAACGTTCGCCTTCGGTAATTATACCTACTTTGAAAACATTACTAAATTATCATAGTACTTACTTACCTACGTTCTAGTTTCATTTGTGGCTATTCTATTTAACTGATATCAATAACCCGAGGATACCATTTTGATCCATATATCTAACGGTGGTATTAAATACCAACCCATTACCAACCTATGAAATTAACCAGTGTAGTGTGTACACTGTATGCCCATATTATCTACGTAATTTTCAGATTTGAGTAACTGAACTATGCCTGCGCAATTAAGTATTCATCTCTTACCTACATGAATTATCTTACATTTAGCGAAACACGCAATATTCATCAAATAGATTTACTTAGTATAAGTAGGTACCTATATCTACTAGTAGATACGTACCTACCCATTATCAAGGTTTGGACTACTAATGTCTGTTGATGACTATTTATTGACATAAATGATTGTAACCTAATTTATATTTCTAATTTACACCACTATCAATCTAAGAAACAATATTAAGCTAATAAAGGATATTAAATTGACAACTTAATTTGCCATTTGTGTCAGTTTGTTTAAATAGCAGTTATAAAATCGATAAATCATTTAGATAGAATGATTGATTTGTAAACAGTCACTCGTTTAACACAAAGTGTAGTGCCTTGGTAGATATTTGTTATATATTTTTTTACTTTATAATATTATGCACAAGTTGGTAGGTAGGTAATTGGAGTCCTTTGCAAATAATTTCTAACGAAAATAAGTAATACATATTTTAATATTACATAATATTATATTAATTGACAAAATGTGATGACCTATATACAAAATATTATACCTTTGTTCTCTATTTTCAGCTACGTATGATATGTATTATACAAACTGAGTATCACATTGTGAGGTGTAATATTTCTATTATTCTAAGTGGGTATTGTTTTCACACTCACAAATCTAGTTTTGTGACATTTTGATGCCAACAAAGTGGCCTATTGTTATTTGCACGAGTTTGACATTTTGCTATATTTGACTCGAGTTAGGTACATAAATATCTCAAATAATATATATACCGACGTTTGCAAGAGCCTGTATGTTAGGCCTATGTGAAATAAAGATATTTTCATTTTCATTTTTTTATACCTATATTAGGTTCTAGGTACCTACCTTGAACCTTGCAATTTACATAATTAATTAAATTATAAAAGTTTGTTTGTCTCTAGTTATTCTATCCATACTAAATAAAGACTTCATTATTATAGAGATTCTTGAGATTTTAAGTACCAATATAAAGAAAATCCAAAGAAAACTGATAGGTCATACCCTACTCTTTAAGAGTAAAAAGAGACAAGAAAGTCATGTCAAGTCATTACCAACAAATTACCAAAATATCATCCGATTTACCTAAATCGGCAACTTATACCCCACTCAAATACAGCCAAGTACCTAGGTATGACCCTGGATGCAAAGCTCCGTTGGAAAGCTCATGTAAAAAAGAAACGTGAGGAGCTAGAATTTCGCTACAAAAAAATGTATTGGCTTATTGGAAGGCACTCAAAACTGTCAATACATAATAAACTATTGCTATATAAGCAAGTTCTGATGCCCGTGTGGACCTATGGTATACAGCTCTGGGGGTGTACCAAACCGAGCAATATGCAAGTCATTCAGAGATTCCAGAACAAAGTACTCAGGGAAATAGTTAATGCACCCTGGTATGTTAGAAACGACGACCTCCACAGGGACCTGAATATGGAGCTCGTAAATAAAATAATTCAAAAATACGCAGAGGCTCACCATCTTCGACTTCGTCACCATGTAAATCGGGAGGCTGTTAAGCTTCTCGATTACACGGACATCAAAAGAAGACTTAAACGAACGAAACCGTTCGAATTAGTGTAAAAGTGCCTTGCAGTGTGTGTCAGTTCTAAAGTGCGTGTGGAACTTAAGTAGGTCACAAGAGCAACGTGAACCTCAAAAATGCAGTGTAGTGCAAAATAGTATTGTGTGTTGTTACATACTTTCTAGGTCACAATAGAAATAGTGGACTCTAAGTAAAATAGAAAAAACTAAGGACAGTTATTGGACTGCAACTTAGATTTAAGAAAATAATCAATAATAGGAAATTTAAGTTAGAATAATATTACTAATTAGCTCATAAGCTAGATTGTAGTACAATATTGTAAAGTATCCATTTTAGCAATGGTACTTTATAATAAGGGAAAAAAAAAAAAAAGAAAGTCATGAATTATGTGTCCATAAATCCATGAAGGAATGGTGTCAATCCATCTCTATGATTTATGCAAAGTCTAAATCAAAGTTAAATAAGCGCAAGTGTGATGTCCATCATCGTCGGCGGTCAGATTCAGACTGACTGTCTGACATAAAGTCAGCGATGATTTGTGTCCGAGTGCAGCGCTCTCTAATTAGGCGCAGGCGCAAGTAGTATGATACGCCGGTTCCAGCGCACTTCCGGCCGAAGGCCGGACAGACTGGCCGCAGGCCAGTGCCCCCAGGCCGTAGGCCGGGGAAAAAGTAGTATGATACGCCGGTTCCAGCGCACTTCCGGCCGAAGGCCGGACAGACTGGCCGCAGGCCAGTGCCCCCATTCCGTAGGCCGGGGAAAAAGTAGTATGATACGCCGGTTCCAGCGCACTTCCGGCCGAAGGCCGGACAGACTGGCCGCAGGCCAGTGCCCCCAGGCCGTAGGCCGGGGAAAAAGTAGTATGATACGTCGGTTCCAGTGCACTTCCGGCCGAAGGCCCCCAGTAACTCCAGTCGGTGACTGGGGTACTAAATGCATTCATTTAACGGATGTGTGGGGGCGATGGCAATGGGGCGATGGGAATGGGGGATGACGAGTAAAAGGTTAGCGTGGTATGGACATGTTATGCGGAGGGATGAAAATCATGCAACTAAAAAAACAATGAGTATGCTTGTGCAGGGGCGAAAAAGTATAAGGAAGACCGAAAAAGATGGATGGATTGCGTGAAAGAAGACATGCGTGTGAAAAGAGTGGATTGCGAGTTGGCGGCTGATAGAAGCGAATCGAAAAAAATAACATGTTGTGTCGACCCTCCACGTAAGGGGGGAAAGGGGCAGGAAGAAGACTAACCCAACCTAAAAAGGGACAAACCTAATCTAACAGGGCAAACGTGCTAGGGTGCGTCTTGTGCAGGGGCGAAAAAGTATAAGGAAGACCGAAAGAGATGGATGGATTGCGTGAAAGAAGTCATGCGTGTGAAAAGAGTGGATTGCGAGTTGGCGGCTGATAGAAGAGAATCGAAAAAAATAACATGTTGTGTCGACCCTCCACATAACGGGGGAAAGGGGTAGGAAGAAGACTAACCTAACCTAAAAAGGGACAAACCTAACCTAACAGGGCAAACGTGCTAGGGTGCGTATATATTAATATATACTAACCTAACCTAACCTAAAAAGGGACAAACCTAACCTAACAGAGCAAAAGAGCTAGGGTACGAGTATATTATTATATACTAACCGAACCTAACCTAACCTAACAGAGCAAAAGAGCTAGTGTACGAGTATATTTTTATATACTAACCGAACGTGCAGAGGGGGTTTGCCCAAAAAAATTGTAAGGCTTACAGAACCGTGTCTCTGTACGCAGCGCTGACATTGATGGGTCTTCTCCCACTGGACCTACGCGTAAAAGAGATGGCGGAGCTCTATGAAGCCAAGCGCGGTAAACCGCAGGACATATTCCGTGGCAACGAAATCGAAGGGAAGAAGAGTTTCTTGGGCGCTGTACACCCTGCTAAAGAGGCAGAAATCCGATTCGACTGCCTTGAGGACCTCGAACCAGAAACTGTACAAAAATATAATATCCAAGGGATGTTGATATTTACTGACGGCAGCAGAATCGAGCAAAACAGTAAATCTGTTTTGGATTCGAGCGCACGCAGGAGTAGAGGGCAACGAAAGGGCGGACGAACTGGCAAAGCAGGCAGCAAAACACAAAAAGACAGCGCCCGATTACGACAAATGTCCACTGTCATATATAAAGAAGTCGCTAAAATCAAAATATATTCAAGTTTGGAACGACAGATATATAAACAGCGACAGGGCTAAGACTACGAAGCTCTTCTTCCCGGACGTAAAAATGGCTCATCAGGCCCTGTTTTTACAGTTAAATTGACACCTATACTTGTGCAGGTCTTGACAGGTCACGGTGGTTTTGCTGGATACCTGCACAAGTATAAGTGTAAGGATACTCCGGCGTGCCAATGTAACGAGGAGGCAGAAGAATCTGTTGTCCATCTGTTGACAGATTGTCCAATGTTTTGTCGGCAACGGTACGATGCTGAGCACATGACGGGCCTACAAATATCTTTGAACAATGTGTCAACACTGATGTGTGACAAAAGCTGCCAAGATGCCTTCATTACATTCTGCACAAAACTGGCTAAGTACGCAATTAAAAAGAATAAAACAAGATAGAATAAGTATTCTTGCTATATTATACACTATTATAAAGATCCAATGTATTATATATATTTTAAGTAGAATATAATATCTTACATGGATAAAATTTTTTAGGGTATAGTATGGGAAAAATACTGATTAATTTTACTGATAAAATGGAAAAAAAAATCTAAAATACAATAATTAAAACAATCAGTAAAAATAAATGGAAAAAAATCGGTGGAACAAACGACTCCGACCACAATATCGGAGGGAAAAAGCGTCTCCGTAAGACGGAGAATAATAATTAATTAACCTACCCCATTCTTATATATAGTAACCTAGACAGAGACAAACCTAACTTAACTTAACCTAACCTACCCCATTCTTATGTATAGTAACCTAGACAGAGCCAAACCTAACTTAACCTAACCTAACCACTGACCTAACGTAACTCAAGTTTTTTTTATTGAGAATTGATCAAACCTTATTAGGTGGACGAACGACAGCAAGAGTATTAGAAGTTTTAAAAAGAAATATTATGAGAACCACATATTATTGTGAAGAAAGTATCAAAACAGCCAAAAAAATCAAGACACAGTAAGATCCATATGACACTAATAACAAATATCTGTTTAAAACGGCGAATCTCTATATTATGTACAAATGATATAAAATATTTTAAATGGTGATACTGAAAATTTTAAAAGAATTTACAAACTGAACGATAAAAGTCCAGGACCAGACAATTATGAAACAATGCAACAAATATATCAAAAAGTATTGATTATGCAGAAGCATTCGACTCTATCTCGCTTGAAAGCATTTGGAACGTCCTACAACACTTTGAAATGCCGCAAATATACTTGAAAATAATTAAAACTAAACACTAAAATAATGAAAACAACACAAGTATATTTGTAAACCGTCTACCAGAATGGATGTATTCAAATACAAAAGAAGGTTAAATGAAGTTAAGTTTTCAAGACAATATACTCGTAGTTTGCTTAATCTGTAATGGCAAATTTACTATTTTTTGGATAGAAATTAACATGTGACATTAACCTACTATACTAGTGGAATAGCTAAAGTTATTAATTCAGACCAAACTATTTTCTAGGTTTATGTTTATTTTGTTCAATATAAATTCGTTATGCATTTAAGAATTACAAGTACCAATATTAATATGATCTAATATTTTTTTAATAACTCAGATTTTTCTCTCATTCGATTCAAATATTTAAACCACATCCTACGAGAGCCTTATACATTATACATACATATAATAGATACAAATTCATAGGTCAGATACAAATTCTGACACAAGTGAAATTTGTTTATCACAGAGTAAAGAAATCATTGTCTATGCTCTAGGATCCTTTGCGATGGCGCTCCCTGTCACAATTGTTTTAACAAACGGATTATTGTAGCAACAACAGATATAAATATATATTTTTCCTACACTTTCTCTTTCGAAAAACTCTATGTATCTAAAGTTCAAACATACAGACAGAATCGAAAATGGGTTCGCAGCAATATATTCTCATCTGAAATTATGTTTGGTAAATCACCATTGTTCTTTTACCACAATACAGTATGTTTTGATGAAATAAAATTTACCAAAAATTTTAACAAAAAAATTTACGAAATAACTTTTTTTTTAAATGAAAACTTTTTTATCTTTACTATGCATTAATGTTTTCTAAATTCACTTTCATACTTTTTTAAAGTTACTCAAAAGTTTAATCCTAGTTTCAGAAACTTAGACATTCCACTGATGAAAAATATTTTACGAAATATAAAACTATTCACGTGTAAAAAAAAAGATTACACAAAAAAGTTCACTTACTTACAAAAAAATTTACAAAATAACTTTTTTTTTAAATGAAAACTTTTTTATCTTTACAATGCATTAATGTTTTCTAAATTCACTTTCATACTTTTTTAAAGTTACTCAAAAGTTTAATCCTATTTTCAAAAACTTAGACATTCCACTGATGAAAAATATTTTACGAAATATAAAACTATTCACGTGTAAAAAAAAAAGATTACACAAAAAAGTTCACTTACTTACAAAAAAATTTACAAAATAACTTTTTTTTAATGAAAACTTTTTTATCTTTACAATGCATCAATGTTTTCTAAATTCACTTTCATACTTTTTTAAAGTTACTCAAAAGTTTAATCCTATTTTCAAAAACTTAGACATTCCACTGATGAAAAATATTTTACGAAATATAAAACTATTCACGTGTAAAAAAAAAGATTACACATAAAAAAGTTCACTTACTTTAACGTAACTCGAAAAAAAAACTGATCTCGTGTTTTCAGAAAACTTAGATACTGACAACAATATATAAATTTATAAAACTATTTCACGAGTTGAAAAAAAAATGTATGTCACTCAGCAAAATACAAAAAATAATGTTTTCAATTTTCTTTTCTGGTTTTTCAAAGTGAGTAAATTTCTTGTTTGATATGGGTATTTTTTTTTTATTTAGAATAGTTTTATATGCATTTTTATCCATTGTTTTCATTTTTTATTTTTGTCTAGTGATAATTTTCTTTTAACTTACAAATAATGCATCAACGCTTAAAGAACCATAAAGAGCTACTAAATCCATTACATACACTTAAACCTAAATATAGAAAAGCTTTATTGAAATCTTGTGACGAAGAAGAAATACATTGCATTTGTGAATGTATTTATAACGTTTTACAAGGTAAAGTTCCAATAGAAGATAGGAACAAGAAAAAGTTACAAAAATATAAAAAAATACTACGCAACTTGGTTCGTAAAGGAAAAAATAAAATAAGAAAAATATACTAATACAAGAGGGAGGAGCATTTTTACCTTTAATTTTGGGATCTATTTTAAGTGAACTAGTTTCATCTTTAGTTTAAAATGGAAAATGCTAAGAAAATTGTATTAGTTGAACCAAGTGTCATAGAAAAATTAAAACAACATACTAATGTTGAAAATCTTATGTCTCCATTAGATGCTGAAATGCAAAAGATCTTAAAAAGTAACATTGAAGATACTAAAAAGTGTATTTTATATCTACAAATTTTACGAAGATACCTACATTTTACCCAGAAATTTCGTCAACCTATTAAATTACCGATTATAACTGAAAAAATTAAAAATAGTGGCAAGAAAAATGAAAACTTGAGTTTGACTGAAATTCTATCATATGAAGCAAAAGAACAAAATATTAAATAATAATCGGACACGTTACATTTCAACTGAAATATTAAGTTTAATACCTAGGTCATATTTGAAAAAGGGTGAGTTGTTACTGAACTTAATCTATTTGAGTAAAAATACAATTGACTGTGATAATGAAGGTACAGTTATAATAAATAATGAAAAAATTTCTGGAAGTAATATTTTTGATCTAATAAATGACTCCCTGAGATCACTTAAAAGAAGTGATCCTATAGGTTGGGAAAAATTTGCAGAAGCTTTAAATTCAATTAAAATACCGTTGTCTTACATCGGTAAACCTAAAAGATCTGAGTTTATTCATCAACTTCAATTGAATAAGCTTGAAGGTCAATCAAATCAAGAAACCTTAGTCACACCTAATTCTAGAGGTAATAAGCAAATGACAAACATTAAGAAGAAAATAGATGGGAAAAAATGGACTGCTTATTAGAAATAAACAATATAATATTATGATTCAAAACATCCTACTGGATTCAGTGGCAAAGAGAAGTTATCAAATACCATGAGAAGTAAAAATGTCTAAAAAAGATGTGAGAAAATGGTTGCAGTCTTAAGATACTCACACACTTCATAAACTTGTGCAGCGGAAGTTTGTTCGAAACAAATACATATATTCGAAATATAATTATAGTTTTAACTATAAATATTGTGTGTTATTTATATCTTTAGTAAATATGATTATGCCAGGCCAATCAAAAAAAAAATTTTTGAAACATTAATTTAATGTTTTAAAAGTATATTTAATGAATCTACAAAAATGTATAAATTTATAAAAATATTTCACGAGTTAAAAGAAAATTATCACTAAACAAAAATAAAAAAAAATGAAAACAATGGCTAAAAATGCATATAAAAATGCATAAAAAACTATTCCAAATTAAAAAAAAATACCCACATCAAACAAGAAATTTACTCACTTTGAAAAATCTGAAAAGAAAATTGAAAACATTATTTTTTGTATTTTGCTGAGTGACATACATTTTTTTTTCAACTCGTGAAATAGTTTTATAAATTTATATATTGTTGTCAGTATCTAAGTTTTCTGAAAACACGAGATCATTTTTTTTTTTTCGAGTTACGTTAAAGTAAGTGAACTTTTTTATGTGTAATCTTTTTTTTTACACGTGAATAGTTTTATATTTCGTAAAATATTTTTCATCAGTGGAATGTCTAAGTTTTTGAAAATAGGATTAAACTTTTGAGTAACAACTTTAAAAAAGTATGAAAGTGAATTTAGAAAACATTGATGCATTGTAAAGATAAAAAAGTTTTCATTTAAAAAAAAGTTATTTTGTAAATTTTTTTGTAAGTAAGTGAACTTTTTTGTGTAATCTTTTTTTTTACACGTGAATAGTTTTATATTTCGTAAAATATTTTTCATCAGTGGAATGTCTAAGTTTTTGAAAATAGGATTAAACTTTTGAGTAACTTTAAAAAAGTATGAAAGTGAATTTAGAAAACATTAATGCATTGTAAAGATAAAAAAGTTTTCATTTAAAAAAAAAGTTATTTTGTAAATTTTTTTGTAAGTAACTGAACTTTTTTGTGTAATCTTTTTTTTTACACGTGAATAGTTTTATATTTCGTAAAATATTTTTCATCAGTGGAATTTCTAAGTTTCTGAAACTAGGATTAAACTTTTGAGTAACTTTAAAAAAGTATGAAAGTGAATTTAGAAAACATTAATGCATTGTAAAGATAAAAAAGTTTTCATTTAAAAAAAAAGTTATTTTGTAAATTTTTTTGTAAGTAAGTGAACTTTTTTGTGTAATCTTTTTTTTTACACGTGAATAGTTTTATATTTCGTAAAATATTTTTCATCAGTGGAATGTCTAAGTTTCTGAAACTAGGATTAAACTTTTGAGTAACTTTAAAAAAGTATGAAAGTGAATTTAGAAAACATTAATGCATAGTAAAGATAAAAAAGTTTTCATTTAAAAAAAAAGTTTTTTGTAAATTTTTTTTGTTAAAATTTTTGGTAAATTTTATTTCATCAAAACATACTGTATTGTGGTAAAAGAACAATGGTGATATACCAAACATAATTTCAGATGAGAATATATTGCTGCGAACCCATTTTCGATTCTGTCTGTATGTTTGAACTTTAGATACATAGAGTTTTTCGAAAGAGAAAGTGTAGGAAAAATATATATTTATATCTGTTGTTGCTACAATAATCCGTTTGTTAAAACAACTGTGACAGGGAGCGCCATCGCAAAGCATCCTAGAGCATAGACAATGATTTCTTTACTCTGTGATAAACAAATGTCACTTGTGTCAGAATTTGTATCTGTTATATGTATGTATAATGTGTAAGGCTCTCGTAGGATGTGGTTTAAATATTTGAATCGAATGAGAGAAAAATCTGAGTTATTAAAAAAATATTAGATCATATTAATATTGGTACTTGTAATTCTTAAATGCATAACGAATTTATATTGAACAAAATAAACATAAACCTAGAAAATAGTTTGGTCTGAATTAATAACTTTAGCTATTCCACTAGTATAGTAGGTTTCATCACATGTTAATTTCTATCCAAAAATAGTAAATTTGCCATTACAGTTTAAGCAAACTACGAGTATATTGTCTTGAAAACTTAACTTCATTTAACCTTCTTTTGTATTTGAATACATACATTCTGGTAGACGGTTTACAAATATACTTGTGTTGTTTTCATTATTTTAGTGTTTAGTTTTAATTATTTTCAAGTATATTTGCGGCATTTCAAAGTGTTGTAGGACGTTCCAAATGCTTTCAAGCGAGATAGAGTCGAATGCTTCTGCATAATCAATACTTTTTGATATATTTGTTGCATTGTTTCATAATTGTCTGGTCCTGGACTTTTATCGTTCAGTTTGTAAATTCTTTTAAAATTTTCAGTATCACCATTTAAAATATTTTATATCATTTGTACATAATATAGAGATTCGCCGTTTTAAACAGATATTTGTTATTAGTGTCATATGGATCTTACTGTGTCTTGATTTTTTTGGCTGTTTTGATACTTTCTTCACAATAATATGTGGTTCTCATAATATTTCTTTTTAAAACTTCTAATACTCTTGCTGTCGTTCGTCCACCTAATAAGGTTTGATCAATTCTCAATAAAAAAAACTTGAGTTACGTTAGGTCAGTGGTTAGGTTAGGTTAAGTTAGGTTTGGCTCTGTCTAGGTTACTATACATAAGAATGGGGTAGGTTAGGTTAAGTTAAGTTAGGTTTGTCTCTGTCTAGGTTACTATATATAAGAATGGGGTAGGTTAATTAATTATTATTCTCCGTCTTACGGAGACGCTTTTTCCCTCCGATATTGTGGTCGGAGTCGTTTGTTCCACCGATTTTTTTCCATTTATTTTTACTGATTGTTTTAATTATTGTATTTTAGATTTTTTTTTCCATTTTATCAGTAAAATTAATCAGTATTTTTCCCATACTATACCCTAAAAAATTTTATCCATGTAAGATATTATATTCTACTTAAAATATATATAATACATTGGATCTTTATAATAGTGTATAATATAGCAAGAATACTTATTCTATCTTGTTTTATTCTTTTTAATTGCGTACTTAGCCAGTTTTGTGCAGAATGTAATGAAGGCATCTTGGCAGCTTTTGTCACACATCAGTGTTGACACATTGTTCAAAGATATTTGTAGGCCCGTCATGTGCTCAGCATCGTACCGTTGCCGACAAAACATTGGACAATCTGTCAACAGATGGACAACAGATTCTTCTGCCTCCTCGTTACATTGGCACGCCGGAGTATCCTTACACTTATACTTGTGCAGGTATCCAGCAAAACCACCGTGACCTGTCAAGACCTGCACAAGTATAGGTGTCAATTTAACTGTAAAAACAGGGCCTGATGAGCCATTTTTACGTCCGGGAAGAAGAGCTTCGTAGTCTTAGCCCTGTCGCTGTTTATATATCTGTCGTTCCAAACTTGAATATATTTTGATTTTAGCGACTTCTTTATATATGACAGTGGACATTTGTCGTAATCGGGCGCTGTCTTTTTGTGTTTTGCTGCCTGCTTTGCCAGTTCGTCCGCCCTTTCGTTGCCCTCTACTCCTGCGTGCGCTCGAATCCAAAACAGATTTACTGTTTTGCTCGATTCTGCTGCCGTCAGTAAATATCAACATCCCTTGATATTATATCAGTTTCTGGTTCGAAAGGCAGTCGAATCGGATTTCTGCCTTAGGTTTAGCAGGGTGTACAGCGCCCAGAAACTCTTCTTCCCTTCGATTAGGTTAGCCACGGAATATGTCCTGCGGTTTACCGCGCTTGGCTTCATAGAGCTATTATATATACGCACCCTAGGTCCAGTTTGAGAAGACCCATAGGTTAGGTTTGTCCCTTTTCTGGTTAGGTTAGTTTTTTGGGCCTGCCCCTTTCCCCGTTATGTGGAGGGTCAAACAACATACTCGTTATTTTTTCTGATTAGCTTATCAGCCGCCAACTCGCAATCCACTCTTTTCACGCATGTCTTCTTTTACGCAATCCATCCATCTCTTTCAGTTTGCCCCCTGTTAGGTTAGGTTTGTCCCTTTTTAGGTTAGGTTAGTCTTCTTCCTACCCCTTTCCCCCGTTATGTGGAGGGTCGACACAACATGTTATTTTTTTCGATTCGCTTCTATCAGCCGCCAACTCGCAATCCACTCTTTTCACACGCATGTCTTCTTTCACGCAATCCATCCATCTCTTTCGGTCTTCCTTATACTTTTTCGCCCCTGCACAAGACGCACCCTAGCACGTTTGCCCTGTTAGATTAGGTTTGTCCCTTTTTAGGTTGGGTTAGTCTTCTTCCTGCCCCTTTCCCCCTTATGTGGAGGGTCGACACAACATGTTATTTTTTTCGATTCGCTTCTATCAGCCGCCAACTCGCAATCCACTCTTTTCACACGCATGTCTTCTTTCACGCAATCCATCCATCTTTTCGGTCTTCCTTATACTTTTTCGCCCCTGCACAAGCATACTCATTGTTTTTTTAGTTGCATGATTTTCATCCCTCCGCATAACATGTCCATACCACGCTAACCTTTTACTCGTCATCCCCCATTCCCATCGCCCCATTGCCATCGCCCCCACACATCCGTTAAATGAATGCATTTAGTACCCCAGTCACCGACTGGAGTTACTGGGGGCCTTCGGCCGGAAGTGCACTGGAACCGACGTATCATACTACTTTTTCCCCGGCCTACGGCCGGGGGGCACTGGCCTGCGGCCAGTCTGTCCGGCCTTCGGCCGGAAGTGCGCTGGAACCGGCGTATCATACTACTTTTTCCCCGGCCTACGGAATGGGGGCACTGGCCTGCGGCCAGTCTGTCCGGCCTTCGGCCGGAAGTGCGCTGGAACCGGCGTATCATACTACTTTTTCCCCGGCCTACGGCCGGGGGGCACTGGCCTGCGGCCAGTCTGTCCGGCCTTCGGCCGGGAGTGCGCTGGAACCGGCGTATCATACTACTTTTTCCCCGGCCTACGGCCGGGGGGCACTGGCCTGCGGCCAGTCTGTCCGGCCTTCGGCCGGAAGTGCGCTGGAACCGGCGTATCATACTACTTTTTCCCCGGCCTACGGCCGGGGGGCACTGGCCTGCGGCCAGTCTGTCCGGCCTTCGGCCGGGAGTGCGCTGGAACCGGCGTATCATACTACTTTTTCCCCGGCCTACGGCCGGGGGGCACTGGCCTGCGGCCAGTCTGTCCGGCCTTCGGCCGGTAGTGCGCTGGAACCGGCGTATCATACTACTTTTTCCCCGGCCTACGGCCGGGGGACACTGGCCTGCGGCCAGTCTGTCCGGCCTTCGGCCGGAAGTGCGCTGGAACCGGCGTATCATACTACTGGCGCATCTTATTCTATGTAAATTTGAGACGGAATGAATGATAGGTATTATTTTTATCGTGGCGATCTCTGCTTGTATGTTGATTTGAACTAACGAGTTGCCGACTCTGTTGCGCATTGTTATAATAAATATAAATAAACGTAAAACAGGCGGAGAGTGTCTTCCCTAGCTAATAGCAGAAATCATAGCATAAACCTACATAAAAATCTTGCTAAAAGGAAAATAAAATAGCAAATAATTTTACAAATTAACATGAAATTATGAATAGCTAATTCATTAATACATTAAAGTAAATGTAAAGTTGGTAGATATAGGTACCTCACACTATCTAACACAATGCACACAACCTAGGGGCACTAAAGGGAACTGTGAAAGGGAAGTCCCTAAGCTGAGTACTTATGTCGGTTACTCAACTCAAAGTTAATAAAAAACACAAGTAACTAGGCAATTATGAATGAAGTCATAATAAAGATTTAAGTACAATCGGTAAATTAAATCAAAGCAGCTAATTTTAGTACTTAGGTAAACAAAGTAAACAAACATCACGTTTGCAGCAAAAGAGCTTTTCAAAAACCCCGTACCACGACATTGGTAATCGTGTGTAATGCTACCAAGCTACCGAAGTCGCCGCAAAGTCACGTAGATTTGCCGAATCTTTCCGTGTAAATCGTCGCTTGGTACGGGGTTGAGGACGAGTGATGTTATGAGCAAGCCATTATTGTCTCGCCTCATACCGTAAAACATTACGCAGTCGGGCCAACCTCGATGATACACTTCGAGCTGATATTACCACTCAAAATATAAATTCAGAAACCTGACTTCAGGAACGTCGTCAGGGACTCTGTCTCTGATATGGTCAAGAACACGGTCATAGGTTAATAATAATATGAATTCTGCGGTGTTGCAAAATTAATGAGGTTACCTTATATCTATAGGGCTCTATATGAACACATTTAATTTAAGTTCTACGACAACATTTAACACCCCAGTCTGGGCATAGTCGCCAAATGCCCGGACAGTGGTATTTGAATGATTCCTAGATTTTTTTGCACAATTTAAACTATTTTTACGCAAAGCAAGCCATAAATTACGACATATTACGAGAGTGTAAATTATACACGGAAATATAGAACATTTATGTAAGTAAGTACATGCTATTTCGTATTATTTATGGCCTTCCTGGATCATTTAATTTATAAGCTTACCGATAAATTAGCTGATGAACGAGATGCAACAACAAAGTGCGTAATAAATACAAGAAACCAAGTCATGTGTTAACTGTCAGACATTTTTAATTTTATTTGGATTGAAGTGTATCAACAGCTCTGTGTGGATTGTTAAGTGAAACCGTTTAGGATCAACTAGAGGTTTTTGTCGAGCGGTAAAAGATGGTGAGATCTTATGGGAATAAAAGAGTTATCAATAAGTTTCAATCTGATATTCCAGTTTGTAACTTTCAAATAACACTTTTACTACTTGAATGTCGTGAATAAAACGATATTTTGTGATATCATTAATAACTAGATAGGTATTCTACCTAATCCTACTTAGTATCGAGGACGCAGGAATTAAAATGAAATTTGACAATGAATCATGAATGTATAGGTACACGTACCGACTTCATATTTAGGTTCACTTATTAATGTTATACGGAGTATAACTGGTAGATTGCGTAGGTATAGGTCTTAATTTGCGTATAATTCTTTCTGTATCTATTAGATCAAGGTATAAAGTAAATAAAACTGTCAGGAATATTTGAAAGCAGACAAATATATTTTACATGCCTACGCTATCGAAGTACTGGATCGATAAGATATAAAAGCGGGAATTGTCACGTCTGTCCAGCGTGACAAGCACGAAATCGCCAAACACAAAGCGAGCGTCAACATAAACTAACATCCGGCGAACGGTGATGTATTGCAGCCGCAGAACTATGGAAACAAATCTCTCTCCGCGATAATTTACGAGCGCAATATGGCTCCGCAGTTTCAAAACAAACAAACAAAGCAAAAACAGAAGCGCGACCCGCGATAAAAGATGTCGCCACACTCTCGCTGGCCTCACTTTAAAGATAGTCTAGCCGGTGCATAGATTAGGAAACAAACGAGATGTGCGGGCAAATAAAGGTAACAAAATTCGCGCGACCGGCCGGCCCGGCCAATCACCGCGCGGGGCGTAATTATAGCTTCTGCTTAAATTAGGAGCGACGTTTCTTGTGCTCGCTAATTGAACGCAGAATTAACTGCAATCACTCCTAAGTTTAAATCATAAAACAACTCCCTTTATCTTTATTGATTCCCACTCCAGACGCAGTCACTGCTGACTTAAACGAAACGCGTGCAAAGTTTTAAGTGCGATTGCGAAAGCAATTAATGCAGTTCTCGAAACAGTTGCTCAAATTTTGGGATCAAACAATATGAGTCACGAGGAAACAAATTAAATGGCCACCGTTCGTGGCAGGGTTGCAGCCTTCGATAAAATGTTTCAAATTACTGGGTGCCTATCGTCATTCCTGGCTCAATTATTTAAAAAACGAACGCCTGTTGTGTGAGAGTTTGTCTTTGTCGCGCATGATTTTAGTCGCTATCTCCGTCTTTGTCTAGCGGCCGACCATCGGTTGCGCCCGCGTCGATAACTGCGGAATGCGCCGGCTGACTTCAGTCGAGCGGTGCTCATAGACAATTTAAATTGGAGAAATTGGTCGATGCGTTCTTCGAGGAACTGGTAATAGCAATAGCGGACAATTAATGTCGACGTATGTAGATAGCGCATTCACTAGATAACATATTATACCTAACTGACCATCCGTAGACCGTTGCACTGTTAATATCCATTAATATTAATAACTCTACCTGAATTAAATATTTTAAAATACAAAAGTAAACTTGCACTAACTTAACTAAATGCTTATATTTTGTTATTGCTGTATGCTTGATAGTTGATACGCGGATGGGATAAATTAAATTTTACAACACATAAGTACAAAAATCTTATTTTTCTGGAGTAATAAATAAAAATAAATAAGATTGGATTGTGTTCTTTTCTCACTCTCGCAACTTTTGAGTTGTAAGTGACATAAAAACTTTCTTGAATGCTCGAAGAAAAGAAATTCCAAACCGAAGCGTTTACGTTTGAGAAAATTCTCAAGTAGTCTTGAGCTCTGTATTAAGGGTAGCATAATAAGGCTTTTTGGATTAGGTGTAGCGCTCTTGAGTGAGAATAAACCCAGGGGAAATCCTGGCTCGCAGCTTTCCTTCTAATTTATTGCTCCTCGGCCAGCGGCCTTTGTATCGGATATGCCGGCGACTGAAAATATATTAGTTCTAGACGGATTAACTTATATAGAATACAACAATAACTAATTGGAGAACTTTTCTTAAACTTAACTTAAACTATGCCAACCATATCATAAATATACAATAATAATTATATAATCAATGCAACCAAATTAATAAGAAACAAGATAAAATATCAGCTACAGAACTAAAATTTATATTTATAACATACGTAATACGAGACAGGTAGGTCCGATAAGTATAGACGTGAGAATGGTTTAATTTTAATTTAAAATAAGCAAAAAAATTAAGAATTATCATTCAAATTGTATCTGGATTCTGGAACGAGATGCAGCCATTTTTCATTACAGGTTTCGAAAGCGCCTGAAGAAATTACTGAAGAGTATCTTACCAAGGTCGAATAAACCAAGTAAATTATTAATCTTGTTTATCCTTTCACAAGGCATAATTCACGTTAAGGTAAACAGTTGGTGAACCGATCGTCTTAAGAATTCCTAACGGACTTTTTGGTGAGCGAACGCGAGATCAGAAATAACAAATAGTTTGGATTGTAGCCATTGAAAACAAAGACACAAGTGCTACTATATATTACTGTCCGAGAAATGAATTGATTTAATGAGATCTTAAACTAATTGGATTTATACAGTTCGCTTGCATTTACTCTCTGCGTTAAGATAAACGCGGGGCTCCCATCTTAACTTATTCCCTGCCTGTTGAGACAGCCCTGTCGGAAAATAAATTAGGAATTATATACATTGTGCTGGCTTTGAACTTAGGAGCTTTTGTTTATGCATGTTCTACTAAATTGATGCTAGGCGTTTGTCATAATTATATCAAAATATTTTGATACCAATAATGTGTGAGAATCAATCCTGATTTATATAACTAAAATGAATTAGTATTAATTTTCAGTATAGGTTTAATAAACTTAAAAAAAGTTGACCATTCAAAAGTAACAGTTCCATCATTGAAGATAAAGGCACTTTAACATTAATTGTAATGGTTAAAACTTTTGAAATGTAGGAGCAAAGATATCATGTCTTTGTAAGATTTGTGTACAAATAAAATCATACCAAGATTCATTACACAGTTGCAAATAAGCAGAATCTACTTATATACTTATACCTATATATACGTCGCTACATCTATTTTCAGTGGATGCGGAATTTCCGGATCCCTTCGCAGCCGCCGTCTATCGGTAGTAGTGAATTAGTGCACACACGCCGCTAGTGTGGAGACACTTCATTATGGGGGCAGGACATAAATCAGGACTTCTAATATTAAACGTGCCTTCGTGAGGCAAATTGCGAGCCTGTCTGCGACCGTGCGGTTGGCTGGTTACCATCGCTGTGTTGATGAAGTGATAATATGTTTATGACCCGTAAAAATGTATTACGTGCGGATTGATCAATGAATTTGACGCGCAGCCCTCTTGTACGTGAGATCAATTTGTCTCTTGTTTACATCAAACTTATTTATAGCATTGAGAGGAATTTTCTATCCCATATGTATAGGTACCTACGAGTACGTTTCTACTGACTGTCAATTTTGCGTATATACCTATATTTTTAGAGTATTCAGTAGGTATTACACACGTGAAGAGTCGATAAGTCCAATTTTCTTTTGGATAAAAGGGACCATGAAAGTAACATCGAGCTAATACCCATTAAGTACCTAGTCTTACATAAAAAAAACTATTTAAATTGGTGTTTTTAATTTAACTTTTATTTTGTCTTACGTACCTACGAATTATTTTTATTTAGGAACTGTTTAATTTGAATTATTATTAGGTATTGGTTAAGGTCTTTAGCTAGTAATTTTTAATGTCTCGTATTACATTATTTTTTATCACAGCTTCCGTATAATTGAATTCACGCGCCATCATCTGCCCAAATGAGATAACCAACCGAAGAAAAAATGGTTCCGAAATTTGTTTTTTAATTTATTTTTGTACCGCTAGAGATAAATCGCGGACCCCTTAGATGTCGTACTAATGTGATTTTAATGTACCCACTCAACGTCTTTGCCTATAGGTACGAGTATATCTTTAGATTTGTTTTCGTGTACGCTTACACCGTTGGGACATTAGTTACCTACTTAGAAATTTAGGTTTTTTTTCATTGAGTTCGTTAGGTTATTTTTTTAGAATAATTAAGTTTGATTCGGCAAAAATATAAAACCATATAATGGTTAGGTTAATTGTTTGCAGGTGTAATTTATATACTCTGTGTTTTTATGTAATCAATAAAATAATCATTATTAATTTTTAAATATCAATCATAAATAATCATTAGAACGTAATTGCAAGATTCCATTTCAATAAATTAAAGTTTAAGTTACCGCAATAATTATATCTCGTAGTAAAAATCACAATGTTGTATGTAAATTAACTACCTATGTATGTACAAATGCGTAAGACCGTGTGAAATTTAGATCTAGATTGAAATGTATGTGGAATGTGTACTTTAAAGCACGTGAGTTATTTAAGTAGGTATGCAGTGTGCTACAACATTGTCCATTTCAAGTTGTATTAGAAGAATCTTTGAAAAGCGAAATGTTAGTTAGCTATAAGTAACTATTTTTTGTGCATAAGTCCATAGACTTTCAAGAAGTAGGTTTCGTAGAGTTAATAGTATCCAGATAGTTACACATAGATATAAGAGTGGCAGAAAATAATAGATTACACCAATAAGATTCATTTGCATATAGGTACTGTACATAGTAAGGGTATATTTACCACAATAATAAAAGCAGTCGATAAAAAATAAATATATCTTTACTTCACATAGGCCTAACGTACAATAAGTACGTAACGTATAGGCTCTTATAAAAGGTCAATACGATATTTGTGATAATATAATATGTCTCTATTTGGTGATAACTGCAAGATGTAAAACTAAAATTACAAGGGTTCAAACGTGCCTTGCTATACGTTATCAATAATTGTGTAACTAACTATAATAAGTTCACAATTATTGATATAGCATACCTACAGGTTACTACTTATTTATCCCGGGATAAAAAACGTTTTTATTGGGATTCGGATAAAATTGCGAGATCGGACTACGGAGTAAGATATTTTAAAAAGAAAGGATGACTGAGAGTACTGACTCCTGACTCACTGATCTATCAATTAACACATTATACAAACCACTAGACAGTTGCAATCATGACGTAGGTAATCATCTGCTAAAAGGCAGGATGTTTAAAATTTTACCCAAGGATGAAAATATGATGTCACGTGAGCAAAGCCGCGGTGTCTATGCTAGTTCTTGATAAAAATTAAAAAAAGAAAGAATCGAAAGAAATGTAATTTATATTATTTTTATCTTTTTTTGACACTATCATCCCTCCCTGTTTGTCGTGTTCGAGACAGGGGTGGTTTTGAGGGTCATTTAGGCTTTGGTCCCCTTCAAACGCCCTTAAGATGTGGGGGTGAAAACCGTTCGAAATTTGTTTTATTTGCGTACCAATGCTTAAATGCTCATAATCATTTTATTAATGTCGTTTCAATTGAAGTTCCTCTCCTTTCTTTTTAGAAATGTTACGTGCAAATTATTTTCATAAATTGTCCATTGACACATCTATTTCCTTAGAACCGAATCTTGAACACATATATCGATATGTTACTCAACTTCTATTCTAGATATTTTATAGTCTATGTTATTAAGTACCTACCCAGTAGTACGCGGAGTACGTAGTCTTTAATAGTGGATACTTGAGAGGCTGAGCGTACTGTAAATGGATCGGGAATGTTGAGATGAATGTATGCTTGTATAATATCATTTCTGTCACGATTCAGAGTACGTGTACTTAGGCATAACTTTTTATTTGTGGATACGTATGATGGAATAATGCCATTTCTGGATTATTATATTTATTATTTTATTTTCGTAATTTGACAACATACTTAAGTGGTTGTTAGAACTAGAAGACAGTCACAGCGCTCCATTTAATCCTATGCGTCCTGACAGCAAAAAGTTATTTATGTATTGTTTATGAAATGAAAGGCTTGACATACCGGACGCACTGCAAAACATCGTACTTAGCATAGTGTAGTGTGTGTACATAGCAAGGAAGCAATGTTTGTGAATACGGGTGTAAATGTTTTTTTGTGATTGTAAAAGAGACACATTATAGGTACCTACCTAAATTCCAAAGTAAATTCTAGATTGGTGCATAGGTAGTAGCTTTTCCCTTTTTCTTACATTTATTTTAATACTTTTTTTACCTATATAGGCAAGCGCTTGAGTGAGATCACACCTAATGAAAAGCTATTCTACAGGCTAAGGTGGAGCGCGAGCTTGCCTGGGAAATGCCTATTAACTCTTGATCATATGAAAATGCCCAAATTATAGGTGGTGGGAAAGACAGTTCCTGGTAGGGTATTCCAAACCTTATAAAATTGGTATAGATTACTTGATAAGGATCTCTTATATAATATTGATGCTTTTGCATGCCTTAAAAAGGTAGAAACATTGACACGTTTGTAATTGTAATAACATCTATTTGACATGTTCTTTATGCAAATAAAAATTGATTGATTGATTGATTGATTTGCAGTGCGTATCAGGAACGAGAAATCAAACCGCTTCGTACGACGTATGTACGTCAACTACGAGTACAAGGTGTACCTAAGCCTTTACGATGCCTTACGGTTCACTGGTAAAAAGTGACGGTGGAACTAAATGAAATAGTTTCTGAGCACACTCTCTGAAATCTATTCTATAGTAATATATTCATAATACTTATACAAAACTAGTTTTCAAAATAAATCTGCTCGATTTATTACAAGACTTGTAACTAACGTCTTTTCATAACAGCATGCAGGAAGAAGTTAGTTCATACCATATTGATGTTTTTCTTCCGAAATGTAATATACTGTCTTAGTACATTACCAGTAATCGAGCGGTTGAACGTGCTTCAAATGGGTCGGAAAATGTTTGGATGTATGAAATTATTTCAGTCGCGACGCCTCCTGCGGCGTAGACTTTTATTTGCCAGTGAATCAACGCCCTATTGATATATTGCCGCGATGTCGACGCATGCTCTCTATTACGTTTTTTGTGAGTGCATTAATAATATTTTTGTTTATTTTGCTGTAGTGTAGTCGATAAGTAGGTACCTACCTATAATATTGTACCTTATGTATGTGTTATTGATTCCTTTAAATAAAAATAAGTACTTACGAAAAATATACCAAAGTAGGTACCTTCTCGTTTTACTTAGTTTACACGTTACAGCATACAATACTCTATGTGATTACATATTGATTGAATAAATAGTATGTTTCATTACAAGTGCGGAAAGGCTGTTATTGCAAAGAGTTCCGACAAATGTCTACCCGAGCCGAGGCGCAGCCGAAAGCGAGGGTTGACAGTCGGAACAAGTTGCAATGACGGTTCCGCACGTGTACTGAACGATTATTTTTATTACAGTTGCGAAAAAATGAAGCAATTTAATAAAATAATAAAAACACAATAAACTCAACTAACTTAACATTTTCTGAAAAACTATTTGCTTTTTTCTCTTCTCTCCACGCAATAAATTCGTCGTATGTAGATATGTAGCGACTTTTTGACTTTTCCGGTAAAATGTTCTCCGAAGCATTTTGTGCAACAAACAACTAAACTCGCAAAGAAAATTTCTGAAAAATGGCGCCAACCGTAGAATACGAGTATAAGCAGTTTTTTTTCTTCACCCATTCTGGAGATTTAAAAAAAATATAAAAAAAAAAAAATTTGGTCATAGACTAAATAATATTCTGGTACGCAAAGGGAACTATGCCCATACAGCCAAGTCTTCAGTAGATTTTTTTTATTGATATGAAATGAAAATGAAATTTAAGATGAAATGAAACCTAACCAAACTCATTCAATCAAATCTGATATTGAAACAAATTAGTAGCTTCCTTTTAGAAATATACGTATTTGCATGAATCATAAAAACTTCTATGAATTTTTTTAGTAAAAACTTCATGGTTGTTAGGGTTCCATACCAATTTGGTAAAAATGGAACCCTTATGGTGAGACTTTCTCCGTCCGTCCGTCCGTCCGTCCGTCCGTCCGTCTGTCACACTCGATTATTTCAGTAACTATTCAAGCTATCGACCTGAAATTTAGAATAGTTATAGATAATAGTGACGCGACGTCATAGCAATCGTAAAAATATGAAAATTGTTTTTATTTTTATTTAAAAAGGGGGGAAAACCGGGTCGATAAAATTTCAAAATGAGATAACAATATTGAGTGGGGTATCATATAAAAGGGCGTTACTTGTATATTCTAAAACCAATTTTTATTTATTTTTATGCCTGATAGTTTTTGATTTATTGGGCAAACTGTCGAAAAAAATACCGTTCCCCCCCCTTATCTCCGAAGTTTACCATTCGAAAAATCTGAAATAAATATGATCAATAGACATTAATGTATATTTTACAGAAAAAATAAAATCAACTCCCTAACTGTTATACTTTTTTTGATAATAATAATAATAAACCACCAAAAACAAAGTTACGTTTGCGGTTTGCTAACAAAAGTACCTACATGAAAATTATACTCGTAAATTCATGAACAAAAGTGATTCTTTCAATGTTTTACTTCTTTTATGGTATGGAACCCTCGGTGCGCGAGTCCGACTCGCACTTGGCCGGTTTTTTTCTTTTTATAGACATTATTTTGACAGTTGGGAAAGATAACGCACGAGTTCGGGAAAGGTAAAAAAAAAGCACGAGTATGTAATAGCCCACATCCCGAACGCTATACGTCCCTGCAATATGCCACTTTTTGAGCAACTGTATTAAAAAAATAATTACACGGAAGATAAAAAATAATAACACGAAATTAAGTATAACTGAAAAGTCATCGTTTCCGCGGGGTTGATAGAGTAGGTACTGAAATTTACCTGAGCGAAACTGCGGTCAAAAGCTAGTTAAGTAGTTAGCTTTAGTAGAGTAGTTAGTAGTTGGATATCGTGAAAACGCCTTATATATTGCTGTTTTTACAACACTAGCAGGAAATTTTCCAAATAACGTCCTTGTTCGACTTATAATTATGTTGCCATTAAATAATTATGAATTATTAATTAAATTAATAAAGCTATAATTAATGCAAAACCGAACGGCCCGCGGCGATTGTTTTATGCGTGACTTCAACGAGGCTGATTTTAATTGTCGATACTTAATGGTAGTCGTAAATTAATTAAAAATATTACATAGTTACTCACTTACCGCTTTAAGAGAAACGACCATAGCAACCAGGTGCGGTCGCAGCCTGGAATTTTGGGGGGTCAGTAGGTAATAATAAAACATACGTAGATTCTGGACAGATGTCACTAATCGAAGTCGTCTATTTTTTAGGAAATCGGGTGATAATAATATGTTAGACGTCTATTTACCTTCTTTCACATTTTTTTAAGATTTTTGTCTTGTACGATTTTGGCTCCTGTGACGCCTTTTCCTCGCTTATGGACTGCACCTGATACCCATCTCTTACTTTTGAGTTAATTTTAATTGGTTATTACCTAATTAATGTGATATTATGACAAACAATTATTGCACCTTTATACCTATAGAAGACAATATATATTATTATGTCATCGTCATCTCAGCTAATTGACGTCCACAACTGGACGCAGGCGTTCGAAAGGTAGGAATACCACCAATCTTACAATACAATTTTCAATGTACAGTTTTCATCAAGTAGGTATTGCAGCTGTCACATCCGCGAACATGCAAAAAATGTACACAATATAAAATATTCAAACACGCACTAAAACCTTGAAGTACTGCAACTTTAAAGCAGAAAGAGTCACATTTTCGCAGACACGCTCCGCTTTTTATGCCGTTGTACTATAAGCTATCTTCTCAGAAATAAAGTCTACTTTCTCGCAACCCAGGGTGGACGTACGTCAGTTTGTCTTTATCAGTGCCGTAGCCAGTGGCCGATGCGCCGGGTAAATTTATTAACTGTGATACGCATTCAGTGTAGCGAGCTAAAAGGTGATTTTAATTAATATTAATTACCCCCACACCTCTAATTAATGTAATTCGCGAGATAAGACGCCTCTGAGTTGTCACGCCGGGTGGCTCTGTATCGGACATGCGAACATATTTAGGTATGCATTTTTGTTATCAATCATTTGCTACGAGCGACATTTCGAAAAATCTTATTGAGAGGACTTGCAGCCGTAGCCAGATTATGACTTGATAAATACGATTTTCATACAAGCCGGCTGATCGCTCACTCCACTAAACTGTTAATTATTCCACGAATATATTTTTTCGATTTTTTTCTGCGCATGATGCAGCAATAGATAAGGTTTATCAACAAGAGATTTTGACTCAACAAAGTGTAATAGCCGACATCCAATCCGCATGTATACGATGTCGCAGAGATTAAAACTATATATTACCTAATAATTTTTTTGAATGAGAATAATAAGAAAACATGAAAAGTTTTAAATTAAATTAAGTTTTACACAAAAGAAAGTAAGTAGGTGTTTCAGTTAGGTAAACAACAACGAACTAATCAACTGGCTACAAGGTACCCGCTACGAATTAATCAAAGTTTAAAACAATCCCGTGTAGCGGCGTGAGGCGCTACCAAGTCTATATACCTACTCGTACCTATACAGATATAGAAGGATAGCACGAACCAAAGACATAATCAACTGTAGAATAGAAGATGTTCTAAGATCCAAGTATATAGCACTTAACCATGGCTTCGAGACACATTCCTTGTGTCTCTCGTCTTTGAAAATCGCTTAAGTACCTATATCATCTCTAAAATAAGAAATAAGAAATGACCATACCGACAGCCAATTACTCCGTAAATAAATCTCGAAAAAGGGACAAAATTTCAATAACTAGAAGGGGTTTACGTAATGTTTGGTTAACTTGAGTCTTAACTATGTCTATAGGTATAAGTAGCATGTCACATAATATGAATCTTCTTTTAATAAAAAGTGATTTTTAACATAACACAGTTACACTAATATTAAACATAAAATGAGTAGCTTCTCGGTGCAAAAGTTTTACGAACGAGGCTGTAGTTACTGTACTGTAGAGCTTGACATTTATATTTAGTTTGACATAAGTGCCTGATGTAAGGTCACAGTCATATGTGAAAGAATTAACATTTTGTTTTTTATATCTTTGGAAATTACAAAACGATTAAATAATTTCTGAAAAAGATGTTTTACATGCCATAATACGAGTACCGGCACGCATTACTACTAAATAAGAAATTACCACAGCCGACGACTCCGTAATTCTTCAACATGTCGAAACGGACTGTATCTTTAATAACGATCTTCTTGGCTCTCAGCGTTTACACTTGGGAATAAAATAACAAATGGAACAACTTTATAAAGCCTATAAGTTCCGTACATAAATATGTATTACGCACTCGCTACACTCAAATTTCGCCACCGTGTGCCTCGTATTGATATATTGTATTGTTTATTGCGCGGCCGAATCAAAACATGATATATTGTGCGCCGCGTGTGCTGTTCGCGAGCAACTTTCATATTTGGTAGCTTTATGGAGATAGGGAGAGCTAGATAAGACACTGGTGCTAATGTTTGAACGAAATCTGCAAATTAAACTAAGTATGTGACGCGTTTGAAAATAGTGTTATACTTTTCCATGGCGAGCATTTTGCCATGGAAAAGGATACTAGCACTATTTCTAAACTGGACAATGATAAGCCAGAGCATGGGTCAGAACTTTTCTGCTTGTAAGTATATTAATATGGAAGCTTGTTTTCTAAGGTTACGGGAGTTGCAGCAGAGCAAAGAAAACATTACTGTTCAATTTGTGTTTTGGTAGTATCCTATCAAACTATATTTTTGAATTTGTGTTTGGTACTATCCTATTAATCTACACTTTTGAATTTGTGTTATGGTAGTATCCTATTAATCTACATTTTTGAATTTGTGTTTTGCTAGTATCTACATTATATTCGTACTATTTCAGAAACCACGCTTATGATCTTATGAACATTCAACACCCAAGGCCCTTCCAGCGTTTAATTCGCATAGTTGGATGCGATACGTAGATGTATGTTCGAGTCAAGGGAATAGTTGGGATGAGGAGGGATAAATTATTGCTTTCTACAACTATGTGTCTGCGCCATGTGTTATGCTAGACACTGTTTTAAGTTACCACATGAATTACGCGGTACAAGTTACGGGTCGATATATCCAAGGACCGCTAAAATGTGTTTGAGACGTGATAAAACTCGTTTGGAATTTTTATGTCGACTATTAAAATTTTATGTGCGAAAAATATGTAGGTACAAGAAGGATAACCTATGTAAGTGTTTAACGAGGTAATTTATTGCATTCGTGTTTAATTGAATTTTAACGTCATTAATTCATTAGGTACTACAGTGTATCCTCAGGTAAGTAGAGTTTTTCAGCCGTCTTTGGAATATCAAACTAAATACATAACACGGAAAAACGGATTTGTTTAGGTAGGGTAGGAAATGATGTCCTTTGACAATCGTTTTTTACCCGACTCTCAAGGAAGGATAATGTCCTTCGGGCGTATAACTTCAATATAAATATATGTGCCATTAAAAAAGCAGCTGAAATACCTATCAGAAACATTAGCCGATGTATGCACTAAGGTCGTAAATAAAAAAGTTAATTGAGCATATTTTTGTATAATGCGGATCCCATGTCAGGCTGAACTTCTCACTTAGTCCGGGAAAGTTTTAATGTTTCGTACAAACATATCCACCTACAGTTATTCACTCACGTAGGCTAGAGGTACCTGACGCGTGTTTATTTTTATAATTGAAACAACATATTATATAGAGAAAGTAATGTTTAAAAGAGAAATAGCTCGTACCTATCTACCTCAGCAACCGATGGAACCTCTCTGGCGCAATGGCGTGCGTTCGACTTCGAGTGGGAGGTCGTGGGTTCGATTCTCGCCACGAGCCACTTAGGAATTCTATTATTTCTAATTTGGCTGGTCTGGTATGGTGGGAGCTAGTCACCATCCTGCCAGGAAAAAACGCAGTGTTAATTGGTGTATCGTTCCTTCGCGATGCTGTGTAGAAACGATTATGGGTTACTTACTTCCAACTTACCAAGATACCTTCCATAAGATAGTGCGATAACATATGCTATATTGTCACTTATCGTCAGATGAGAATTGAGATCGCAGTCACGAAGGTTATAGTAACATTGATACAGTGCCTGTAATACCTAAGTAATTGTATGCAGGAATAGGTATGTCATAAACATAAGTCATAAGTCACAAACCACAATGCCACCTCAAAAGTTTGCGTGCTAACTTCAAATATCTAGTAATCCTAATCCTATACAACAGCTCTATGCTTATTAAGAACTTTGTACCTACATATTAATTTATCGACGCAATTTCTCATAGAGCAAAACGGTTAACCTTTAACGGCACTGTATTAAGAAGGAAAGTAAACGTCTCTTAAAGCAAGTATACGCTCAATACTCTATTAGTATTGGAGAGACTGTAGATAAAATTGACGTATCCTAGGTATATAAAATTCACTTTTAATAATAATTTAATCAATTGGCTCTTGCCACTTTAGTTGCATCATGATGATTATAATGTACTTACGAACTGAGACGTAAGCTTTCATATTATTTCGTATTGATATGGATGGAACTTAATATCTTTGAATAATCTCTATTGTGTCTATTAGTGGAAAGTAAGTACACAGTTCTTTGGAGTCAAAAATATCAGATTCTTATAGCCAATGAATGCAGTTACAATGGTGTACTAGATATTGTAAACAATACAAACGCTCCGGCTATTAAATTTAGGATAATTAAGAATCAAAATTTTTTTATAAGTACGTACTAATCGGGAAATGGATTATAAGGGACCTGTTTTATTTTATCACTAAGATACAATCTAATAAAATCATTTTCATTAATTTTGTAGTTGCACTGCACTGGGAGGCTGAAAGCCACTTTATAAATATTAAAGGGTATAAAATTACTATATTCATTCGCAGACATAGATATTAAAGCCCCCGGTTTTATGAAAATTAAATACTGGCGGCCATTACACCCTTTGTCTATGACCACATGTGCTTGAATATGCAAATGATGTATTGGATGTCGAGTACAATACTTGATTAGAACCCCGTTCGCTTAACTTCAGTAGTTATATTGTAAAAAGTCATTATATACTAGACATATGGATATAACAAGTTCAAAATCATCTGAATTAAAATAAAATCAGGTAAAGAATGTGTTAGAGATTTTGAAAAGAAATCGGAATCCACTACAAAATCCTCAAACGCCACTTAAGATGCCATAGATTACATATATCTAGCATTAAACACATACCTAACTAATTCAGCATTCTGCTATCCACTATTTCGAGCTTCATAATTGTTTTTTCTTTCGTGAAAGTTATTTTAGTCTAGAATCGCAAGCTGAGTCACTTATAAGGGCTCTTACAAACTACAGAAAATTGGTACAATGCCCGTAAGAAACGATTTTACGAGGACTCAACAGCTCACGTTGACCGATGAATTAAAAAGTATCTTCATCAAAATAACACATTGATTACTATTCATATCTACACGATTTTGACGCAGTCCAAATCTCAACAAAAAAATTCAGACACCAAAACTAAAAAAATACAACTTTGCGTTCTTATCGAGTTATGGAGGTAAGTACAAAAGTATCAAAAGCAGTATTTTTATATAACAGTTTAATTCGTAACTGAAAAAGGACCGTTTATAAAAAAAAACAGTCAGGATTAGACTGTTGGTAGTGCCCAAAGATTGAGCGGGATGATCAGAAAAGGTCTCAAGGGTATACCTATGACTAAACCGTCGATTAATTCTGCAGTTTGTGGGACAACTAAACTCCGAATATACCTACTACGTGAATGCAATAAATATTTAGTGTGACAACTGAACACGTTTTGGCGAACAGAAATTGCATGATAAATAATTTGGATTAGTGCCTATCTGAGTAGAGAGAAGGCGACGGTTGAAGTAAAATAGGATGAAATTTTACAAATTACTTAAAAACATATAGGTATTACATTAGCTTTTCTTAAGAATGACTAGGCATGGCACTAGGAATTTGTTTTTCACATCTGAAATTTAATTTTGTATACAAAAAGTTACTTTCTTATCCGTGCACATGTTGTAGTTGTCATGCAGATTTTATTGAGAAAGTACAATTTGTTATTTGCCTATAACTTTGTAATCCGCATGTTTATTAAAAATTGTGGGAGTTTATGTGGAAACCGTAGATTATAAATATTTATAGAATCAGCTTCGTACGGGATTCAATACATCCATGGTCAATCCTTTAAATTAGTAATAATATCATTAATTTTCTGAGTCCTTTTTCATCGAAATCCGTTTTCTAAATGTGTACCTACCTACTAACGAAGTATATATAGGAGGGCTAAGAGTTGATTGAACTGAAAGTAGGTAAATGATCGACAGGCATGCCTCTGTCTGATAGTAAATTGAGGAAACCGCTTATCAACCTCGTTGACAAATCTATGATGAGATCTAGCACCAGCTAGATAGCCTATATTAGAAGAGACTTTGATGGCATTCCTTAGAAATGCTTACAGTCGAGAAGTAAGTAGTACAGTAACACGTTATTGATTTGCGTTATATTTATTATACCTACACTAGCTGTCGCCAGCGGCTCTGCCCGCGTGAATTTTGGTTTTTACATATCCCATTATTACGAGTAAACCTTAAAAAATAGACATATGCAGGTGTCGCTGATTTTTTTTAGAATTTTTAAAGAAGAATAATTCCATGATACATGATATTTGCGTAACTTTAACCGTTTACGAAGCTCTTTAAAATATTTTTTTCCCATTTTTGCAACTTTTTTCATCGATACTCCGCTCTTATTGGTCATGGCGTCAGTGTTATATAGCCTTTTATTGTACATTGCGCTTAAACAAACAAACTGTTCCAGCTTTATAATATTAGTATAGATACTTGTAGTATACCTACCTAAATATCCATTTAATTTCACATAGATATTTAATTAGGTAAGGAATTCTGTTGCATCTCTACAAATTATTTAATTACTTAAGCCATTGGTTGTTTATGTTGCAGATATTTTCACTGCATTTCAGCTATTCCCATGTTAATTTGAAAGTCTCTAATTGACTGTTAATTAATTCTCATTTTAACAGTATCGGTGTTCATACGCAGGTATATTACGCGTTGGTTGTATTTCATAGATAACTTTCTACAAACGATAGGGTTACACTTTGTGTTTGGAACGGTACATGAAAGTACCGTTTTATATGCATCTGTAATACATTATGGAATAGATAAGACAACTTTCTGTCAATTCTTTCTGTTGTCAATCCTTCGATGCTAAAGATTGTTATCTTTAATCTGAGCTCAAAGGCTCAATTCAACTGAACTTGGCGGTAGAGTTTTATTTTTATTTTTCATTTACAAGAGTCTATAAGAGTTAGGTATTTAGTTCATTGTGCAAAAACAAACAAGGTTTTAATTGTTTTTCATTTTTAGCTTCATTTAATTTGGGTGCAGTATAGTATACCTAATTTTAATTCGTAAAAGTTCGGAGAATGAGTATGAGACGCGCTTGGCACTGTGTACACATATAAGTATAGCTAGTCGTAGATCGGCGTGACGAAATGTGTTGATAACATATTATTATTAGCTAATTGCAGTGCATTGATATTGAACGCATAAAAAATTATTACTTACATAATTATTTACATCATTTTTCTTTCTTTAGGTATCGCTATTTTATTATTGAAGTAGATATCGATGTTAAGAATACTTGTACAAAATATACGTACAAAATATCAAATACCTACGTTCTAATATATATATGTGTAATATAAATATGTAGGTATAATTTCATTTTCTTGATAGTGAAATCGTTTTATACTTACTATATAGTTATAACAATCAGCAGTCACGGTATCGGTTTATACTTTATACATATTGCTAACAATGTTAGGGTAAATTTGATTCACTACATAAACCGCAATACACAATGCGGCATCAAAAACTTTTATTCACTACCCTTAGATCGTCTTAACCCTTCAACCCTTTCTATTCGGTTCATAAAGTCGGTGAAACGTACAAAAATACGAACATAATGCCATTTGCATAATGTTTCGCGCTTTGTTTTTTCATAGAGTCGGATTTCAAATGTCACCGCAGACCAAGGGTGCGAAAACTGCCATTATGGGGTGCACAACTGCACAGTATATTAAAAAGCGTTTTCGTTCTTTGCATTCTTAAGGTCAGGCACGAGCTGTTATGACTTTTTTTTTCTCTTACAAGTTGGTACCCATACCTAGACTATTTATATAGATCACATAAATGATGAACGCCACTCCACGTGTTTACGCATACACGTTGAAAGAATAATGTAGTGGAAGGACGTTCATTTTTAAATCAGACTATCTCTACCTACTTGATCTTAGCTATATTACTTATTAGCGATCGTCATAAAATCTTTTCTATAATTTATGCATAACTATAAAATATGGAATGAAATTCAATTAATGTATGGGAATGTCATGTCCGATCGACGAAATAATGGTCACATGACTTGTTCTTTAAATATAATACACTTTTTTAATTCTGTTCCACGTTGTTATATTATTGTGACCGATCGTAGATAAATCGTATGGCTAGGGCATATAAGGGTGGAATGTGAAGACGCAGTTTATGGCTCGATAGCAACGAAAATTACTATAATACTTGTTGCCTTATTAAATTTGCAAGAAAAAGTGAATAATAAAAGCAATTGTACAAATCGTTAATTTTTCTTAATAAATGTTTACTTTCGATTTTTTAACAGATTTCGAAAGTTCGAGGAGATCAAAGATAGACAGAAATGCAGAAAATTATCTTAAATAAATTAAACATTAGTTGGTTCATGATTCATAGGATGTAAATACCACGCAATCGACAATATTTAAATCTAAGATCAAGGTTTCGACAATCTAAATTGCAGCAAAAGCTTGTTTCGTAATATGATGATTTATCGGATAAAAATAATTAAAATTAATTGGCTTAGTAATATTTATTACGTTTCATTTTTTGTCGGACTTTATTTAATTACGCTTACCTCTAGGTATCTACGTAAGCTTTTAGATATACTTTGGAGAGTGTGCTCAAGAACTCCACAATCTAGTACCTCCTTTCTACCACAGAACCGCGAGACACCGTGAGAAGTGGCATCCTTATGTGGTTGATGTCTAGCGAACCCGAACGAAAATTTTCTTCCACGTTGCTGATTTGAACCGCTAACAAAGTTGCCGCTAAGGTGTGGAACACCCTTCCAGCTTCTGTGTTCCCGGCCAAGTACAACCTGGGTGCCTTCAAGAGAAGAGTGAATAGGCATTTTCTAGGCAAGCGCGCACCATCCTCTACCTTATCATTTCTGTCCATCATATATGATTGAAGTCAAGCGCAAGTCTATAATAAAAAAAGAATGAAATTCTCGTGAGATTTTATGAACATTATTAAAACTCTTTTAGGGATTGACTTTTAAATAATTTCTTTCTGCCGGAATTGAAATATTTCTTGAGATTCATGTATTTTTTATTTATTAATCACAGAAACTTCTGCTGACTAGGGCAAGGTTTTAAATAGAAGATAATTTCACAAATTAAATACATAAAGCGTTTGTTGAGAAAGATAGAGAAATAATAAAATAATTTTCTTTCACGAGGTTGAAAGTAGGCTCTTTAAGTACAAATTTATTTAGAGGTAGTATAAATGTAGAAAAGTACTGGAGCTAGAGTGATGCAAGAAGAAGTCACATATAAACATGCAGTATTGGGACATTGTCAAGTAAAGCGCGCGGTGTGACCTTAGAAGTAAAAGCGAAAGTCATTCGAAACTGGGGAAGTCCGACAGCGACTAGAAAATTAAATAGGTCGTAATGTTTGCACGTGAAGCGCATAAATGCCACGGTTCAGTTATGTGAACAAAGCCCTTCGAATCGATTGTGGCCCTTAGGCTGATCACAATAAGGATTGTTTAACATCTTCGTAGGTATGTAGTTCAATTTGTGACACTTTTAAGTTTCAAGCAGCGAGTTGCAGATTGTGCGCAGCAACAACGGTAGCAACTACATAGCTCTATGGCTATAATATGGACCAAATAATTGCTCTCACAAAATTTATTTTATTTCTTTATTATATTAGTTTAAGCTTAGTAACGCTTGATCACTTACGGATATCAGTAGTATTAGAATTTGATGAATTTTTTTAAGTATGTACCTATTTTATTTATTTATAAATTTTAAAAAGTTTAGATAGCTAGGCAGTGGTAACAACAGTGCTATTGCTATTCTGAAAGCATCATGGAAATCTATATGCAGAAAAGGAAAAGCTGACTGAGGCTGACTGACTTTTTCAACGCACCAATAAAAAATCCGGATGAACCTGTTTTAAAAGTAGTTATTTGTTGACAGTTATTATATTTATAATACAGTAAACGTTCACTGTCATAAAACGATAAAAATAAGAAAATAATAAGAAAATATGTACGATATCCTCTTTATTTGTTAATAAGGATTGTTAGCACAAAAAATATAACATAGAAGTTTTACTTGCAAGTTCATCTCTAGGGTGAAAGATTATTGACAATACGTTGACTTTGTAATTTTAGCTTTGTATTACATTTTGAGAGAAACGCACATACCTAAGACAATGTGCCAAAACTTTTCCAAAGAGAACTCAACTAAACGTCAGTAGACTTGAAGTCTACAGTAGCGGATGTAGTAGTCGTTCCAGCAATAACAGTTCCGGTAGCGACACTCGACTCACTTCCGTCGTCGACGAGGAAACGGCTTCCTCCCGATTGTTTATGCCTTCGACAAATACCTTCGACAAGAGAAGAACATATTATTTGATCTATTGCACGAAGTATGCCTATCCATTATCGAATTTTGTTCACTATAGTTTTCACCTATAAATGCATGCTTTAATAAAACTTCACATTATACAACTTTATGTATTTATGACTCTGCAAACGTTGCTTGGCCATTCTCACTTATAGGATAGTTATACGTCTTATTCTCAGACCTAAGTTTATGCAAGAATAGGCAATTTTTTAATTTAAACCGGTCAAATCTTTTTGGAAGTTTTGTATCTAAGGTAGGTAGGTATTAGCTGACCGGGCAAACGCTGTTTTGGCATTTAGGGTATGAAAAATAGCGGACGACCTATTCTCAGACCTACCCTATGTAGACAAAAAAAATCATGTAAATCGGCCAAGCCGTCTCGAGGGACTTTGGTAACAAACACTTAGACATGAGAATTTTCTATATGTTAGAAACTAGATTTATTTACTTTTATGTGCATAAATATTTGAGGCTTGACACAAGTGAAGAATTATGACAAAACTTGGTACAACTTGGATTTACCAACTATTATCTCTAGAGAAAACTTTCAGATTTAACTACGTATTTTATATCCTCATTACGATTGCCATCAGATGGCAATTACAATTTATTGCTATCAGAATATGGAAATTGTGGCGCCTGCTGCAGTGAAAGGGGCTCGAATGTTTTTAAACTGGAGCAAAATTAATGAAGATTCCCTCATTTCAATTTCGGAGAGTTGGGTTGTAGGAGATGCTAAAAATGTACCCAGTTTTCCGAACATAATTTTGTTATTACGGTTTAATCCGCTTTCGTTTGCGTGTGTGCATGTAAATCAAGTGTTGTTTTTACATACCTAAGGGTGAATCATGTGATTTATGGGCAGATTTTAAGCTCCTTTGAGTACGAATAAAGATTATATTCAAAGCCAAATGTAACATTGCGTTGAACGGCGATCAATACGCAACATAGCACCCCATAATGGAACACTTTTACATACCGCCCCCTGGAAAACCAATAAGAACAATAATAAATAACTCTTATCATATTTCGAGTATGCTCCTGGTCGCATCGCGAGAGATCCGAACCAATATATCACGAGGAATTTACGAGGCAAGATACGACAGGAAAATTGCAAGAATGGTGGCGCAATCTATCTTAGTTGGGTCGGCGGGGGAGGCTGGGGTTGCTCAGGAGCTCCGCGCGGCGACGGGGCGAAGGGGAAACTTCGAGAGGTTATTAGTCCAAGCATCTGTTGTTGAGCGGGGGCGTGATGAAACTGCTCGGGTACAAGCTAACAAATCTAATTGCTCAGTAGGCGCCCGTGTACAGTCGCGGCTGACAAATGGCCCCTCATGTGGCAGCGTGGTACACGGCGGCAATTTGTTAAGGGCACAGGTCACCGTGGGTGATTTAAGATTTTATATCAAACAAGAATTTACTGAAGGCGCTAAACAAAAGCCTTGACCTGGAGCTAACTTTTATCTAACATGAAAGTAATAATATAAAAGTAACACAAGGATAAGTGTACTTAGTACAAAATCATTTTTAGTCATCTCTGTTTAGCAAATAAAACCCCTTATAAAACTTTTAGGGCTTCAAAATAGGTTGAGCTAAAGGTTTTACGGGTTTTCTTTCTGGTAACGGTGATCTAATAATTTCCAAAAAAAAAATTTTTCGGTCTAAAAAAAAGGATTATAAGAATAGTGACTACATTAGGACTTCTTTTTCTGGATCTTTGAAGATAAATTACTAGTAGGCTTAAATACTAAAGTGATGAAGAAAATTGTATGGTCCAACAAAAAAATCTACTTATTTAGCTGTCCTGCTCCAATTTTCACATTAACTCTATGATTTTTCGTTTCGTAAGCATTTTTTTACTTCCGCTGTGTGCCACGCCAGCGTGTAGAGTGTTGGATGAACGTCTATTACGAAGAATTATTAGGCTTAATATTTTTTTTGTATTGAAGCCTCGGCTGACTCAAGATAACGAAATACGAAAAGTTTAGTTCTACCGTGTACCTCATACAATCTTTTTATGCTTATCTTTCTGTGATTTATGACTTGTTCGACGTCCAGCAACGGGAAAGAAAGGAGGTATACAAAAGTAATTTATTTTTTTCGTTTGTTTTTCTCGTGTTTCCGCCCGTGCGTGTACTGGCCGGGCAAACATGTTTTTGAAGTTGGCATTTTTGAGTTGTCGCGTATGATTTACGTTTGACCCCGGGTGTGGGCGTTGCTTAACTCGATCGGTATTTCGGCTCGTAAATAAATCACAGTATATAAATCTTGCATAAAACGTCACCTCTTTATTGAGCATGACATGTAAAGTTGTAACAAACTGCTTTATCATATAATGAGCTTAATTCATATTGCGAGGACTTCACTGTAATTGTACTCATCATGATATTATTACACTTACCTACATATAAAATTCTCTAATAACTATACTATAAAATTCTCGTGTTTCGTGATTGTTTCCGAACTCCTCCAAAACTCGAACTCCCATACATTTCCTGGCCCAGACTAAAATCCACTCCAATCCACGTTCAGTTATGAAACTTCTGATACTTGTAGTACTCAACTTGACTTACAAAACTGTCATACAACTGTAAAAAGATACATACAATATTATTGTTTCCAAGTGAATAATTTTACTGCAGGTTATCTGAAAAAGCCAGAAAAATCCATTCTCATTCTAAAAGACCCATGTGTAGTAGCGGGTCGGTGATAGGTTGACTTTTTGTTGCCATATTTAAAAAAATATTGTCATTCGACCGGTTATTTTAATTGTATTTTATTTTTGATTCCCTACTTCTAAAAATATGGTATTTATACAAAAAAGTCTATGAAAAATAGCAATTCAAAATAAATCATTCCAGAATCTGAACGGTCTCTGGGTTATTTTTGTTAGAGGTGAGCCAATTTTCGCCATTCTCCTTTTCTGTGTATATTCGGCAGGTCTGAGAGTAGATCTTAAGCTATCTTTTTTATATGCCTATTGACAAAACAACGTTTGCCGGGTCAAGTAGTAAGTAAATAAAATTTTACTTTTTGCAGTTTGAGGATAAATTTTAAAAATTCTGTTTCAATGTTAGGTAGCTACATAGGTACTTACAGTTAAAACTAGCCGCAGCCGAAAACGTCCCACCAGAATAACCGGACCTGAACCAATTTGGAAAACATCGACCCGTAAATTGCCCTTTTTGCACGATGCATACCTAGTTTTACCATCATCGTCTGCGTACATCTGCGTCAGAGGACTTGCAAATAAGCAAAACCGACAAAAATTTAAATTTTTACTAAATAGATAATACAGGTATTTTTACTTACGCCTTTTATAAATTGAAAGAAAATAATATAATAATAACTCTGGTGCCAGTTCAATTAGTTATACAAATCTCACGCTTAATTAATTAAGAAGTCTCGAAAATAGTTTTATCCTTTGTTTTTTAATATTTCTTGATATTAAATTTTACAGGGTTTTTATGCCATAGGTAAATTTCCAAAGTATAGTGATTAGCACCATTACCGATGCAGTTTTGACGACCTCCGTGGCGCAGAGGACGCACGCTCGGATTCGAGTGGGAGGTTGCGGGCTCGATTCCCGCCACGGGCCAATTTGGAATTTTATAATTTCTAAATTGGCTCAGGTCTGGTCTGGTGGGAGGCTTTGGCCGTGGCTAGTTACCACCCTACCAGCAAAGACGTACCGTCAAGCGATTTAGCGTTCCGGTACGATGCTGCGTAGAAACCGTTGGGGTGACTTAACTTACCCCTTCCAAGTCAGTACGCTAACATCTTCGGCTGCATCATCACTTACCATCAGGTGAGATCGCAGTCAAGTACTAACTTGTATAGCGTAAAAAAAAAAGTAAACATAAACAGAAGATCGGCAGTTGCTAATCTAGTTTTTTCATGGATAGGTATCTCTATCTATGGTCTATATCTTATTGTCCTGAATGTGATGTAAGAGAGAGAGAAACTGAATAATAAATAAATTACCCTGTATGTATAATTTAATCGAAGTGGGCTGTGAGTGAAGGATTTTTTTTATTACTTACCCAGTAGAAACACACCTTATGTACTGAGATTTTCCCGAATACAGAAATTATGCATTCTTAAAAAGACATTACGACTCTTAATATTTTTATTTTGTTCACAGGTACGTACCAAATACGTGTAAAGTGAAGAGAAAGCTGCTGTGAGTAATTAAAACGCAATTTAAAACATGTGCGGTTAGGTTAAAAGCTCTAACTTTAATTAAGGCTTCCGTTAAAACGCTTGCGACTGTAAATACGTGATTTTGAAGTGTAAAAATAATAGACATGTTTTGACATTTGGCATTGGTGTTAGTGAGTGTAAACATGGTGTAAACTGTAAACCTCATAGTGTTCTCAGAAACATCGTAAAGGGCAATACAGGTTATATGTGTATGAATTGCAACCGCGATGCAAACCATAATAACAGATCTTGTTACTTCACTTTATATATTTGAGTAATGGATAATTTTCAGACTAAACAATTTATGATGTCTAATTATTTATAAAATATTGCGCGGAACATTAGTCACAATATACCAATTATTACATTTACAAATACTTGTGTATAGGTACCTACATAGGAAAGTATATCTAAATCAAAGTCCTAGGCTGGCTTACTCTACATTATTCCCATTTTTAATTAAATCGTACAAATTATGTATTTTGATACAGTCTTAGAAGTATATATATAGGTATATAGGAAAAATCTACTGATAACTTGTAGATATAGTTATGTATATTTATGAAGTTTTAATGCCTTATTTTTATTAATATTCTTACAAAAAGTGTATTGATACCTAAATATTTGATGTAGGTACTTATATAGTCGAATTTAATTGCAAAATACAGGTAGGTATAACATGCATGTATGTTAGTAGATCCTTATGCCATAATATCATATAAGAACATGCTGATGATATCTATTATAGTGGTCGTAGGCTCTCTTTTGCATCATTAAAGCCATAACAATTTTCTTGGATAGATTCTTTGATACATTCTGATTCTCCCGTCAAAGTTATCGCCACTATAAACAACCACATAGGCTTAAATTATGAGTATGAATTGTTTATATAACGAGTACCTCACTAAAGTCTCCCAAAGACGAAAATAAAGCTTTGCAACTTGAATGCATCAACATCATAGAACTTATTGAGCTCAGAAAAGTTTGAAAATACTATTTTCAGTTTAAGTGTAGATACAATAGTCGGATCCAGTTATTTAAGCGGGAACTAAAGCAGTGTACACATTGCGCCCGTCACATTGGATATATCAAAAAACTGCCCGCAGGCAATGTTTGCAAAAGTGCATGCATTATGAAGATTGCAAATCTAGCCGAGCCAAGCAGCGGGCTCATGCTCGTTGCCAAAAATCACACGATAAATAATACAGCCGGCTGCATGCATTATAGCTGTACCTTATCTTAGTGTATTTGAAGCCAAGAATTGTCCATTAAATATGCATTAAAATTACCTGTCTCGAATGAAAAATAAGCGAAATTTACGAAGGCGATTGTCCTTCACACAAAGAATTTACAATTGAAACTTTACCTACTATGTACTAATGTTGAATTATTATCCAGTAGTTAAAAAATATATAAATTATTGTAAAAAAATCATAATAGTGTTGTGATACGTTTATCTATCACATTATTTACTACAAAATATTGTGCATCAGCTAAGAAAAACTTAACTTATCGAGTTACTCAAAAAATTAAAAACAACTTGCAAAATAAAAGAAAAATCGAATTAGTTTTTAATAAACACTTACCTACATCAACTTATAGCGAACAGGTAAGCTAACAAAGAAAATTATTTTCACACAAAACAATAATAAAATAAAATATCGAATCATTTATTCCAAGCGCGTGAATATAGCTCAACCTCCTCAATTAGATGCGTCGCGGATAATATTGTATAACTGGGAATTCTTCCAACTGCCCGGCTAGATATTACACAACATGGGTTTTTCTGTAACAAGCTGGTATGTTTTCTAATACGCTGAGATGCGACGAGAATTATATTGCATTTCATTAAAATAATGTGTAACGTGGTATAAAATAAAAATTCTTACTCGTTGTATGTTTATTGTGCACATATAATTTCTTATCGGTTTTTTAAAAAAGTCTGTGGAAACTATTTAATTTCACAGTAATTATGTTTCATATTTTTACCAAATTGTATTTTTAACATAATTTACAAAATCTGTTTGCATTATTATTACAGGATTGAAATATTCATAATACGAGTATCTTTTAGCTTTAAGCAAAAAAAAATGCAAATGCTTTATTGCTCCTTATATATAACTATTTTTTTTGCCTTAAAGTGTAAAAAGAAAGAAAACTTTTTTGAAAACAACAATTGAATATCCGCCCATTCGAAGTCGGGACCAACTGCCATGCAAGTGTGATAGAAAACTGACGTTGTGACTTCAGAGTTACATATCAATACAGATCATAAGATCCCAACGATAAATAATATAGTTTCGCGTGTTCCCATGTCTCGTAAACCGGACATAGCCTCTCAAAGTGTCAACGTATCAACCCACTCATTGTCAACATCATTGTCCATTGGAACTGCCAAGATTACTACAGTACACGCCACTACTATTGATTCCTTTCACATTCGACTCGCAAACTTTTTTTGGACATTAATCATACAGGTTTTTCGTACTTCATGTTACCACTGAACGACTCTCCTGCAAGTCCTGCACTGTACATCATTTGGTATATTATAAATTAGTCCACTAGCTTTTCTTTAGTAATCAGAGTCTTTATTTGTCGTCGTTTAATTAAGATTTATTTTGTATAAGTACCTATTGTTACTTAGAGCTAAAATGACCTTCTTTATAAACCTTAAAAATAGCCCTTACCTACCATTTAATACAAACAACTTTATTTAATAACTTATGTAGAGATTCATCTTTGTATTTTATTTAGATAACAATGTAATAAAATCTGTGATCAGGTAAATACAAATTGTCCAATAATTTTTACTTGATTATTAAAGTATTACTTACTTTATCATTAGCACTGAGCGGTTTGTTCAAAGGTCAATGGACATACCAGCGTAGCTTGCTAGAGTATAGCCTGTATAGGTTATGTTAGCGATTATCATCAGCGTTTTGGTACCTATCAGCTTTAAGATACTAAAGCTGGTAGGTATTGGATCGTACCATCGTATCGATCACATCGTAAATGAATAAAAAAAACTAGAATATCACGTGACAGATCAGGAAGTCGCTTCGAGAAATTTAGGTTCTCTTGTATCTTTGATGTTGGATCGTGAATCAATGGTAGGTCTCGTTTCGCGGCGCGCTGCCAAGCGTCTCGATTGTTATTCACCAACGCCGCGACGCGCATACGGCGAATACTGAATGTGGGGAATTTTCGCATACATGCCCTGTCACGGGCACTTCATCTGGTGCATTGACGGGTTTTTATTTTGGTGCTGTCAGTTGACACGTACCGACGTGTGGCTGTGGGTAAGAGTAGGTTGAGTTATCCGAAAAATGCAGGGGTAATACGGAATTAGGTCTTCTTTTTTTTACAACATACAAGTTAGTACTTGACTGCGATCTCACATGATGGTAAGTGATGATGCATCCGAAGATGTAAACGTAGGTACTAACTTGTAAGGGGTAAGTAAAGTCACCCCAACGGTTTCTACACGTAGCATCGCAAAAAACGCTAATTCGCTTGGCGGCACGTCTTTGCTGGTAGGGTGGTAACTAGCTGCGGCCGAAGCCTCCCACCAGACCAAACCTGAGCCAATTTAGAAATTATAAAGTTCCAAAGTAGCCCGTGGTGGGAATCGAACCCGCGACCTCCCACTCGAATCCGAGCGTGCGTCCCCTGCGCCAGGGAGGTCGTAAAAACTTATAGACGTCCTCTAAACTTATAGACGTAAATAAAACGTATAGGGGAATGTGGATAGAGGTAAGTACCAAAACTGAAAATATAAAGACGAATCACTCTTTAGGTAAGCAGGTAATAATAAGTTTTTAAAGCGTACCTAGCTAAGGTACAATAATTAGATATTCACCGAGTCTCAATTCGATCCATGTTCTCTTTTCAGTTAGTCTTTGTCAATTGTAATTTTTTTTAAACTGTCACAAAGAAACTCGTAGATAGCAGTTGAATAGTGGAATTTGCAAAAATATACAAGCAACAAAAAAGTCTCCCAGTGTCGACGAACGAATAACGATTTCTAGGAATGGTGAAATATATGGGGTTTTGCCTACATGGCTCCAGTTAGCATAGGAATGTTCGGACGTATCCGGTCTGAGAAGATTTTTGGACTTTTGGTGATGCTAGTATTTTAAAATAAAACACAAGCATAAATTAACTCAATCTCTTACTGAATCTATGGCTATTTCACTAGAAATAATCATTGAATCAATTGAATTTCAAAGGTTTTAACTTTTAAATATGTTAAGCTAGGCGCAGCTAAGAGAAGGCGCAGAAGATGGTGTTAAAAAAAACTTTTGAAAATAATGATGAGCAATATAATCTTATATGTAACAAGTGTAAAAATATCATTGAAAATTTTATGTAGGTGTATGGTTGGTCCTCTTTATTTTCCCTGCTATCCATCCAATATTTCACAGTACCAATGAGTATACCTATTTGGTACACAGTTATATCATTGAGTTTATTATGTACCTACTTACGTACTCAATAATAGATGTCGACTTTAACTCAGATTTTTTTTCGTGGGCGTATATCGCCCATGTACCTACTTACTCAACAAAACCATAGAAATCATTAACGTTACAATTTACAAACATTTATTTAGTTTTATTATGGCCATATAACCTATGTTAACAAGGCAACCGTTACTCATAAAAACCCCGTTAAGTAACTATTTTACTCGCTGTTGATAAATTTATTCCGCACACACAATCTAGAAGCGAGTCACAAGCTGTCCAGCCATTAGCTTTGGATTTCACGTAGAGCCAAGTTGTCCAGAGCCCTTCGCCAGTGCTTTAACACATGAATGAGAGCGCGCTATTGAGTACCAGTATGGACTACAGACAAACTGACAGACACGCTCGTTCCCATGTTAGACACAAGTGCCGAACCGTCACATGGCGTGCACTTGAACACGTACATCTTGATACAAAAGCCTTTAATACGAGCCGAAAGTCGATACGATACATGTAAATAAATCTTTGCTTATACGCTTACACTAATGTATGAGATATATCATTTTTTAATGGTTAATTAAAACATACATGTTTTGCTTATCAATGTATATACTACATCATTAACAAGTGTAGCTATTTATTCATAACACTATTTGGAGAAGTTGACAGTCACAAAAGACACTATCAAGTATTATCTAGCATTTAATATTGCAGAAAAACAGCCATGCTTGCATACAGGTAGACTAAACAGAAACGAAAAGATTTAGTTGAAATTGATTACCGTTTTTTTCAAAATCTCGCGAGAGCTTTAATTTTTCCGACACACTAAGCTTATTACCTGGTGGCTTTTACAACTATCCATTCTAAATTTCAGGCCAATCATTTAATGTACGTGAATGCACTACACACAAACATCCAAAATTTTCATATAATATTAATAGGATGATGGGTGAAAGAATGTAAATTATTGGGTGGGCATAAATGATTCTATTATGTATTGTAAAACTTTCTTTGAAAATAAAAGTCACAAATATCGGGTCTCACAGCACCGGGTGAGGGTACCAGGTACCCGGGTACATCATACCGTATCGATGTTTTTAAATTACAATCGTGACTTTCCTCCGTTGAAAGCTTACGGCGATGTTTTATTTAAAGCAAGGCGCGAGGTTCATAAATCATTACCTGTCTTTCAGTACGATTGTTCGATTATAATTTTAAAGAATAAATCGTAACTGAATCGAACCTAATTGCGTTCCGTATTGTCATCGTCAATAGCTGCAACTAGTGAGGGCCTGTGACTTCTTACTTGTGTTTACTCGCGATTATCTTTGGTAAGATTGATTTACACTAGTTACTTGAAAAGGTAAATTATAAATTTTATCACAATCTATATCTATACTTATAATAAAACTGAAAAGGGTCGAATTCTGTACATTGAAGATATTTTGAAAATTTTTGTTGGAGGACACTATTTAGTCGATACCGAAGCCAAAACTGTAATTTGTTTCATTTTTGTCTGTCTGTCTGTCTGTCTGTTTCACGACCGCGCATCACGGCTAATCCGCTGGATGGATTTATAAAACTGTAAAGGGTCGAATTCTGTACATTGAAGTTATATTGAAAATTTTGGTTGGAGGACACTATTTAGTCGATACCGAAGCCAAAACTGTAATTTGTTTCATTTTTGTCTGTCTGTTTGTCTGTCTGTCTGTCTGTCTGTCTGTCTGTCTGTTTCACGACCGCGCATCACGGCTAATCCGCTGGATGGATTTAAATGAAACTTGACATGATTATAGTTCATACTCCGAGGTAGGACATAGGATACTTTTTGTCCCGGAATTCATCATGGTTTCCCTGGAAGACGGCATCAAAGTCAAAATGTGTATTTAGTTATATAATTCATTAACCCGCTGTCCGATTTCATTCATTCTTTTTTTGTTAGAAAGGAGGTTCTTTAAAGATTATTTCGTATAAATTTTATCATCATCACTTTTGTAGTTCAGAAATTATACACATCAGAACCTTTATCGATGAGTTCAAGTAGGTGACTTGAAACTCGGAATGGACAAGCACCTAGGGCTTGGACGTAAGGGCTCAAGTCAGGCTGGAGTACCTTTACAGCCGTAAATAAATATGCTTAGCAGAAGATTTTGTATGGTTTAAGATTTTTCACTCTTAGGGTGAACAAAAATCATGAATTTATCACCACGTTATACCGTATCGCGCCATCTCTAAAAATTATGTGGAACTTGAATGTAAAACTTGTAGATAGGTTCTACCGAATTTTTGTTAATAATAATAATTAATTGTCATGTAAAGTACTGTTCCTTGACTTTATATTAAGATGGCACTGTTGAGACTTGTGGACATTCCCAGAGTGCCACGCCTTTTTTTATCATCCGCAACATGGAAAGAGTAAAATAATGGTTCACAAATATTTTTAACTCTCAGGTCTTAACTGGTCCTGACCGATTGACCGTCATAGGTCTTTTTATACGAAAAGAAATATATAGCCATTGCCCATTCTGATACTTGGGATTGTATTGAGACGAAGCAAAGATTTTTAACAGACTCTTATGTTGGGCTGCGGAATATTGTTAGTAGAGTATTTTTTCGCCAAGAGGGCTGAACTCTGAAAGAAGATTTCTACCACCAGTACAACTTTTCACATGATTTAATAATTTTTGACATATTTCGTGGTTTCAGAATAAAAATCACAATGAAAAGGACGATTTTAACTGTCGATATTTCGATACATTGGTACAAGTCGTGGTCACGTAGTGACCACGACCTGTGCCATTGGTTCGAAATATCGACAGTTAAAATCGTCCTTTTGATCTTTCAACTACGTATTAATGAAACTTTATATTTTTTATTAAAAAAAGGAGTTTTCAAAATCACCACAAGATAACCCGTGCGAAGTAAGAACAGGTTTCACAACATTACACCAGAATCCCGCGAAAATCAAGGAATTCTACGGTATATGTAAGAAAAATCGTAATTACGCGGGCGGAGCCGCGGGCAACAGCTAGTCTTCTGTATCTAAATTCTCACGAGTGTATCGAATCAGGTGCATCAGGTATGGTACATTTTAATTAAGATTTAATAAAATACTTAGGTTAGAGTATCCAATACATACCTTGGTGATTTCATGAAATATATTTTTGATATGATATATCGTATAGTAATAGATAATACCTCTCCACATTTGTATTCTGCAGCGTCACATGCTATTATTTAAAATCAATAAGGCTTCATAGGTCAAACTTTATAGACAGCGACTTGCAATAGACTTGCTACTTATAGCTTATATAGGCTTCTTGATTGTACGAGTCTGACAGCAGATATCGCCCCTAAAATTAGACGTGTCTAAAGTAGGGAAACTATCATCTTAATTTTTTTCGTAATTTTACAAACATAGCTATCCACCAGCGCCGTTTTAAGTAAGTAAGGAAACCTGTTCAATTATTTATTTGTCAAAAAATTTACAGTTGCATTTTGTCTCTTAAAAAATTGTAGCACGGTTTATAATAATTGAAATGTGAGAGAAACTCGAGGGCAGTAATTATAATAAGCACGAAATGGAACGCAATTAATCTCATTTGTTCTGGCGCAATTACCCGCCATCGGAATTAGTTGAAACAGGTTTTTGAGCGACAAGAAGCGGATTTCGGAGAGTCCTGTTGCGGAATCAGATTCAGCGAAGTGCAAAATCAGACGCGAAAACAATCGCTTATTAATGTACGGTCAGCAAAAAAATTATGTGAATCGAAACACTTATTAACGTTCCAGCATTAATATAAACTTTTTCACATGTAGGTAAGTTATATTATTATCGACATGAAAATTTTGAGTAAGACGTTGAGTTAGTTTGGTATTTTTGATTAAAAAATAAAAGAATGTGCGGCAAATTATTATGAATTTATAATTTTGTTTATTTTAATGGTACACTATAGTAGTGAGCCGAAGCTTAACGTCTTCATCAATAACTGATAATTTATGTACTGCACGATCGGTACAAGACAAAATTGCGGCCGCCGGCTCCCCTTTGTAATCAGTGCAGAATTATAAAGCCATTGCAACACCGCGGGCCCTGTTCCTTGAGTTATTAAGAAAGTTATATCTCAATGGAGTTATTCGACGAACGATTCCGAGACCAAGAGAACTCGCTCCGTATGCAGGATTCTGTGAAATGCACGTGCTTCAACTTCTGCTAAAGGATGTGAAAATTTCAAAATAGTCTTAACTTTTAAAATTCTTTCACTCTACTGAACGTATATTATTAATTACGCGAAATCTCTTTTTATAATTTCATATTTACAGTATTCAGTATTTAAGTAGTTAACACAAACGCAGCACTCCGAAAACTCATCCGTGTTCGTCTGGAATTCAACCTCCAAGAATTACTATCGTAATAACTTCAAAAATCAGCACTGCTGACAAAAAGTAATAACGGGTTCCTTCATTACTTATAATGTTATGTCCCGGAACCTGTAATACAATGCCCCTAGCAGTTTATTGGGAATACCTATCCTGCAAACAAAAACAAAATCAATGTTATAGAAGGCTCTGCTAAAGTTTAACGTCCTGCGGACAAACCTATAACTACCTACTGTGCTTACAAGGACTAGATCTACTGACCTATCTATCTGAGAATCTATTTATTAATTTAATACAATTAGGTCATCACTAAGGATTGCTTAATTAATCGATTACATTATACATACATTAAAATACACATAAAACACCTACTAATCCACTAGAAGACTGTTAAAACAGATGTGCTCAGTTGGAATAGCCAGACGCAATAGATTGATGTCCATCATTAACCAAAGCCATTCTTGTTTACAACGCAGCACTTGAGATTTTCGGTGGCTATTTTTAACGACCTCTTTTATTAGTTTTAAAAAAGGCTGTTTAGATTAGAGCGGCGTTCGAGGGTTAGTGCCTTAGTGGCTTATTGGTATTTGAAATATTAGGTGGGAGGAATGGCACTTCAGTATTAATAGCTTTATGGGTAACAGTTATGTGTTCTTATTTTGTTTAACGTCTATTGGGATTCGAATTGGTAGAGGTATGTCTATTTTACTATGCAAAAGAAAGATTTTTATTAAAATTAAATATTTTTGACCATTTGAATGGAAGAAAGTTTTCGTGTGATAATTTTTCTGAGTTAATAGCTACCTAAAGCTCATTAGGTTGCACTAGCCATTCTTAGCCAATCTAGCTTCAACCATACTTTTTTATCTTTAGGTAGTCCATCTTTGATTGAGTTAATAGTTATCAAATATCAGTTATAGTTAGGTACAACGTACAATTACATTAATATCTATACTAAAATCGATTTCATTAATTACGTTACCATATAAATCGATTAACGACTCACGCATCGTTTTCGCCAAATAAACCATATAAACTGCCGATACAGAAATAACAAAACCCGTTCCACTAATATCTTCATCGAGGTATCAGTTCGATTATTCCTCAACTCGGTTCTTGGTTATAAATAGGAGTGCCTATTATTTTAGTGTCTAGATATAAAATTTTTAACAGCTTGAATGTAAGTAATAGGTGTTAATGATGTGTACCTATTAATGAATTTTTAAATTGATTCCTAGTCCGATATGTGGGCGCCGATCCACCAACCTATTTTGTTTGAACCCAAAGCCCAAGAGTTCCACATTCCCAAATGCTCGCTCTTGTGATCCTGTAGGTAATTTTTCCTTTTTTCAGATGTCACTCTTTATATTGAAGAAATGATATCTGGAAGAGACAGACTCATGCATGTCATTTCTTCACGATATCCTAAGAAGAGGAGACGTACAATAAGCATATTCTCGGAATCTCTATATACCAACAAAATCAAGCATTTAAATGATAAGAATGCCCATACGACATAAACCTAATACTAAGAAGGTAATATTATGTTGAATTAAAGATAGATATATATTATGAAAGGTACCTTTAAATTATTTCATTCATGGGTATATAAACTTAAACTTTGTTGGTCTTTTAATAATTAAATTAAAATATCACTTCTGTGCAATCATGTCAATATAGATATTTATTTAATTACTAGCTGTTGCCCGCGGCTCCGCCCGCGTGAATTACGATTTTTTTACATAATATACCTCCCTACTGGAATTCCTTGATTTTTCGCGGGATTCTGGTGTAATGTTGTACAGAAACCTGTTCTTACTTTGCACGGGTTATCTTGTGGTGATTTTGAAAACTCCTTTTTCTTAATAATAATATAAAGTTTCATTAATACGTAGTTGAAAGATCAAAAGGACGATTTTAACTGTCGATATTTCGACCCAGTGGCACAGGTCGTGGTCACTACGTGACCACGACTTGTACCAATGTATCGAAATATCGACAGTTAAAATCGTCCTTATCATTGTGATTTTTATTCTGAAACCACGAAATATGTCAAAAATTATTAAACCATGTGAAAAGTTGTACTGGTGGTAGAACTTTTCTTTCAGAGTTCGGCCGGGTAGGTACCACTGGGATAAATTACTCTACTAACAATATTCCCCAGCCCAACATAATATAGGAGTCTTTTAAAAATCTTTGCTTCATCTCAATACAATCCAAAACATCAGAATGGACAATGGCTATATATTTCTTTACGTATTAAAAGACCTTAGATGACAGTCAGTCGGTTAGGATCGATAAGACTTAGGTCTTATCGATCGGTTATAAGATAATGGTTCGCAAATATTTTTAATTCTTAGGAATTAAAAATATTTGTGAACCATTATCTTACCCTTTCCATATTGCGGATGATAAAGTTTAAATCTGTTCATGTGTTAACAGTGCCATCTTAATATAAAGTCAGGAAACAGTAAATAACATGACAGTTAATTTTTATTTAAAAAATTCGGTAGTACCTATCTCAGAGTTTTACATTCAAGTTCCACATAAATTGTAGAGATGGCGCTATACGGTATAACGTAGCGATAACGCCAGTTAAATGATTTTTGTTCACCCTAAAAGTGAAAATTTTTAAACCATACAAAATCTCCTGCTAAGCCTATTTATTTACGGCTGTAAGGGTACTCCAGTCTTACTTGAGCCCTACGTCCTAGCCCTAGGTTCTTTGTGCATTCCGAGTTTCAAGTCACCTACCTACTTGATCTTAAAGGTTCTGATGTCTGTAATTTCTGAACTACAAAAGTGATGATGATAAAATTTATACGGAATAATTTTTAAGGAACCTCCTTTCTAACAAAAAAAGAATGAATGAAATCGGACAACGGGTTAATGAATTATAACTAAATACACATTTTGACTTTGATGCCATCTTCCAGGGAAACCATGATGAATTCCGGGACAAAAAGTATCCTATGTCCTACCTCGGAGTATGAACTATAATCATGTCAAGTTTCATTTAAATCCATCCAGCGGATTAGCCGTGATGCGCGGTCGTGAAACAGACAGACAGACAGACAGACAGACAGACAGACAGACAGACAGACAAAAAAATGAAACAAATTACAGTTTTGGCTTCAGTATCGACTAAATAGTGTCCTCCAACTAAAATTTTCAAAATATCTTCTATGTACAGAATTCGACCCTTTACAGTTTTATTATAAGTATAGATTCTTTCACGCATAAAAATAAAGTTCATTCATGCATTCATTTAAAATTTATACGCACGTAGGTAGGTATATTGGTTTCATTTAAATGTTAAATTCATTCTATCAGCTGCGACTTTATGTAGTTAACATAATATCTTATACTAAATAAAAAAAATGCTGATTAGTCGTGTTTTATGTGCGTTTATATTTTATTGCAGACTGTAGTGAAAGCAGCTACACTTCGTTTGCTATTAAGAATTTACGTAGAAAGTCAATATTTAACCTATCAGGTGCACCGGAAATTTGCATACAATTTTCTTATAAATTTTATTTTTTATCTCTTTATTTCTTATAATTTTTTTTTTATTTCTTATAATTCTACAAACTTCTGTAAAATTAATATTTGGTACAAATTAGGTATGTATGATAGTAAGATAAATCACGCTTAAAATGAGAGCTTATTTTTAAGATTCCGTACTAAAATGCTAGAATTGAATCCCTAGAATGGTGGGACTTCATCCGTCCATTCGTCTGTCGGGCGAAAAATCTGAAATATTAATGATAAATAAAGGTTCATGTATATTTTGTAAGAAAACTAAAATTAAATGCTCTTAGTGGCATAGTTTTCTGAAATGTCAAAAAACTTAGTTTTGCGTTTCGATAAAAAAGCCATTCTTATGGTTACCTACATTTCAATAACATACAGAACTCTCATAGTGGAAGTCTGACTCGCACTTAGCCGTTTTTTAAAGTCATTCAAATGCAACTCTGCAAATGGATTGCATGCAACTCTTGCGGCGCTTGCTTCTCAGTGCGATCAAATTTACACGCGATCGCCGTCAATATACCAACCAAAAAAAAGTCATCCCACATTTTAAAGCGTTCCTCTCCGTCGCGCAGTTTGTCATTTAGCACCCTTATCGATACAGTGCCAGATAGCTTCGTGTTTATGTCTTTTAAATTAAATTGCTCGCGTTGATTATCGTGACACTCCTTTTTATATATTCTCAAATTTATATCCCTCGAAAGCAGTTCTCCGATTTTGCGAACGATACATCACACGTCGCTTATTTACCGTGCGATCGTTTGTTTAGTTGTTTTGACCATTATTCACAAGTCTATCGTTGCGGGATGGAAACAGTAAAAAAAGACAGAATATCGATTCAGCTGGAACGAAGACATACCGGACGATAACAACAAAACATTACAGCTTGTAAGTTGTAACGCCCACGAAGCGAGCGGTAATAAAATTATATTCTCATAAAAATCAATATAAACACCATAACGTTCTATAAAGCCCGCCACGGACTTAACGTCTTCATTAGCCTCACGACTTCCCGATTGCGAGAACTCGATGCAATTTTGAATCGAGTCAAGACACAAGATGAAAGCGGCTCGGTAATTTGCGATGTTCAGGACTTTATTTGCTGGTTGGGACGGGACTATTTTGATAGCGGCCGATAATAATTTCTGCGAGGATTCGCCAAGCAATTTTTCCGATCAAAGAGTCGAAACGCCCGAACCATTGGCGTTATGGGATATTTGGTAGGGTTTACTAATAGTTTTAAAATTGCGTCAACCAGTAAGCTTTTTAATTATAAGAAACAGGCCAAGATGGTGTTTTGTGCTCTCGCACAGAATTACCACAGCTTAAGGATATTCTGTAAGGATTTTAACTTTGTGGAATTACTTTTATCGGTACTATTATGGTATTCTGTGCTTGTACTTGATTTAGTATGCTAAAAGACCATTTCCTTGCCAAATTTCATCATTTTCAAACAAGGCCTAAAGCCCTAAACTTAAGTACCTCGTGAGTTATGGAATTTTCGAATGTAATTATTGAATGAAAAGCTCTACGAATATTAAGTTCTCCTACTTATATCTTTCAGGTTAAAACTATTTGTTAAGTACCTGTCTTTAAATATACTTCATTGATAATTTTTGTTTAAAATTAGGTAACGATCATTTTGTGCGAAAAAATTGTCTGAATATTTTTATTGAAATTTAACAAAAAAAGGACAGCCAACGACTGCAAAACCATTTTTTACTAACCTGTGGTTAGTGTTATTATTATCTTATGAAATTAATTAAAAAAACCTTTATACCTATTCCCCATTTCGAGGAAGATAATTGCGCGACCTGCGTCCGAAAGATCAGTATTCGTACAACAGAGTGATTTATAGTTAGGGGCTAGTTAATTGTATTTCCCTCCTAAAAAATGCTATGCATTATCTCCCGGCGGCGGACAGGTAACAAATCTTGCTTTTCAAATATTATTACTCATCGCATTCGATTTGGGAGCGCGCTACGAAAGCTATATCACCACCTACTCGGTATCCCGTGGATCGCAGTATTCTTTGGTCCCCCAAACTTTAATCAAATGCGTCACGCATTCGTCTAGTCGTCTCCCTCGCACGCGCATTGTTTAGACGCGGTTAGAATATCGCCGTCTCGTGCCCCACTAAAATAGACTTTGCCCAAGCGCACTACTCGTGTCAAAAGTTTTGTGTATAATGGCTTACGAAATTTTCCCCTACCTCGTGACTTTTTTGTACAGTCGAGTTCGTGTGTTGGGGTCGTAGAGTTGTGTTAGAAAAAAATTGAATAGGTTCCGATGTCGTGATAGTGGAATGGGCTTTTGTATGCCTCTACAGATGCGGTCTCTACGCTAGGTGCGTTCCGAACTCTGTTATTGTATGGACAACAGTGTCAGTTGTAAATAAGGATTTGTATAGACCAAACGTATCGAACCTGTGTATGCTATTAATTGATATTTTATATTAATTAATTATATGAACGTATTAATAGTGATCCAATAAGAAACGTAGGGACGCAGTTCGTGCAGCCTGTGATAAGGAAAATTATTTATTGGTGTGTTAGTGTCATCGTTCATTTATATTAGTGGTTTATATACCTACAGCTTTTAAGGATTTTATATTCTCCGTAAGTATTTAAATCACTTATTATAATATCATTTCTATTTAATATCATTTATTTTTTTAATTAACAGGATCATAAGTAAAAGTTCTTACGTGCGGCATCAAATCAGTTCTTTACTAATATACCTACGTATCGTACCTACGTATTTTTAATCCAGGATATAATTTATCTCCTTGCCCAGCCAAATCGGCGTAGCAGTTTCGGCTTTAAGGAGTAACAAAGGTTATATACTTACATACAACTGTGATTATAATACCTAACCTAAGTATAGGTTTATTATTGTGGGTCCTACCTAAATTAATTTTATATTCTATTTAGGTACCAAGTAGGTAAGTAGGTACTACTATATACTTCGCATAGCTTATTTGAATTACTTAAGCTTTCTAAATCGTACCTACATACTTATTACATTGTGGTCTAATTATTCGAAAAAGTTTAATTTAATTGAACTTAATTAAATATAAGTAAATTGGTTATTGAATTTAATACACTATAATATTAATAATATTATTATTATTAAATATTATTATTAACATATTCTGCTTACCTATAATATTATATTATAGGTAAGCAGAATATGTTTAAATTCTAATACAAGACCTTATCGGAAATTGATGTTTCTAACTTATTCTATAATATTGGTTGTACCTACTTATCTACTTATAGTCCAAGTAATATTTTAGGCAACTGTACAATAAAAACATCTTCGCGGCTAAATTCAAACTCTTTAAGATCGAGTTAGAATGTCTCGAGATAAAGGATGTCATCCAGAATATCGGACCTTAAAGCAAAATCAAACTCACGCTGAGAAGTTACACTGTAAACCGAACTCTATAAGCCTATCTTTACGACACGATTTACTGCAACACTTTCCAAAGGTCGATTTAAGTTTTTTCGACAAAGGATCGGGACCAAGGTTTTGACCTAGCTTTTGGAATTCATAAAATCAAAGCCGCGTTCAATATGTAGCGTCATTCCACGAAAACAGGATTAGGTACTTTTATTTTGATGCGACTGCATTTACTAAAGTTATTCTTTCAAAACTTGACAAATAAATATGTTAAGATACTTATGCCTACTTATTAATAGAAAACTCAGTTAAAATAATGTAAAATTAATGCATTTTTATGTGTACAAACAGGTACGTACCTTTATTGCAATAAGCTACATATTTATAGGAATGATCAATAATATTTAATTTTGCGTATAATTCACCTACCTATTCAATCACCTACTAGGTACGTAAATTACAAAAAAGGCCAAAAACTATACATTCGGTATTAGGTATGTAAAAATATTGTTAGGTAGCCCATGTCGCATCTATTTTGAATCCGAAAAACAAAAAGGCCGAGCAATACCTATTCGCGTTGCCTGAATTCAGTGCTTTTATCACTTAGGTATTTTTGTCAGCAACTTCCTCAGATAGCGGGGGCTTTCTCAGCCGCGAGGAAATGAAATTCTTATCGTTCCTCCGTAGAAAGAAGCTCACTTCTTTCAGTTATCCGCAGGAAATATATAGGGGGAGCTGCCGAGGCACTCGCAATAACCAACATCTGATTGCTAAAAGGAATCACGGAAGAATCTCTCGCTCAATCTAAATAATGTATCCTGGTAAACATTTTCGGGTTGCTTTTACTGATTTTTTCGTTAGACTAAAATATCAACAAATATGTGTTCCTCTTTACGTGTCTTGTTATGTTAAAAAAATTTTATATAACATTGATCGAAGACCTACGACTAAGTATTTTTACGATTGAGGGTTCCTTACCCAAATACAAAAAGGAAAATCACTAAGGGATTATATAATATATTGTAATTAATATAACAAAAGTAATCATTTACAACACTTAACAAATATGATATTTTAATAAAATAATAGCTTTAAAATTATTATTTTTGACATTGTACAAAATATTAGATTTTTAGGTATATATTTTGATGAGCATTGCGATTGGAAAATACATATAGACAACATTTGCGCTAAACTTAATAAATTTGTATATCCTTTAAGACGATTACGGCAAACAGTATCTCTTGAAGCAGCACTTATAGCGTACCACGGTTATGTCATGTCTGCGTTGCGCTACGGCATCGTAATATGGGGGAACTCCAACCATTTAGGTAGACTGTTTGTAACACAAAAAAAATGCATAAGGAGTATGTTTCTAATGGAGCCCATGGACTCATGCAGACCAATATTTAAAAAGCACAATTTACTCACCTTGCCATGTTTATATATTTACGAAATAGCATTGTTCGTACATAGGCACAAGGAATATTTTAAAAGTTTTTTAAACGTTAATTACAATAAAAGAAATAATTATTCGCGATTATGCCACACCAAATATAAACTGAAACAAACAGAAAAATCCCCATATGCCTCATGCATAAAAATTTATAACAAACTGGACGAATCTTTAAAAAATAAAACAACTAAACAATTTAAGAAGAGTCTCTTTCATTGGCTGTGTACAAATTCTTTTTACTCTCTTACAGAATTCATGAATCATAAATAAAGAATATATTTCCTAAAATATTTAAAAAAATCACTATGTTTGCGTAGGGACTAATTAACATGCTAACATTTAGTAGTCTTATGAATGTTGGGATGTGGTGTTTTAATGTTTGCATGCTGAACTGTCAGTAGAATATGTAAGGACTTTTATAATGTAAGAACCAATATGTTTACTATATTCTGCAAATAAATCATTTCATTTCATTTCATTTCATTTATGCCTGATGTTCTATATGCGCCAATTAATTGCGTTTTCGTCAAGACGTGTCTAGCTACTGGTCTCTATCAAGTTGAAGATCGTAAACAGTAATTTATTGACAATTTAAATTTAAAAGGTATAGATAGGCACCTGTAGCCAAGGCCGCTGTCAATAATTAATACTCAATGAAAAACACGAAAGCTTTATTTGGTAGTAGGTACGAAACCCTTAGTGCACAAATGCATCTCACTTCACTGGATTATTTTAAGTACAGTTGTTGTAAGTTCCTAATCTTTGCCGAAATCAAGTAGTGTATAGGTAGGTACGCGGCGGGAAATTGAACAATTTCCTTTTTTAGTTTTTATTACGCACATCGTGATTATGAATATTCACACTGCGGTTTAACGTCCGAAATCAGAGGCCGCGTTTAAAAACTTTCAACAATGATGTCCCCTTTTTCATCCTGACGCTACACAAAATTTACGATCGGGCCGCGCATGAACGCTGCGTGCCTGATGTTTCTAAAAATGTGTCAAACTTTTTACAAAGTTCTTTCATTTAGCTTCGTCCGGCCTTCCACTGCAGCCTTGTGAGCTTTTTTTCACTATTGTTTATTTTTTAGACGCGCTATTGAAATGTCTTCGAGATAACAGATTTTGAGTAACGCAAAAACTGGACACCGAGTTGGATAATGAAATTTCTCTTTTTAAAGGTCCTCAGCTTGAGTTCGTTTGCCTTTCTCTTTAATTGTGTATCAAAAACTCTAATGAAATAGGTAAAGGACTTATAAGTACACCTTCTTTTCTCGAATATATAAAATTTTATGTGTCGTGTTTGTTGCCAAATTCCTCCAAAACGGCTTGACGGATAAAATAATGTTTTTTTTTGTGTGCGTTCGGTAGGTCTGAGAGTAGGTAATAAGCTCTTTTTCTATATCCCTAATGGCAAAACAACGTTTGCTGGGTCAGCTAGTGATATATAAAATTCTCGTGTCGCAGTCCTCTAAAACGGCTCCTCACTTATTCTTATGAAATTTTTTGTCTAAGTATAAGTAATTCAGGTCGTTAACCATTTTTTATTCCCTGCATTACAATACATCGTTTTCTCGGTCAGATAATAGTTAACAATAAAAGTTGTAATGTATCTATTTATTAAACATATTATGAACCATTTATTGAACTATCAGATTGGTGACCGTTGTATCAATGGTGGTAACTTTACTATAAAGATTATATTCAAATTGCTATTGAAATATTCACCCATTTTATTTATCAGCGTGCGCAAGACCTATTTTGCATAATCGGTTTATTTTAAAATAAAATGTCCCTTCTGAATCGATTAGGACGAGGGCACATGTGATGCCCGCAGACCGATTTTGATCAAAAGTTGAAATAAAAATATTACGCATAAATCTACCTGTTTTTCGTTCAATTAATACGAAAAACTTATGCGCGCCCTGATGTTACACATAAGAAAAATGGGTACCTGTGAGTGACTACCAATTGAAATAAGTCAAAATTTCAAATACCTAATAAAAAAATTTGCAGATTTAAATGCTTGACTGATCGTTTTTCTAATGCAGCCGAAAACTTATTGACTTTTCAATGAACTAAATAAACTCTTTCATTTAATTCGCCAACTTGCCCACAGCCTTATGAAGGCGAGCCTAAACCGGTTGAATTAGGTTTCGTCGGTTTTTCTTCGAGCTACGAGCTTATGCTAGATGGCAACAAAATATTACTATATATATAGCTACTCGTGCTGATTCACTGATTGACTGACTGACTGATTATCACCTCTCCTAAACAATTTTGTATGAAAATTTTTTTTTTCACTGATGGGGTCTTATAGAAGAAAAGAAATCAATCCGAGGAAAAATACGGAGAGAGCTGATGATTGAGGATTTCGAAGACGGGTGAACAGCACGGGGAGGGTATTAAAGATAGGTGGGGGGTGCTCGACCAAATGTCATTCGAAATGTCATGCAATTGGCAGTGAGCTGAAAAAAAGTTCAATATGGCGGATTCAAGATGGCCGCCATACAAACTTCATCGGTGTCCATCTTGAAAAGTATAAAAGATGGAAGATCGGTTTCTTGACAAGAAGTGATCAGGATCCGAAGTTCTACTCGATGGATAGAAAAAAAAAATCAAAATGGCGGATTTTTTTTTCCATAGAAAATGTATGAGGAATATTGAAGAGACCACGAGTTGAAAACGTGAAGTGTTTTGACGCGGTTTTTTGGAAGACTACCAGAGAAAAATATGGAATGAGGTGATGATTGAGGATTTTAAAGACAGTCAAGGAGTAGGGGCAGGTATTATAGTTAGGTGGGGACTGCTGAAACAAAAAATACTCGGAACTTCACGCAATTGGCAGTGAGCTGAAAAATAAAACAAAATGGCGGATTCAAGATGGCCGCCATACAATTGGATGATGATTGAGGAGCACTGTCATGGTTTTAAAGATAGTTAAGGGCTGTTCGAACAAAAATACGCTGAACCTCATCCGATGAGGTTCAGCGTATTTTTTGCTTCGAACTGCCCGTAACTATCTTTAAAACCATGACAGTGCTCCTTGGTAATTTATTCAGCTCACTGCCAATCGGATTCTAATGGGCGATGGAGATGACGGCGATACCTTTATAAGCGGGAAGACTGCACGCGGGCCACATGTGGCCCGCGCACTCACGCGCCCTACTAGTTAATATATATATAGCTACTCGTGCTGATTCACTGACTGATTGACTGACTGACTCACTGATTGATCACCTCTCCTGAACAATTTTGTATGAAAAATTTTTTTTTCACGGATGGGGTCGTATAGAAGAAAAAAATTCATTCGGAGGAAAAATACGGAGAGAGCTGATGATTGAGGATTTCGGAGACGGGTGAAGAGCACGGGGAGGGTATTGAAGATAGGTGGGGGGTGCTCGACCAAATGTCATTCGAAATGTCATGCAATTGGCAGTGAGCTGAAAAAAAGTTCAAAATGGCGGATTCAAGATGGCCGCCATACAAACTTCATCGGTGTCCATCTCGAAGAGTATAAACGATGGAAGAGTGGTTTCTTGACAAGAAGTGATCAGGACCCCATGGTCTATTCTATTGATAGAAAAAAAAATCAAAATGGCGGAATTTATTTTTCCATAGAAAATGTATGAGGAATATTGAAGAGACTACGAGTTGTAAATCATGAAGTGCTTTGATGCGGTTTTTTGGAAGACTACCAGAGAAAAATATGGAATGAGGTAATGATTGAGGATTTTAAAGACAGTCAAGGAGCATGGGCAAGGTATTATAGTTAGGTGGGGACTGCTGAAACAAAAAATACTCGGAACTTCACGCAATTGGCAGTGAGCTGAAAAAAATCCAAAATGGCGGATTCAAGATGGCCGCCATACAAATTATGTGTTGTTCTATCTCGGAAAGTACAAAAGATAAGAGAGTGGTTTCTTAGCAAGAGGTGATCAGGATCTCAAGTTCTACGGGATGCATGGAAAATAATTCACTGTGGCGGAATTTATCTTTCCATGGGAAATGTACATACTATGAGAAGAGACAATGATATAGGATTTGGATGATGATTGAGGAGCACTGTCATGGTTTTAAAGATAGTTAAGGGCTGTTCAAACAAAAAATACGCTGAACCTCATCCGATGAGGTTCAGCGTATTTTTTGTTTGAACTGCCCTTACCGATGAGGTTCAGCGTATTTTTTGTTTGAACTGCCCTTAACTATCTTTAAAACCATGACAGTGCTCCTTGGTAAGTTTCTCAGCTCACTGCCAATTGGATTCCAATGGGCGATGGAGATGACGGCGATACCTTTATGGGCGGGAAGACTGCACGCGGGCCACATGTGGCCCGCGCACTCACGCGCCCTACTAGTTATTTATAAGATTCTACTCTACTCCGATTATCTTTGAAGTTTATTTGACATTACAATGATAGCGGAATTAATGTGTGGAATTGGAGTGCCTACCTATACCTACGAACAACTTTGTTGAATTTTTCTTAAACACAATTAAAATAGTTTTTCATTATCACATAACAATGTCTCAAAATATATCTTATCACCCCAAGCTAAATTTTGTGATGCCGAAAACAAAATTTAAATATTCCGACATATTTATATTCATTATTTAATAAAAAAATTCGAGTATTTATTGATATTTGATTTCACATTTGACATCGTAGACTCGCAGCAGACATGTTTATGTGAGTATAAACTTGTTAAATATATGGCCGACTGAAACTAACAACAAACTATAAAACACATAAAGTAGATAGGTATGTCGAATTAGAAATGCCAGAATTGGAGAACTGAGTTCCAACTAGCATCTTATTATGCTAATTGACTGTACGCAAAATGTTGAAAAAACTTCGTAGTTCTCAGTTAGCGTCACCATATTTAAAAATGTACAGGGAAACGTCAAAAAATTCAACGAAGTATATAGGCAACTAATACTCAGTATGACGTAGATTACCTTTAATTAAAAGAAAAATATTAGACAACATAAAGCTGTTATTATAAGCTGTGAAATTTTAAATAACGTAAATTGGTAGTAATTTCGTGTCATTATATGACGAATCGAATTGCCCTTTTGCAAATGCGACCAATGATTTACAGAGGACTAAGTGGAAAGCTATACTTTCCACTTTTACTTTCTGGATGATGAAGCCTTATGATCGACAAAATCTATAGATATTCTAAATTCTAACACAGATCTCCATAAACCGTTTGTGTCCTAGCTTTGTTCAAGCACTCATTGTGACTCTATGTATAACTTATTTGAATTTCAAATTTAAAGATGCGTAGGCGCAAGAATTAGGATGGTGTATAAAAAGATAAAAATTCGGTCGCGCGTTCGAGTAGGCTGGTGATTTATTGTTTTATCTATTATTATAAATTTTGCTCACGGTGTTGGGTTTACCGGCTAATGAGAGTAGAAATCGTTAACACACACTTTGGGAATCGGTGACTAAATCAAAATGACACGGCAGTTCGGTTAATTGGACTTTACGCGCTTTGATGGCGGTTGAGTCTAATTTACAGCGTGGTTAAGTGATGTCAATTAAGTTGGCCCTATTACTACATTATTATTGTTGTACTTAATTTAAGGTCTTTTTAACAGAAATCAAAGACAGTTTAACGCGGTATACGCAAAGGATCACAGCAAAAACATGCAAAAATCCTGGAAAGTGTTAAACTTCATTATAGTATCCAGCTTCTATGGTTGTACCATATAGGCATAGAGTAATAAATAATATAGGTACCATTCGTGATATGAAAAGACAATAAATGCTGAGTATCAGCCGGCGATGAGTTAAGCTTGAGATAATGATGTTGTCAAAGAACACTGCGTAGTGCGTACCTATAGGGTAAAAAGTTATCATCGTAGAGGTCGGTATTCGACCGGATATATTTCATGGAGAATGTTGAAGCGTTACACTCGGTTCTTTTTTCACGCTTTGAGTACCGTCTAACCGCAAGGCATTGCAAAGGGCTGCAACTACATACCTAGTTGATGAAATGTACCTAAAACGCGTACGAAGCGCTTTGAATCCCTGTTTCTAATACGCACCGCTATGGCGCTATGGTCTGGAATAACTGCCTCCCTTCGGGTACACAGTGTATACGCATCTTCGCCGCAGACGCTATTCAACTTTGGCTAGTTACCTTTGGCTTACCTTTGGCTTTTGCATACCTGTCTATAGTAAATAAAATAGATGTAATTGATTAAGTTTTATTTTTCATTCTATAACTGTAGACTACTAACATAGATCTAAGCTTTTTCATGTACTTCTTACTAACCAAATATGAGCCTTTGTTGCTTTTAATAAACGATTTATTATTATTATTATTACTACTTATATCATAAATAATTTTCCATCATGCACGTGTGATAATAGTCAAGCAAGCTCTAGCTTGTAAATAAAATAAAATGAAGTAACTATAGATACTTATTCGTCAAGCCGTGCTAATTTAGGTGTCAAAAAAATTTAATAAAAGTTCTATTTCGTTACTTATATGTATAACTTAAAAACGTAACTTTGTAATAACTTACAGTGAATAAGTCCGAGCGGATATCAACTATTAAGTTGATAATATAAAAAGTGTAAAAAACCAGCAAGGGCGATACCTGCCGCGCGTCCATTGTTGTTCCAAACATAAGGGTGCGTATACATGGGCACAGCTGCCCGGTTCACTTACAGCTTTTAGATTAGGGTGCTTCAGCGGGCGCGCCCCAAACTGACTCGCCCGCGCCGGACTAAATTAGTAACGGTTAACAAATTGCTTCTTAATTTCCACTCTGATATTATTATTAATATATAAAATTATTTAAAGCATTTATTGGCATTAATATTGAACTGGCGTAAGTAGATAGGTAGAGACGTTATATTTGCCTACTGTATTTAGAGTTCTTCTATACTTTTTTGAGTCAACGGGCAATAGTCAGATCTTACGTCCTTTACTTACGACCTTTACCGATAAATATGAAAGTAGTGAAAACTTTTACACCTATTAACAAACCGGCCAAGCGCGAGTCAGACTCGCGCACCGAGTGTTCCCTAATACAGAAAAATTAAAACCATTATCAGATTCACTTCTGTTGACGGACCACAAAACTACTTAACTATACCCTGTTCAAATAGACTTGAGTTAAAAGGTAAACAAATATGGCGGATCTGATTAAGTCACTTTATTTTGACATAACCCTAGTGATGCGACTATTCCTGAACAATAGCAAGAATGAACTATTGAACGATCATCCTCAATGCAAGGAATAATGAAATTGAATATTAAATGAGGGAAATGGTACAATTTCTAATACTTAGTGACCGTAATCATCGATTCGTTATTGTCTTCCCGCCTATAAAAAATCCCTTCAAAATTCCCCATACATTTTCTATAGAAAAAAATCCGCCATATTGGATTTTTTTTTCTATTCATCACGTAGACCTTCGAGTCCTGATTAACTCTTGTCAAGAAACCGTTCTTCCATCTTTTATACTTTCCGAGATATCGACGAAATCCGAATGGCGGCCATTTTGAATCCGCCATTTTGATTTTATTTTCAGCTCACTGCCAATCGCATGACGTTTCAAATGACATTTGGTTGAGCATCCCCCACCTATCTTCAATACTTTCGCTGTGCTCTTTACCCGTCTTCGAAATCCTCAATCATCAGCTTTTTCCATATTTTTCCTCCGAATGAATTTTTCTCTTCTATACGAAATAGTAATTGAAAAAAAATTTTTTCATACAAAATTGTTCAGGAGAGGTGATCAATCAGTCATATATATTAAAAAAGGTATAACTGACGTTTAATAACTGTACTACTTCATTTCCCCTATTATATCGTATAATCTCGATACCTACCAAATATTAAGTTAACCAAAACGCCAAATCTTTAAAAAACGCCCCTGTAAAAAGTTTATAGCAATATTGTTGTTATTTATTACGTCAGAATTTACGACCCAATAGCATAATTTTTAAATATACGTGAACAAGATATAATTAAATAACGATTGTGATTTCGATTCTGAATGAATTAATCGATCTCACTTCGGTCACTGACTAAGTATGAATCGTTCGTTTTTTGTCTGTGGTTGCAATTGCCTCTGCGCAACACTAATGTCAATGATAAAAGTCCGATGTCACAACTAAAATTTTAGTTTGATCTGTCATACGTAATTTGTGTCTTGATTCAGTTTTTCATAAAAATATTGCTAAAATAGTGGATAAAATAGTGGAAATGTTATACGTAAGATAACTTCAGATGTTGTTTGTGGACGGCAAGCAGTTTGTGAGACTTATTAATTACTTTAACATCGTGAAAAATGGTTGAGAAGTGAAGTGTACGCCAAAAGGTTAGTTTGTTTACCTTTTAACGCAATTCAAAACAAATGGACTTTACGTAGCTACTTTTCTGTAGAGGTCTATTTTTTTATTGTTAATATCAAAAAAAAATATTCTAGGTAGATCGTTGGTAGAGGAAATTATTGATGATATTCCGTTGATCGTAATTATTACAGGTATCTATTTCAATTATTGTGGGTATAAAAATATCAAAATATATATTGATTGATAGGAAGCATGGGAACATATAAACAGGATAGGTACATTACTAAACAAGATTAATTCCTCTACCAAATCAAGAATGTCTTGTTCAGTTCTTTAAAAAAACCATGATCGAAATCCCAAAGTTCGCCTCGCAGGTACAATACCGAAACGGAATCAAGTTTATTCAGCGATATTTGCTTTGGAGCAATAAAACATATCGCCGGTTCAATATTGAGTTACAAGTAACAAGAACATTCGGACGTCGAGAAATCTCTCATCTCGTCGGCATCGGCGCTGTTATTCATTGTTGTATAATTCTTTTCTTTTTTTTCATTCGTGCACAAGGCGCGCCGGCCCTGCCCTAGAGTTTGGCCCAACCCTAATTTTAATGGCTGCTTGCCGTCACATCCGGGTAACTAAGTATGGAATAGATTTCTTCAAAAATATTTAGATGGGTGGATAAGTTTTAATACAAAATGTTTCTTATTTCAATAAAAATATTTGTGACTCCTACTTTATCACTAGCAGGCGCTGAGCTTTTACTTCTTGAGTTTTTATGAATAGAATTAAATTCACCTATTAGACTAGGATATTTTAAATAGGTATATAATTTGGCAAATTATAGAAACAAATAAATATATTATGTAATCTAAATATTTCACATGAATATAGTTCCAATGAAATTATACTAACTTAAATTAAAAATTTAAACTAGCTATAAAATTAAACTATGTCTAAGTTAAAAACTACGTACAAAACTAAACTTAGACTAGGTATATCAGATGTTTAAGGTAAAATAAGACTATTTTTTATTTAAAAAAAATATCTAAAAATGTGAATTATTCGTAGGTTTGTGCAGCATTTATACAGTAATGTCAAAATGTATAGATATAGGCATGGCTATTTAATTTTTCCCCTCCAATGAGCGTGTATCTTGCACTAGGATAGGAGGTTGGATCTCCATATTACCAAGTAAGTAGATATAAAAAATCTAGTAACAGGTTAGTTTTCTATAAATCAGATAAAATCTTTAATTCGAATGTTAACTTGTGTAGCGTTTATTATCCAATAAACTAAACCCAATCGAACAAGTAGCAAAGTGTTAATCGAGTATTTTTTGCCCGGCAATAATGATCAATCAACATGCAATGCCGGTGGTATCCAGTTTTTAGCAATACCTAGCCGCTGCGCGTTGCTACGTGTCAATGGGAATTATAGCACCGGAGGCGTAACTAATTGCTGTAATTAAAGCACTATAAATCACTCATTTATGGGCTAAGTATGCAGCCTATTTCTTACTTTTTATCACCTGTTAACGGAGGGTTGATTGGATGAATGACATTAAATGATATTTTTTGAATAAGAATATTTCTTCTAAAAACCGTTGGTAATAGTTTTCAGCGATGTAAACAGCTATTGTAAGTAGCTACGAGATTAAACAACACTTCATGTTGTAAAATACAGCCATCGTTTTTTTAGCAAAAATTATGAGTTTTTACCTATAGTGACGCGAAAGTTCGTTTTAAAGGCGGTGAGGCCACACACTGAGTGACATTTTAGGAAGAATAACATCAAGATGGGTGATGTGAGGCAGGAAAGAAATACATTTGAGTAGGCTGATACCAACATGTGAGAATTTAATTGTATATTGTAAATAAATTATTAAGCTTATAATAATGCATTAATATAAAAAAAGTTTACTTATTTATGTTAGGGTTATAATATACCTAATGGTTCCCACATAGTTATACCTACATATAGGTACCTAAGCAAATCATAATTTAATGAATAACCCAGAAATATCGCTGTGTGGAATACATGAATTATAGTGTTCAGTTACGATTAATGCATGTATCTGAGGCACATAAGGTCCTGGTATCTTCAGTTTCAATTAGACTGGCAGTAAAACATGTGTGAGACTTAAATAAACCACTTTAATGTAGCAGCCATACATTAAAGATAGCTCCTAAATTAATTAACCCTCTCTCAGATTGGATTCCTATGGTGGAACATATTAATGTAAAGTATAATTAGTGATGTGACGGGTCTAGTGAACTTGTTTTCGAAGTTTAAACCGCGCGCGGTCCCGTGCTCAAGTTTTTATAAGATGGCTACCTACATATTTAATGAAAATCAAAACGAAATCTTAATTTTTCACATAGGCATAGGCTTTTATTAAAAGTCAGGACTCTACCACCACGTTAGGAAGCAGGTTTGCACCGAGAAGAATTGGCAAGAAACTCGGCACTTGCTCTTTAAAAAAATGTCGTATCTCTAACATTATATTATCTAAAACCTCTAAAACTTATTACATAATTTTTAAAATATCTCGTGATGAAATAAATAAATAGGTATATCGATGATTTTTTTTAAACTTTATAAAATTAGTAAAGATTACTTCAGTTGAACTGATTCCAGAGATCGTTTTAAGCACTCATGTTTGAAGATTGTGACTTCAAAAAATTCACGATAAATCTTATCTCTAAGTTATAAGTCATCGACGCTGCACTCGTGGGCACCGGCAACCCTTCAGCGCAAGCTGATGCATGAATTACGAGTGTGTCGGACGGGCCTCAGCGACCCCGCCGCGCCGTGTCGGATCGATAGAGGCTTTTTGTTATATTCAACCCGTAATTGCTGAAAAGTTTTCACGCCGTAGCGCCGGTCACGCGTATTTTATTACTATGAAATTGAATTATTTATGACGCCATGCACGACAGAGCGACCATTGTGCGCGGGACGCGGCTGCTGCTGAATTTTAATATTGAAATTATGTATTTTTGGTTGCGGTAAAATCGCGCCCGATTAGTACGGTAACACGCTCGCGGCTCGTCACAAAATGACATATCTGCGAGCGGCTTAATTGCGTCGGCCCCAAAGCCTTGCCCGAGATTTATGTATATCCAATCCCGGTCGCCTAATCCCGCTCCACCCGGGTCAATCCGACCCTGGAAAAGGTTTTCCCGGTTATTTTCCGTGGAACTTTTAATCCCGCCGAATACCGACATACATCATAGAGGATTAAGAGGTTTAAATTGGAAGTTACCGACGTCCGAAATAAATTTGAATCGGCCGGCAGTCTGTATTGTGATATCGGTGCCGATGCTAAATGGGAACCGATATTATCCTGCAAGTAAATCTTGTGGTGGACTAAGCTCTGAGCGGTCTATTCTATATGTCTATCCGAATTTATGACACTTAATTTTTTATTGTTTGTGAATAAACCGATTTTTTATCGGTTATAATATTTTTGTGTATCTACAAATTGAATTCATGGTTCGCAATTTAAGGACAATGTATTGTATCATAAATCTTAAACCTTTTTCTATACTAATGTAAAGAGTATTGTATCTACATTCTAATTTTCAGCCAGATCAATTCAGTAGTTATTGTGTTTATATAATTTCATTTTATTTATTTTGGATTTACCTACATTGATTCTTAAAATGAATATATACAAAATTAACAATACATTCACGGGGTATGTAAACTTATTTAAGGTAGGTATCCACTACTTGCGATTATTAATGAAACTGAAAACAATAACTAACCGACGTAGATTTAATATAGACAATAGAGTAGACAAGCTAATTTTATCTAATCTTAATAAAATTGCTTCTACTAATATTAACAAACAAGCAATCAAACAAATCCTGTAACTTTCACGCATATTAATAGTGGATTTAAACACAGATGTAGATGTAGAGCTACATGTACACACGGTAAAAGTGCGAGGAAATGAAATTAAAAGGGTTTCAATAAGGGTGCAGTAAATCATACAAACCACTCGCTCGACATTCCCCACCCTCTCCAGTGGACAAACCCTACGGTAACACCTAACCGATTCGAGATTCGGATACTGCTACGCTTGTACCCTTTTGTACATGCCTACTGCATAATATGATTTTGTGCCTCTTCTTTCTAGTAAATAAGTAGAGGGTCCATTGTTAAAAAAATTAATAAAAAATCTGATTTTTTGAGCTTATTAGCTGCACTCATTTCAAGTAACTGCTTTCGTTATGCATCCGCGGATCTTCGATATAATCAAGAGAAAGCGTTTTTGTGGAATTTATCAATATAAATTCCACAAAACTAAAGTTAGATTAGGCATAAAATAACATAGTCTATTTTTTTTTTTTAAAAGTAACAGGGCAGTCGTGTTTTTTAATTTTTTAATTATTTGCTTGTTAATGAAATTTTGATGGAATTTATATATCTTTAAATAATTACATCAAATTAAATTAGAAAAAATAAATAAAAAATAAAATTAGACACTCCCAAGTCTCAACCAATAAACAATAATGAAGCTTGTCTTATTTTGGGTACCTAAAGCTTTACTTAGCAATTAGCAAAACTGTAAAGTGGACGGTTGCTTTAACACTTAAAAACTGTATTGGTTTGCTACTTTTATAAAGAACACTTGTTCGTTGCCAAAACTAAATCCTCGTCCGTACCATGAAGTGACCAATAAGTAATGTCATTCATAATTAAAGTGTATACTTGCCTCATACCATATTATAATACCTAACTAGAATTACCTACTGCAGTACCCATCTAACTAACTATACTGTACCCATTCGTGTACAGCGTTCGCACTGTAGCTCTATTATGTACTGCGAACACCCTGTACAGTGTACACGGAATTGGGTGCGTAAATCATTAATCAGCTGCTCATTTGTTCCCGCCAAAATTATTTATGTGTGCGTGCCGTGTTCGTGTACTGCCTCTTTAAAATGCTTCTCTTGTCGTATACCTCTAACCTATTTGAATTAGATGGAGTTTACCCACTTTAATGTTCATAAAGGTAGGTAGGTAAAAATGATTTTTATTATGAAAATTTTACATAGTTTCTAGATAGCACTATTAAAAATAGTTATAAATTTTTATAATTGGTAAAATCTATACCTATTTAATAGTATACAGCAGCGAAGGGCATGTTTGTCAAATTCTTTTTGTTTTGGATAGTTCATTAATCGAGGAATTCTAACTTGTTAAAAGGCTATATTATAACATCACCCTACGGCCTATGACCATTACAGCGGACTTTCAATGAAAAATTAAAAATTAAAAAGTTAAAAATATTGTTTGACTGTTTTGTTCTCCTTAAAGTTCTAACAAAGTGCACAACTCCAAATGTCTGTCTTTTAAGGATGACTCATTATAACGGGATATCTAAAATTCTAAATTCAAGCGGGCGGAGCCGCTGGCTCTGGACTACATGTATCTAAACCGGGTATGTATCTAATCTGGTGGATATTTTCACACTCGATATACCTAAATACCTAATAAAAAAAAATTAAATACACCATTATTCTTAATAATCAATATCACTGCATTTATTTTATCACGAACGGATCATTTAATCAACAAAGTCATCGTGACTTGAGTTCAAGGTTGATAAGCTAAGTAAAAGGATGTAACTCAAGAAAGGGCTCAGTCGCCGACTAATGGGTATGATTAATACGTAAGTATTTGTTAGAGGCTTTAAAGCGGTGGAAGCACGAAAGATGGATTTTCCACGATAAATTTGTTAACATTTTTTTTCACACGAATAACTTATAATTAATTAGTAACTTTATGTGACTGTGCCTAGGTCTAATTAATTTTGGTCAAAAACTTTTACGTCATGCACAGTGCAAAGGTCATTGCACTTCTCCAGTTTTTCTTAGGGCCGATTTTTTTTAAAAGTTAGACAAACGATCTGAGGAATGAGAAACTGTCAAAATCTGTCAAAAATGTCATATACATTCCTTAGTCTGGCGATTGAAAAATAAGTCCTTACCTAATGCAATAAATACTCCAAAAAATGTACATGTCTACCTACAACATGCATCAACATATATACCTAACAGTTGTTAATTAATAATTATGCACAAATTCTTAGCTTCAACTATACACAAAAATTTTTACCCTAAATAATTGTGGACATTCCTGAAGTCCGGGTTCGTACCCTTTAAGGGGTCGAATAAACCTTTCTGGTATACCAAAGAAAATTTGTAGGATATAATGTAATCTATCTACTTTGTAATTAACCCTTAAGTACCTATATTGAAACAATATTTAGGTAAGTGTTAAGAATTTTAGCCGAGTAGGGCGCGGCGTAGTCGTATTGTGCTTATACTTATACTGAGGTAGTAGGTATACCTATAGCTAAGTAGTTATCTAAGTACCAGTTACCCCGTACCTACACGTGACTTCACTTGCGTTTATTTCTGAAACCTGCCAAATGTCTGCATGAAATATAAGGTAGTAGATACCTATGTAGATACCCACTTACACGAATATTCAGGTTGTATCTAAAAACTGTCCTTTTTTATAAATTTTTCGTTGCCATGCATTGAACTAAGTATACCTATATAGGTATACTTTGGAACCAATTTGGGACAAACTTTCAGGCATATCGACAAAATTATATACTAACCTAGATATCATTTATGATTAGGCTTCGTATGAATACCTATAACATACTTAGTTTTCTTCAAAATATTGTGATTTAGACAATTTAAAATTTTATTTCTGTGTCCAATACTTACCTAGAACTATGAACCTAGGCAAGTACTTACCTACAATAAGAACTTGAAAGCTCTTTTCTTCCACATTCTAATATTGCCTATCTTCCACGGTCATTGAACTCGATTATTTAATAAAACAAGAATTATCCTAAGAGTTGTGTGGATACATGACGTCTATGATATTATACAATATTTACCTATGTTATGTTATCAAAACCACTAAGTATAATTGATGATTAAACGAACTTACCTTAAGTGAAGTTCTATCATAATTTTATGAATTCCTGTATGAAGATATTAACATGTATACTTATTAGGTATTTACGCCAAGTGATAGCCATTCAGACACTAAAGTTGAGAGAAAAAATAAAAAATTTCAACATTTTTCATATATCTCACGCTAGCAACACTGTGTCTGTCCTTTCATTTAGTTCAGAGTAATTATTATAAGAGTGCCTTAGTGCTTCGATAAGCTCGTCTTGGTAGGAAGCACTACAGAGCACCCAAATATTATGTATCATATACATAATATATACATAACTACACAATATTATACATAACCACACAATATTATATATGCAAATATAATATATATATATATATATATATATGGGTTATGTTGTCTTCAATAAATATTTATTATTATTGTAATATGTACATTTTTTATTTACAAATTCATACATGGGTTTTTCCACAAAACAGGGGCGGGAGGGTGTTAATATCTTCATACAGGAATTCATAAAATTATGATAGAACTTCACTTAAGGTAAGTTCGTTTAATCATCAATTTTAATTCATTCCTGTATTCTATATTAACATGTATACTTATTAGGTAGATGTTTAGAGCCATGACATTTGTAAATAAGAAATGCTTTTAAATTAATAGAATAATAAGCATAATCGCTTAATATTGAGCAAAAAAATAAAAATAACAACTTAAGTTGATATTCAAAGCAAATTAATAATTAATGGCATAATTTTGTAGAAATATTAAAACTGTGATAGATAGTAAATCAATATTATTAGTATAATATATTAATAATAATATATGTACAAAAACATATATTTTTATATGTGCGAATACCAAGGGTATATTAAGACTATATTCTAGCAGTACTGCTCGTATGTAGTCTTGACGATTAAAAGAGGTTTTAAACCTCTTTCAACAAGCTTGAAAATATTTGTATCAGTTTAAACTTTTAAATGCAACACTTGATTAATCGTAATAAATTGAGCTGTTAATATGCAACCATGAAATATATATTTTAAACAGTAAATTTATCACGAATATATTTTTATAAACTTGAGTAGAATAAATATTACCGAGACATATTTTTGGAAAGAAAAAAAAAATAAGATCAATTTATTAATATATAAGATTAATAAATCTATGGGTTGCAGAGAACTAGTTCGTAAATTTTTGTTCATCTTGACTTCACTTTACGAAAATACAGGAGTAGGCATTAGTATTTTTGTAAAGTGTTGTTTAATTTTATTCATAGCTCTTTAGAGTTATTTCTATTGAAGGAGTTAACAATGATATTTTTATTTAATTTCCATAATAATATTGTTATTTGGGTTTTGGTGTAGGTACAGCTTTAATAAGGTCATTAAGATTTAAAGTGACCTTAAATTATATTTTTAACTGAATAGGGTGAAGTAAGAATATTCTCAAGAGATTTAAAAAAAAGCCATAGATAAATCATCTTATAAGCCTATTTTAAAGTTGATTCTGAGACAAAGGCTGATGAAGTAACTGTATCTACTGTTTATTCCTGAGTTCTAATAAAGTGATAATAATAGAAACTTAAGATAGTCTGAAAAAAGCATGTTTTCTAATATTGTCAGACAGTAAACTTCTTATACAATATTATAGTATGTAAAATCGTGTTGAGTTTATCATTTCACATAATATTAAAATTTTAACTGAAGGCATAATTGTTATTCTTATTCATGTTATAATAATGTTGTTTAATATCATTAATTGTTATTTTAACAGTCACCCCAACACTACTATCGCTGTTGTACTGGTTAGTTGTAAACAAAAAACCACATATATACAATTGGAATACAAATATTAGACAATACTTTTTAAGTTCTTCAGTTTCTGCATCAAGACCATTTTTTAATTTAGCAGTCTTTCAGTTGAAAAATGTGATCTGATTTTTCCAAGTTGATAATCGCAAAAATCAACGAGCAAATATAACATGTTAATAGGTAGACATGTCGAAATGTTATTCGCGATTGTTCGCGATTAATGCTTTGTTGACTTGTTGCGACGATGAAAAAAAAAAAAATTTTTTTTTTTTTTGTCACTTACCCAATAATTCCACTGTCATCACAGAAGATAAAAGTCTTGAATCTTCGTTTAATAATAATCAGTTAATTACATACCACAGCTGAAGTACTACTGTACTGGTATTCAAGTTCCTAGTGAAGCAGTGATGACCCAATTTTCAATTATCATTTGACCTTGGTCAGTCATCATCGAGAGCTAAATCCTTGCAGCGGCGTCATCCATCGGCATGAAAGTTAAACAAAATATTAGACTTATTTAATAATGATTAAATACCTACAGAAAAAATAAAATGTAGGCTATGTATCAACTCTAAAAGAACAAAAAAAAAAATGATACATGCAAGCCAAAATTATGAACCATCATTGTTCATATTATCATAAATCCAATGAAGTATTTAATGATTCTATGATCTTATAATTATTGGTAATTTCCAAATCCTTTAACATTTCATGCATAGATAACCATTAGTTAATTAGCGGCGCGATCGCCTGAAAATAAAAATATTTGATCTAGCAAAAATTAATTTTGGTCTTTAAATATATTTTCCATTGCGTTACGTTATTCCTAGGTATGGATACCGATATTCCTGTAGATACAGGTACAAGGATACCTAAAATAAATTTAAATAAACATATCATCGATTGTTTTATAAGGACTCTACAGTTTCCATATTTAATATTCATTTAAGAAATTTAAGAAATAGTCAATTTTAGAAACTATAAATAACTTTGATATTCAAAAATATTGCATTCTTTTAAAAGCATGCATCCTAACTCAGTTAAAGCATTGATAAATTTGATGTAATATCTAATACATCGAGTTACGATGAAAGAATGGTTGTATTAAAAACATGTATTTGTAATGGAATAACAAAAAAAATATTAAGTATGTTATCGAATAGGTTGTCTCATATTCAATTGTATGTGAACAGAATATAATAGCCGAGTTTTTTGCCAGACCTTCTCAGCGCAAACCCGTTTTTCAGATTCAAGCTTTCATAAAAGCCTGTAAATCAAGCCCATTTGAAAAAAATCATTTTCATTTTTAATTACTTAAACATGAAAATTAATTGTAATATTAGTGGTTCAATAGTTTATAAATCTTCATAATATAAAACCTTTTGTATAAAAGTAAATTATTATGAATGAAACTAGGATAGTACCTAGATATCTAAAGTGTCATTGCACTACATGCGAACTAAAGAAGAGAAGAAAAAAAAAATACACATTAAATTCTGTTCATAGTTTTGAGAACATAAAGAGAGAAAATAAATAAATTTTCCACTCATATTTAAGCATGATAAAATAATATCATCAGGCTCGAATATTTTATGAATGCGGTTATTCTATAAGCTAAACGGCAAACGTACGAGTAAGTAGGTGTCGTTTATTGCCGGTGGTACCCCCGATGGTCCCCCCGGGGTACCACGGGTTGCCTTCTTACCCCGACCCGACTATATGCGAACATGCGCGAGTCCGCACGAGGTTCGAAACAGCGCAACGCTCCGCCAGCACTCCGATCGTCGGCCGCGCGGCGCCTGACATGACAGGTCGACGGAAATGTCAAAAGAGGACATCGATAAGTACTTGCAAGGCTGTTTTGCTCCTGGTGCTGCTCTTGTGGGGAAATCAAGACTCTTCTGTCCTGGGTAAATCTTCGAGAAAAGTCGTCGCAAGAGACGAGTGCTGTCCTGCGATTTGGCCCGTGGGTCCACCATGGACCGACAGGTGGATTGCTCAGATATTCCTCCAGTGCCAGTTAATATTGGATCTTGATTAACTGTATTTCATATTATTGATAAAAGACAATATACACAGAAGTTATTAGAATATTATATTATCAAATAAAATTTTTGTGTCTCACTCGTACATTTCAAATTTTGAGTAGTATTACTAGTTGATTTTGTAAGACGTTGTCAATGGACTTTTTATTGATGTATCTATAAATAATGACCACAACAATAAACGATTCGTGTGGAAGACTAAAATAATTGTAAATAGTGCATTTGATTGCGGGTACTTTTCAGACCTGGTCTAGTAAAGTAATCTTGGTTCATTTAAATTAGCAGACAGTAAAAGAAAATATTGATATGAGGGTATATCGAAATAGTTTCTAAAGGTAATCGTTTTTATCCTTTATATCATTCCAATGCGGTTGGTGATAAAAAAAAACAGCATCGCGCGGTGTTCCCAGGTGGTCACCCATCCAAGTATTAACTGCGCCCGATGTTGCTTGATTTCGGTGATCGGACGAGAACCGTCAACCGGTGTTTTCAACATGGTATGGGGGCGTTTAAGCAACAATTTGCTATTTTGGAAGTTGCTTACAAGATAATCTTGTCATTTTTGGGAATGATTAATCCATAGGCGTTGTCTTAATAACCATCCTCAATGTATATTGTCGTGAAGGTCACACTCTCTAATGAAGTGTACCCAACACTGAAGCATAGACTGCAGAATATATTATGTTGATTGACTTTTTTGCAATTATTACCTAATATAGAGACGATAATCTTATTAACTCACCCTCATGTATGTCGTCGTGATGATCACATCCCTTTTATGCAGTGTCCTCAACATAGATGCTTTGCAATTATTTTTTGCAATTATTAATACAAAGGCGATAGTCCTCAGGTTTTTCACCTACCAACTACCCTCAATGTATGTTGTCGTGAAGGTCACACCCTCTAAATGAAGTGTACCCATCACCGAAGAATGCATCTTGATTAGCTCCTCTTGCAGTAATTAAAACAAAGGCGATAGTCCTTCCAACTACCCTCAATGTATACTGCTGTGAACGTAACACCCTCTAAGAGGTGTACCCAACACTGGAGCAATATGGATTTTCTGAACCAATAATAACAATTCCGTAGATTTCACAATTCGTTTTGACGATGAATCCGATTATTTTGAATATTTCTTTTCGGATACTTTGATTTCCGCAAGAAATACTTATAATCACTCACTTTTTTTATACGAGTTTAATAATGTTGTGTTGAACGGCCGAGCACTAGAACGCTAATGGAAAGGACAGACACAGTGTTGCTAGCGTGAGATATATGAAAAATGTTGAAATTTTTTATTTTTTCTCTCAACTTTAGTGTCTGAATGGCTATCACTTGGCGTAAATACCTAATAAGTATACATGTTAATATAGAATACAGGAATGAATTAAAATATGTATTATGTGGATAAATTGAATAGCCTATCTCTACCCATGATCAGGGAACGAGGCCGGCACCTATTGTCATCGTTCCATTTAGTTTACCTTTAATTACATAGGCGGTTTAACCTCGGCTTCTTGATAAAGGTGAAGAATGCACTTATCTCCTACCCTTACTTGGGTATAAGATAAATTAATAGAGTAACTAACTAAGTATTGGAACTCACTTTCCCCATTAAGTTCATTAACAGTCCTTTTTATTAAAGACCAGCTGTTTCTCGTGACTTTGTGGGTACCTATCACGTAGATATAGGAACCTTTTTTTCCATAAAAAAAACCCTTAATAAGATTAATCTGTAAAAGTTTAACACTCTGTTAGTAGATTTTTTTTTAAATAAGTTTAGTAAATCCAAAGATGAGGTAAGGAATACACCTAATATTATTTTTAACAAACAGACGCTTTTTGTCTCTTTCACTATATTAATAATTACTGAAGAATATAAATATCCATCTATCTAATAGCTGCAAGCTAGTAAGATAGGTATAAGTTATTTTGTACCATTAGGTACACACAGGGAAATACTTATACCTACTTAAACTTAATTTTGCCCTGCTGAGGGTCTATCTGGGTGGGCTGCGTTGTGCCAATTATGTCAATAAGTTATTGTTAATTGTAATGAACAATGATTATATATATTTAAATGCTTTATATTAATATCATGATAGGTAGGTACCTAAGTAGGTACCTATTTACGTCACGCTCGTGATAAAATATGATCCCGCTATCTGAGAAACGTTTTGTTGACTATAGATAGATTAGAGTGTATGTTAAAAACAATCTTAAACTTAGGTAAAATTAAATGTAATTATTACGTCAATACCAAAAAAAATATCACATTTAATTTTTCTACTCAACGCTAGATGTCGTTCTAAGCAATATTAATCTAATATTAAAATACATTAGTACATTAATGGTTTGTTTATAGATCATAAATCATGAGGAAGGGTTATTCAGTGTCTCTTATGTAAGCAAACAGAAGTTACATGGCCATAAAAGTGGGTATTACGAGCAATATGAATTGATTGAGATAGTAGCGAGTAGCGACAAAGTGTGCCACAGTTCAATGGAACGGCGATAGAGGGCGTGATTTACGACAGTTTTGATTGCCTGTTAATTTGTTGAACGCCTTTTAATGACCGCTGCTCACATAACTGTCATTATTTTTATATCTTGCGATGTTTATTTGAGGGAAAATTTATTGGATGAATATTTGCAAAGGATCGATTATTTTTGTTTTGGATCTGGTGAAATAAAGTACCTATTTGCTCCAGTTTTCTTCTAAATATGGAAAATATGTTTGTGGAAAATATAGAACATTTTTACAGTTGATATTTATTTTATTTTAATATTATTAAATTGTGGTAAATTGAGTTTCTTGACCGTTCTTTTCGGCGCACAACAACTTTCCGAGCGTGTCGGTAGAGTGTGATATTTTATAAGTGCCTGTTAACCTACCTCCTGGTAATTTAGGCCTATGTGAAGGAATAAACATATTGATTTCTATTTCTGTGATAACTGGTAGGTATACCTACCTACCTATCTATAAACTGCACATTAGTATACCTTCCTTATAAACATTAGGTACTTTCTTTAGTGGTCTGTGCTTTTAGGTCAATTCAAGAAAATTTCATGAATTTGCCTAGATAATAAGGTCTTTAGTATCTATTCTTATCTTCCAATTAAAAGGGACTAAGTAGATATTATAATTTGCGCTATCTTGGTCCGTTCACCTATGGCGTTAGTTAAATGCATTGCTAATTTCCCTTCTTGTCATCCAATACCCATAATGGTTTCTTAATAATAATACGAACAGGGGTAACGTACCCCTAAAATTAAAAATGGCCGCTGGAGGAGCACTCTCGATTGGTGGCAATAATTCATTCCGCCGCCGGCAGGGGCGCTGGCGGTGCGTCATTTGTCTATGTCACCTCCCTCCCCCCTCGCCCCCGGCGCTGGAATGCCCTGGCAAGATGTGGGGATGCTGATCTATTGTATAAGTACAAACACTCCACTTGACCAAAATATTGAGCGTTTATGGTGCGGGTTACCCATATTGCCACGATATTAACTAAATTACATTTGATGAAAAGACATTTTTTTTTAATATAATTTTTGTAACATGCTTGGAATAAACTGCTTCTCGTATAAGTAAGGATCGTATCGTATAGCAGAAGTTGTAGATAAGTACTGTTATTTTATAGTAAATACCCACCTAGTGTACCTTTTTTACCAATAATTTTGTTTCTAATGATACAATTTCTTGATATATTAGATAGATTCCATTTTTGTTCTAAAACACAGTAGATATAAAATTAAACTTCTATAGTTATTTTCTAATCTACTGATTAGACCAGAGGTTCCAAAACTTTATTTCCTTGAATATACCTCTTTCCCAATAGTCTTTATCGATTACCAACCAAGCTATCATTAGGTATTGCTCTTTATTATGGAAACCATAGTACTTAGATAAATTTTCGTGGACCCACTTTTTACACTTACACTAATTGTCGACCCCTATATTTTCTATTTACGCCAGCATAGACCCCTGTGCAGGTTCTTGTAGACCCCTAGGGGTCCACCAGAAACGGACCATCTGGACTACTTTTGGAATCACTGCTTTAGACAATAGACATGTGGTGAATATTATGTTAATTATATTATGAACGGCGTCTTTTAACTCCTGTACGGGATTTTTACGACTGCCATAAAATGTTAGTACCTACCTACCTTTCAATGTTTTCGTTTATGCACTTTATATATTAGAACGTATCGAGTATCGACATGAATTTTAATGATGAAGAACAAATTTGAACTGACGAGAGTGGCTGTACCATAAAAAATTGTTTTAGCATGGTTTTATGTACAAATAGGTAGGTATGTTCCTATATCGGAATATTCATAGCAATAAGCTTAAAAACTAGACACACAACGCAATATAAAATAAATATTGTTGGCTAGGTAGGTTTTTGTTGTCTTGTTGTTTGTTAGACATTATAAGATAACAACTCACAAACAAAAATTGTTTATTTTTATACAATCCTTTAATTTCTTATAATCATCAGCCTAAATTCCGTGAGGCTGAGGTATGATTACTCTCTCATTATCTCAATTTTAAATTAAGCGCCAATTTTTTCATATTATATTGCCCTTGATTAAGTGAGATAGTTATAATAAAGATGTTTTGTAGGTATGAGTGTAAAATTGTCAACTGTCAATACGGCATGTAATTTATTACTGAGGTCACGGACATTTATTTAGCTAATAAATCATGAGCCATATCTATCGGCTTATTGACATTCATTTGACATATTGTTGCCAACTAGCTCACTAGTTGCTACCTAGATACGATAAGTAGTATCATCATGACTATGCAGAATACCTACCTACTCGTACAGACCTATGTACTAATAGGTACTGTGAGTGATCCTTAACAAAAAGGGTTACATGTGTACCTACGCTATAATTTTATTTTTACTAACTGTCCTTTATTATATAATATTTACAATTAGTTTTTTCTTGTCACCTATATAAGTACCTATAGGTAGGTACATGAGGCTCTCCTAATCTTTTTTTATGAATTAACCAAACCCATAATTCAAAAGGACTAGAAAACAGGTTTAACCTCTCTGATTACGATTCTATTAGAAACAACGCGTAGCTCAAGAATCTTTCACGAAAACCCCAACAGGCTTTCTGTTTGAGCCCGTCTGTCAAAGCAGTAAGGTATATTATAGATAAGTTTCTCTTTTTTCTTTATAAATAGAAAAAAGAAAATCTTGTTGCCCACTCGCGTGACGACAGGCCGTATCGGAACTCACCGCACGCACATTAACAAAATTATTTTAATATAAACCGGGCTGCGTGGATGCTTTGATTTCACCCCAAGAACCAGGAAGGAAAATAAAACAGAAAAGTTAAGCTATTCGACATTCTAGTAATTTTTTTCCATCAAAATTCTGGCAATGTTTGTAAAAATAAAAATTATGTTACGCTTAAGAGGTAGTTCGAGTAGTTATTCCAGTTCATATTTTTGATACCTTCGTGAAAATTTGATGTAATATAAATTAAGCTAGTGAAAAAAACATTAATGCATTTCATATTATTAGGTAAACAACTAGGGAAATTATGCAACTACAAAAGGATCGCTTATTTGTAGGGAGGTAATATTAAAAAAAATAAGACAAACATGACTGAAATATGAGTAGTACTTAACTAGGTTAGAAAATATTCTTCGGGGTCTCGTAAAAAATATAATAATTTCCATCAAAAATATCACGTTTGCGCTAATGTTTGATTCAATTCCAAAAACTGCGTTTAAACAAATAGCTTTCATAATGTGGCTATGTAACTCGGAAGCCGTTAAGCGTCAAACTGGATTGCTGTGGAGGCGGAAAAATTGTTGACAACTCGACGAAATATTGAATAAACTAGTTTTTTATGACTACGAACTTAACTAGGTACTAAGAAACATGGCGTGGGAATCGCTACAGTTTTACATTGGATTCGACGAAACCTAAATTGAGATAGTTACAACAACCTGTAAGAAAATAGGTAGGTATACTAAGTTGTTTACGATAAGTTGATTCATCATCGCCCAACTCCAAACCCTGAGCTATAAAAAAGCTGAAAATTTGCTGCAGACAAGGATTAGGGAAGTGAGCAAGATATTATACTCACGACATTAAGACAGTGTAATCGAAGGTGTATGAAGCTCGCCAACCCGCACTTGCCCAACGTGGTAGGCTATGGCCCAACCCCTCTCAGTCTGAGAGGAGACCCGTCACCCGTGCCCAGCAGTGGGACATAAAAAGGGGTTGAGATGATGATGATGATTAAGACAGGCGCGTGAAGTCGCTTAATACAAGACTGTGGGTAAAATTCAATTGTAAGAGGCTGTTGTCCAGCACTTCCAGCAGTAAACGTCCTAACAGCAGACGTAAAATCATTTTATGAAATGAACATTTCAGAATCTTTCCTGCAGTCCCTGGTTCCTCTGTATTTTCCTTATCTGTAGGTTGCCTGGCAGAGATCGCTACCTAGCGATAAGGCCGCCTTTTGTACTAATTAATTTTTTACTTCTTAGTTTTGGTATTATGTTTTGTGGTGTACAAATAAAGTGTTAAATAAATAAATAAATCTTTATAAGGTTTAGAATAAAGTTACCTACTACTGAAACTGTCGAGCTGAATGAGCTTTGAGTTTGGAATATTAAGCAGTGCATGAAATGCAATCTGTATAAAACTCAATTTAATTGCATTTTAATTAAAAGTAAGGCACTTGTACTTTGTAGCTACAACAAGGATGTAGGTACAATTTTGTGTGCAAAAGTCTTATAGGATCCTTCGCATAAAAGCGCATCGCCTTTATTTCTATTAAGTCCAACAAGAGTTGACCAAAAATAAATCACCGACGACAACTCTATCTTTGAAACAACAAAGCATTCGCATTCGCAACGATTATTATCTCTAAAACAAACTTAATGCATTTACGGCTAGTAGCGACACGGTCTAGAGACATTTTGCTTACTTTACAAATTCATAAAGCGTTCTTTGTATCACTTACGGCTATGGAATAAAGTTGAATTTTGGCTAAACCATTCGTAATATCACATATGACTTAAACCCAACATGTGCTTACAGTTGACTTGAACTTTACAAGCTCAGTGTTAAAGCACATTTTTGCATATTTTATTGGTGTATAATGTGGTTTGATAAATAGTAGAGGGCTAGTCGTGATCAGGGATCGTGATTGCAACACCGCGCTGCATGCCCTTTGGACACTGGTTCCGTAGCTGTGAAAATTCACTTGAACACATGCAAGTCGGCTGCCTCCCTTTGCGATGTTCTAATCTATCTAACTGACAGCAGTCATTTGTCTTTTTCTCATAAAATATACCTTAAATTAATTAATAGTACAGTATTAATAGTACAGTAAAATAATTTACACCCAGTACAGTAGTAATAGTAAGTAAAATAATTTATAGTAGTACAGTAAAATAATAAGTTGTTATTAATAGTACAGTATTGTAGTAATTATAGGTCTAATAGTGACTTAAAATGTTTATTAATCTATTCTAGCTTTCGCTTAATATAAACCTGCCTACAGACTTAAATTGTTATTAGGTAGCGTTAAAAAATTGCCAGTATTGGAAGCAGCTCATAATTACCATACCTACTTATTAAGGACTATAGCGTTCGCGCGTGGCTTCAATCGCGTAAGTTTTGGTATTAACACTCAGAGGAGTCAGAGGTTGAATTTCTTCGACTACTATTGCTGTATTTATATTTTTATTTTGTTTTCTGCGAAATAATAAAAAACATATCAGCCTGATCTATCAAATGGTTTGAGATGTTTGTAAATAAATCAGTCAGCGTTACCCTTTATTTTTAAAAATATGTCAGACAGTCAATTATTTAAAAAAGATGTAAATTGTCAAAGATACGTTCATCATTGTAAGTGCACCGTTAGTGTAGGGTGCTAGAAGGGCGTAATACGCGATGTTTCGCTGAAGGTTAAAAACTATGTATAATTAATTAAAGACGATTACTAAATAGTTGCATGCAAATAAGAAACTTAAATCACAACATCCTCTTCTAGAAGTGTCAGAGAGAGCTCGAACATTGATTTGTATGACACAGGACACCTATAATAATATAAATTATTATGCAATTTCTATAGGTACCTATCAGCAAAGCTATTAGCTGTGTATCATAACTAAATGAAATCTAAGGCGTAGTAGACATGTTTTGATCGTATCGATAATGCTGATACGATTATGTCGATCGCTTATTTATTTAACATTCGGGCACCGAAGTGACGAGTAAGGCGCACAAGGGGTCATAAAACATTATGGCTCTATTCTATTCGCTACGTGATAACTCCTGGAGCAATTGTTCGGTGAATTTTAATGTAGGGCTCGCTGGTGCCAGGCTGACACCGATTAGCTTCCGGGAAGTTGGAGTATGGCTATTCCAGTTTCTATATTATGGATATGGATGTATGATGGATGCTCCTGTAGGCACCTACCTATACTTAGTATGAAAAATTATGAACTGACTTCAATTCTAATATCACGTCATATTACATTATATTATAACATGGGATTTGTGTTTAAATACTATTTATGACTTTTATTGGACATTACCCAGCTTACGAATAAACGACTTGCAAAGTACGAGATGGAAAATGACTTCAGCCATTAACAGTTTAATTATTGAAATAATATCATAATATTATAAAATACCATTTTCTATTTAAGTGAAATACCTATGAAGTACCTACATATTTTATTTTTCAAGAGTTAGTAAGCTGTAGGTAAATATAGCAACCGAAACTAAAAGACTTCATATTTGCAGAAGGTCGTTTCACTAAGACTTAAGGTAGCTTAATTTACTTTAATTATTAGATTTATTTTGTTTAATTTATACTGAAGACTCAACTGATTGATGGGTGCTCTAGCTATTTAGCTATTTAAAAAGGCGTTATATTTATGCATCATTAGAATTTATAAATAAGCTATTTGTCATCTTTAGATGCGCCAATTTCCAATTCATATGATGGGTATGAATAAGAGAAGACAATGTTTTTTTTCTGACCACCTATTTATAGGAAGTTTTATGAGGTGTCGACGCGCAGTCTAAGGAATACATAATGAATCACTTAAAGTTATGGTTGAATAAACAAGTGCACCGGAAAAATTGAGAATTCATCCTTCGCTCATGAGAATTCTTATTTTCTTCACACAATAATTTAGTCCTTGAAATTTATAAAAGTCCTTTCTTAGTGGTGGATTGTTGCATCATGTTGTAGCTCTGTGCCAAGGTTTTGCAAGATCTGTCAAGTTATTTGCACTATAATTATGTGTTAGTACCTGTCTGTAAGCCTTCATCCTAGTCTATCCTGAGTATATAGGTACTTACTTAGTTTTTAGTTAAAATGTAACAACTTTTTTGAGATTTTTTTTTAATTTTATTCATCCATATCTTTATTTAGATACATATTTACATTTTATTTAAGTTTAGGTCTCTGTTTTCCTGGTCTGCCCACCAAAATTAAGCTACAAAAAGCATAAGGATAAGTATAGCCACATTGCGGATACTCGTGCCTACCTAGGTACCTCTTAGATCCTTGATTGAAAATTTTTGAAATCTCACAAAGTCACAACACACCTCAATTCTATCAACTGTGCCATCGGATTTGTTATCGAATATTAATTACGGACACAACTAAAATAATATACCTATACACGGTATCCAAAATTGATTAGCAATCACAAACACGTAGTGTTGTTTGATTGAACCGCGCTTGAATTTTCTTATAGGCACATAACCTTCCTATACGCGTACCTACAGTAGGTACTAGTTACACGTGCCAATATTCGAGGTCAATTTTTGTAAACAGAGTGACAACCATTGAACCATACACGCAATAACTAGAAGTATGTACCAAGTTGGTAGGTATAGGTACCCTTTCTTTGCGATACTTTTTGAGTTAAATGTGTTTTTGGATATATCCCTTACCAAACAAAATGCATTTATTTGTGAAAAACCATTTTGTAGCTATAAAGTGTAGATATGTACACAAATACAATGTTAAGACTTAAGAACAATAATATCTGGGTGACCGAGCTTCGCTCGGTGGCCAATAGATGGCAGCAGTAGTCATAATTTTATTTTTTTGGTAAATTCGACATTTAATAAAAATGAATCCTAGCTAGATCGATTTATCGCCCCCAAAACCCCCTGTATACTAAATTTCATGAAAATTGTTCCAGCCGTTTCCGAGATCCAGATTATATAGAAATATACATATATACAAGAATTGCTCGTTTAAAGGTATAAGATTTCGTCAAGACAACATCTCTTTTCCAGTATCGGAGCCAGACTAACATAAGTAGAGAGCAATTTTTTGCAAGATTTTTGGGTAGGGGTAAGTATAATGAATTAATTTTATAGCTCATTGATTTTATCATGCACTTAGTTCAAAATGGCACCTGCTTCAATCCAATAATAATATTGTTATGTTTACCTATTATAAAATGTAGTAGGTAATTACCGTATTGTATAGTATTCTATTGTCTCAATTATTTTTCAAGTACTTAGACATTAATTCATCTCAATGCTCGCACTAGCATTTATTTAACTATAAAGAACATATTTCCAATTCAACAGAATCATTACTATAAAGTTGACCACCAAATCAAATTACTCCTACAATAGAATCGTACATAGTTAATCATTCGTTAACATACCAATCTGCATGCATATAACGCCAGTAATAATAATGGGCTTTAATTAATAATTTCGTCTCTATACTTACATAGACAATAAAATCAGTGTATACTCGTAGTTTTAGTATGTGCCTACTATGAATAATAATAGGTAAAGATTTTTCGCTCATATTGCTCACCTGGGCTTTTTCTTGCAGTTTGGTTGTATTTTAGTATGAAATACCTAAACTTACCTCTAAAATAAATAAGTAGATAGTAAACATTTAGTGCAGCGTTTGTACGTGCTACATTGCAAAATATTATTATTTATGTTTATAGACAACAGTCTCTATATCAATAACTTGTTGTATGCACAATTAAATTAAATTAATGAAAAACTAATTTCTAGTGTTATTTTTTAAAGAACACTCATTATCCTAGAATATAATACCATTTTTCTCTTCACCTTACTCACACTTAGGGTAGCTGGAAGAAATCTCTTCAGGAATACGCTGTCCTATGCATTAATTTTTATTTAGTGTATTTTCCTATGTATGTTGGTGCATAAATAAAAATAAATAAATATTTTTGGTTCATGAGAAAACTTATACCACGTTTGGTCATTCTTCTTTATTTTTTACCTGGTGGAGGATAAACTAAGAATGAAGCAAGTAGGTACAGTGATCTTTCATAGATTCTGATATCTTGCTTTTATCAATATACGTACAATGTACAAAACATAAAACTTGCTGACCAGTATTTCGGGCCTAAAGAATTAGCAATCGTCTAAAAATTAAAAATGCGAACCACGACACCTGTTGTTATGGTAATACAAGTTGGATGACCGGGTTATGTCTGTTTTAACAGGATCGTTTCATATATCAAAAATGCACTGCATTGCAATATTTTTTGCGGTTATTAGTCATTCTAAATGTATGTCAAGACCTTTATTTATTCAATATGAGACGAGTTATAGCTTTCGTAAGTTGCTTCATTTGCTGCAAAAAGTTGAGTTTCGTATAATTCACACATGGCCGTCATCGAAGCGAGTTTAACTAAAAACGCTTAACGAAAAACCTGTAGAAACATTATTGTAAAGTACAATAAAATGATGACGTAAGTCGAAAGCGAAACCCTATGGTCTGCCCGCGATATTCAAATTTTTTTGGTTTGCTTCAGTTTATCATTTAATTCGTCATTGTAGGCTTAGTGCAGTTAAATTGCAAATAGCAGTATCATCTTGACATGTTTATCTAAAAATATTTACTTGCGACTGTCACTTGATTTGCCAGTGTACCTACTTGAAACTTGATGCTGGGAACGGACATATTATCTATCATTTCAGCAATTTTTTTGATACATACATGTAGATGTAGATGATACTGCCATTCCGCAATTTTACCGTCATAAGACTCCAATGTGTTATTATATGATTTATGAGCTAAAAAATTGCCAAAAAAAATTATATAGATACCAGTGTTCAGTTTCCCATATCGAAAACATAAGTCACGGTTCAAAGAAGAAATCAAAATATGTTATTAATCAAAAATGTGAATACAAAATTTATTGCGCTTTCTTCCTTTCTTACCAGTTAATAAACAGGTATAGAAGAAACATGAAGTCCGTGGTAGGTACATACATTTAATTCTAGATACTTTCTGTAACACATTGTTGGATGTAACACCTCATAAACCCTTATGTAATAATGAATACGACAGTTAAGAAATTTTAATAATGCGATAATCGACTTTACACCTTTTATGGAAAAAGAAAGTGTATGATAAGCATCGTTGAATAGATAAAAAAAATGCTCTCTCACCATTAAGATATAGCATTGTATTAAAAAGCCATTTTGAAAGAATTGAAAATACATACTTCATACAACCCTTCAACCTTCTTCAACCTTCATACCCAGTCAGGGCTTATCTGATCATATGTGACATTCAAACCCTTAACCCTTGTGGATATTAAAACCCTTCCTAATTAATTGTCTACAGTATTTAAAAAATATCTTTGTAAAAATCAACTTTCTAGACCAAAAAATAATGAGTTACCACCCAGTAAAGTAATAATCAGCCCCCCAGTCAGGACTTCTCTGGTCATTTTATGTAACATTACAAAATTCAAAAGGATCAACAACTTGTCGTCATATCCTGCTAATCAGAGTGTCAAGTTCCACATGAAGTGGAAATAATTCCAGTAACATCGCAATAATTTTCAAAGCCCCCGGTCACACCTCCGTATATTCCGCGATCGACACGCGCGAGGCCTTTTTCATCAATTTGTCGAACGCATTGATATGCGAAATGTGGTTGCGATTCGCACGTCGCATACATACGATTAAAAATCTCCGCGGTAGGTGCCCGGGGTGTACTCAGCTTTAATTGTATAGATTTAGCGTCACCGGCCGACTCTTAATTGTCTAATTTGTAGCGAAAACAAGGCACGGTTTGGCGGACGAATATATTACAATGGTATGCAGAAGGACTTTCTTTTGGAGCGGGAAACAAACACGTCTGGTAGAGCATAGCAAGCAGGATTACGTTTTTAGACCTTGTTGTTTTAGGTGACCTCCATGGCTGGTCACCGAACCGGGTACGAGTACAATACTAGTAGGAACGTATAACGTTACGATCGAGCGGTACGGTAAGCAAGAAAAATAAATAAAAAAAGACTTGTAGCACTCGGAGACTGCCGCGGTAAAACTATTGCATAGCATTTTTTATCAGCTTATAACGTTACGGAATTTCTGGATTCGGTCTCCACGCTCAAGGCTCGCGAAAAAGCGGGCCGGTCGGAGTGTTAGGTTATTTTTGTTACGGAATTTCTGGATTCGGTCTCCACACTCAAGGCCCGCGATAGAAGCTATGCAATAGCTTAAAACTATCAAACAAAATTTACGAGCCGGTTTACACTAAAATTTAACTGAATAAGGCTCGTTTTTACCAATACTTTAAGAAACGCCTAAGCCGATAGGTGACAGATTTCACTTACAACAACTGTCACCTAAGGGCTAAGGGCTAAGGCGTCCCTTAAAATGTTGCTGAAAACGTGCAGAAGTGTCTTACTAACGTTAACGTAGATTGGTGCTTACTACTTACCTAGGTAAAGTACCTAAAAGTTACAAAAAATTACGGATTCTCATTTGTTGGTTGTAATATTAATAGATACTAACTAATGATGATGTTAATGATGATAATTATTACCAAAACCGTAAATGAGTAGGATCGTTTAGCCACAGCGTTCGGGCTTTTCACTAATGCATTTATACTTATAAGTACTTCATTTCATCCTAGGTATTTTTATTCGTCTGTGTGGTTGTGGTTGAATAAGTGTAATTACACTTATTCAAAAAATAAATCGTATTGTGTATTTTCTCTTATATTAGAAAATACTTACACCGAAAATCAATAGGTACGAGTTCTTATAGATACTTATTTCAATCCACAAAGACGCGCTCCACTCTGTCAAAATCGCTTGTTTCACTCGATTAGTATGGAGTTTGACAGAGTGGGGCGCGTCATCATGGATTGAAATATCTATATATAGGATTTTAGATAGAAGTGTCAGTAAACTTCTGACATCATTCAACTTTTGATGCTTTCTAGTCATAGAAATGCCAAGACCTACAGGCAAGCTATAAAGATAGCGTATGAAGCAATCAATCGTTATAATAATACCACCTTTACGAAGCATTTGTATTCTTCAGCGGTATGAGATACGGGTAGGTATTAACGTCATACCTCGCGGGTGGCCTGTGCCTTGATGCCTACCACCTACCATCGTTCACCTCGTAAAAACGATCTGCATACAAAACACAGATAAACGTATGTAGTTAATTAGCTATGCCAGCTAATTATTAGAATTAATTAATGACACCTAGGCAGCTAAATAATTGCGTTTATCTTGGATACATTAAGCAAAGTTGCTATATTCTTGACTCTTGACTTAATCCATACCTAGCTTAGACTTAAAAGAATATTATATGTATAAGTACTTGCTTTTTTAGCGTGTAAGGAGAAGGATGTAAAGCCATCGTTAAATTTTTTTAGTATTCTTAACAAGAGTCATTAATTTTTATTTAAAAACAATCGGCAACTTAACTGCATCTTCGCCTTCATTCGATAAAGTTGAAGATAGCAATGCGTAATCTCTAATCAGTAGTACACAGCTGATGGGATCATACTGGCACGCCAAATACACAGTCTTTGTCAACAAAATTGTAGACTTCACCAGATGTGGCCACCTTCTTTTATTACCTCATTAACTGTAAGAATATAAGTAGGTAAGTATGACATACTCTAAACCTTAGTAAGGGAAGCTAGCCTGGGATCCATGTATGCGTATAGGTTATCTTAGATTTGGTGGAAAGCAGTCACACTGTCCTTTTTAAAAAAATATCACACCGATTGATTCGTGACAGTAAGAATTAGATATAAAAATGGGAAATGCTTTCCAAAAAACCAACTTCAAATGCCACTACAAAGAGTGAAATAATTTTTATTTAAATTTTAGGTACCTACACCAATTCGAAGTCGGGCAATGTTTCATACAATCCCTAATAGTCCTTCTTACTTAATTGATGTGCGAAGAAATGACAAAGTCATAGACAATCGCCCGACTTCGAATTGGTGTAGGTACCTAAAATTTAAATAAAAATTATTTCACTCTTTGTAGTGGCATTTGAAGTTGGTTTTTTGGAAAGCATTTCCCATTTTTATTTTATACTTTTTAGTGGAAAACAATAAAATGCACAAGGCGTTGTAAAATATCCAAATTGCTTGAGGTGTGTTCATAAAATCTGAAGAGATACCTCAAATTCACCAAGATCCCATCATCAGACCCTGACTTGATGACTTTAGTCATCAAATCAGTATCTGCTAGCAAATGCACCAGTAACTATAAAAAATACCCAACTCGCTTCAAGTATACTAGCAAAATTTGAAGAGTTCCCTCGATTTCACCAAGATCCCATCATCAGACCCTGACTTGATGACTTTAGTCATCAAATCCGTATCTGCTAGCATATGCACCAGTAACTATAAAAAAGACCCAACTCGCTTTAAGTATACTAGCAAAATTTGAAGAGTTCCCTCGATTTCACCAAGATCCCATGATCAGATCCTGACCTGATGACCATAGAACAACTTGGAAAATATTACTCTTTCTAATAATACTCAAATAGTTTCATGTGTCCATATAAAATTTGAAGAGTTCCCTCGATTTCTCCAGGATCCCATCATCAGATCCTGACCTGATTAAAATGGGACCATCTGGAAACAAAACCCTCTTAAACAAAAAAAGAATTTTTCAAATCGGTCCACGCGTCTCCGAGTAATCGGTGAACATACATAGATAAAAAAAAAAAAAAAAAAAAAAGATTCCGACGAATTGAGAACCTCCTCCTTTTTTTGAAGTCGGTTAAAAATTAACTGTAGTTTATTTTAATGAGATGATCAACAACAATTTGAGAGATATGGAGATAATATTTATTATTATTTACATAATAGTCAAGGGAATTAAATAAAAATTGCTAATCAGGCATGTACCTAAAAAAACTATCTATGTTAATAATGTAAACAAGGTAAAGCGCCAAATAAAATAATGACTTAAAAATGTAAGTAATGTACCTAGCGGAGAAATTTTAAAGTCAGTTATCTGATAAAACTTAATACGATTACCATTTACAAGGAAAACGGACATTTGCTTCTTCCGTTTTGATACCATATGGGACTCCATTTAATATCAGAACGAAAGCACCTTTTTGAAGGGACTACAATTAATTTAAAATTAAAATAAAATATTCTATTTTATAAGTTTAATTACAATTTCCGCGTGAAACGTTTTATCCAAAAATTAATAGATTTTTGGAATATACTCGTTCGTTTGTGTAACGGACAACTAAAACAACCGAAAACTCCGGTTAAAATTTAAAACCTTCACATTCAGATTTTGAATCTGAGATTTTTTTATTTTAACCGGGGTTTTCAGTGATTTGCGAAATATTTTAGTAGCAAGCCGGTCAAAGAACAGTAAACCAAGCGACGCGCTATGGCTCAAGTCAAAGGCCCATGCGAGTTCCGCTTGCACCGTTACACTTAAAACATAATTCCGCCACTTGAATACTAATAAACTTAAGAGGCTTAATTTTATAGCCGGTGTAAACACAATCAAGATAACGCCACAGGAGCACGTGGTTGTCGTTAAATAACTCCTTGTACGGAGATTTATTACTTTTAAACATCGACACATACCTACTCGTACAAACCACTCATGAAGACGTACAATTTACAGAACTATTTAGTTCCTATACACACTAGACACGTCTTGTTCCAATGACACGGTATAATCTTTTTTAAGGTAGCCACATAGGAAACTCTATATTTAATTATTCGATTTGAGGCATTCATTTAAGAGGGTTTCTGTCAAAAAACGCACCAAAAAGTGAATCATTTACTTTCCAACATAATACCTATAAAAATAACCTATAGAAGGCAATAAGTAATTGATTTTTTTTTCAAAATTAAATATTTAAATATTCTCTTTAAATGTGCATCGAGTCTGATCTGATGCAATTTCTTATTGAAATGTAATGTTTTATTTTTATTATTTGCGCGAAATGTGCAGTTGACGTAAACACTTTAATAAACAATTGTTTAAGGAGTTTTATTAATTGTTACATTGTATGTAAAACTGTAAGACTCGAAAATTTTATCTCACTGCGCTGGTCTGGCAGCCGAAAATGCGATCCGCCGATTTATTGCGCTCTATAAACATCGCCAAAACTAAAACAAGCATGGTCGCGGCGGTAAAATAAAGACAAAAGACGACACCCATAAATCGCCGCTGAAAAGTAACCCAAAGCATTATACAGTTGCATAACAGTACAGTTACAGTAAATAAAAAGACGCAAAAGGAGCAGAACTGCACGAAACTGTGCGCTTTTAAATACGGACGATGTTGAGCGCGGGTAAGGCAAAGACATTTATGTTCACTAAACAAGTAGTAAAAGTCACTACTTGAGCGTTTTTATGGCACTCATAAATGTCAGATTGTGCGCCGAGGCTCAGCGCACGCTCCGAACTACCCGAACTGTGGAGGCGCCCCTTAATTGATTCCACGCGTTTTTCATTTTCTTGTTAGGGTTGTCGATTTTTATGGATCATCGATTAATTACTTATGAATTTTTTGAGAAACACTTAGATTTTCGCTAGTTGAGTAACCCAAACTGAATCCTGGCTTCCGATATTAGAAGCTTTTTTTTGCATCGCCCACAGGACTACCTAATACCTATATTAGCCACAGTGAAGTTGTGAAAAGTTGGAAATCTACTACTTACTAAATTCTGTGACAAGAGCTTTGGAACTTATGTCCTTTTAATGTCCAAATTATATTTTTTTGCTTTACCTTAATATGTATATCAACTTTTAACACCTGCCTTTCTTTCCAGGTAAATTGGGGAGAACCCACATTTTAGACGTTAAACGTTTTATTGGTGAGTTAAAATTAATTAATATACTAAATTATTTTTATCTTAAATCACTAATACTTAATTAAAACTTTATGACAGTGCATCTTCTATAAATTTCTACTACTAATTTGAAGCAAATTAGGTGTAGAGATTCGAAACAAGTTCTGTTCGAAATTAGAAACAAGTTTTTCTAATTTCAAACAGACGGAGGATTGTACCAATAACTGCTAACTACTAATTATACCTATAATTGTACATATAAGAAAGTTATTTTTCTTTATGTCTGTTTTCTTATGTATATTGTTGGTACAATAATAAAAGTAAGAAATAAATAATATATAAAAGTATTTTTATAATAAGGAAGCAATAGTGGTATGCGCACTTTTACTTTCATTTTTCTTTTGTTACTTAAGACAAAGTTTTTAATTTAAGTTTAATTTTAATACCTAATTTTTGATATTTTTTTATTATATCAACAATATTCTCAAACATAGCGAGGTGATAAAATGAAACTGATTTTATGCTTTAGTAAGCTCTAAAGCTTACTAAAAGCATAAAATCAGTACGAAATTGCGATTTAGAAGTGGCGTCGGCAAAAGGAAGCTACGAGTCAGATGGACGTGCGAATGGCGGGTGTTTCTAGCACGTCCACTATGCAAATTATCGTTTCATTAAACACAAGCTTTCACGTAGGATTGACGTTTGGGAACCGCTTGCTTCACCTTGCATACATTCCAATAGTCTTATTAGAATTATCCGTGCTTTTTAAGTTTAGGAGTTTTGCTCATTGTTGCGACTTATTGCAGACTCATAAATCATAATATAAGTATTTCTCGTTTATTTATTACAATTGAGTTATATGTTTAGCAATGTTCTAAAAAAACAAAATTTTTGTTTGAAAATTATATGATAAATAGTCCTGCTAGTCTTAGGGCTTTCAGGACCCAAGTCAGTAAGTAGTCAGGACCTCAGAGTGAGGAAGCTCCTTACAATACGTGCCGTATCCAGCCTAACGATTCACGTAATGTGTCAGCTGCACTTCGTGAAGTGAAATGTTTGAAAATAGTCGCAGTCGCGTTTTTACGCAGACTACGCGTGAGCTTCCGCCCTCTCTGTCCCCTACCTACGGCAGCTACGTCACGCGTATGTTAAGTCTTTGGTGACGTAGACTGAATCATCATACTTACTCAGTGTGTAAAACTAATACCCGAATCATCTAGTTACTAGTAGGACTACGTGCCTTCTGAATGCGCCGGACGAATGTTCCTTGTTGGTGGAAGCTTTTCGCTATAGCTGGTATACCTACTGTTCGCTGACTTTCGGAACAATAACCTTCGAGACCCAATGCAGTAATCTCTTTTAGTATACTTAGAGTCTTTATCCGTCATTCAAATTCACCTGAAATTTCGAAAATACTTCTTATTTATTAATTAATTATGTTATACTCTTTGAAGTGAAGTCGTGGCTGGCTGCTATGATCCTTGTTTACTTAGCAATGCAGTTGCTTTAGTAAAATAGTTCAACCTCCTTACTTAGAGCAAAAAATTAAGTAAGTATATGTACTTGTATATAGATACTCCTTACAAGGAAATCACCTAGCGTCGAATGACGTGTGAACAGAACAGCGGGAGTTTTCACCGCGTCCGCTGCCTATGCAAATTATCACTTCATTTAACACCCCGACGAGCTTTCGCGCTAGATTGACGTTGTTACGTCACTCACGTTACCTTGTGTTGGACAGCGCAAACATTCAGCAAGACTATCTTGAATCTATAGTCTTGAGTTAGTTACTTTTGTATGTTCGTAGAACTTTAAGTAGGTCTAACGTAGATGATTAGAAAAAAATCCTGTAACCCTTAAAAAGGAGTGAATATAGGAATCTTCTACCACACCGTCACTTTTCTGCATCAGGTAAGATTGTGGTCAAGCGTAAGTCTTTATTATATAAAAAATATAGGTTCATCTTCTCCCCACAAAATTTACCTACTGTTTGTTCTTCTCCAATTCAAAAATAACTCGAAATTGAAATGCCTGCCTATAAGTAACAGAGGTTGAGAAATAATGATTATAGTAGAAGAAGAAGAAGAAGAAGAAGAAACACTTTATTGCATACAAACACAATAACATAGAAAAATATACACAGAACAATGAAAAAAGATATGATGTGATGTGATGGTATGCAAAGGCGGCCTTGTCGCTGCAAGCGATCTCAGCCAGGCAACCTTTTTTGGCAATGGGAAATTAAGTGTGAAAAGTAGTAAGTAGTATTAAATTCCTTACACCAAAGTGCTCCACGGAATTTCCCTGTTAGTAGGGAAACTTTTGTACTTCTGAAGTTTAATAAATTAGGCTAAATCTACGACTATAGCTATCTCTACCGAATAATTCTGAAAGTCTAATAAAATAGTTTTCTCCATATTTTATTTTACCTACGACTATCCTGTTGTCTGTATTGGAACATCATCGCGTCTAGTTATCTCAGGGATTTGTTACACCGGACGCGTTCAACACGCGTTTGATTGGCGTTCGTTCAATTTATTTTAAAAGGAGTTGACGGGGATTGGATCTGATAGAACAAACGAGTGATAAGGACTCGGAAGAAAGCTGTTCAATTTTAGTTTTCCTTAAGTTTTGAAAGTTGATGTTATTTTAAATTTATGGGACGGGTATTGGGCTTTAGAAAGCAATGTGTTGCAAACTTGCAAAGCTTCAAAAGATTAGGACAATTGGTAACTAACATCCACTTTATTCTAAATTGGTTCAAATTCTAGTTGGACTGGTAGCGAGCTTTAATTCGATATTATAAAACAGACGGTATTTCCAACTTATTCTGATTTCAAATTAGATTGCATCGTCACAAATATCTATGGTATGATCGTTTGGAAGCAATTTTTAACCGACTTCAAAAAAAGGAGGAGGTTCTCAATTCGTCGGAATCTTTTTTTTTTTTTTTTTATCTATGTATGTTCACCGATTACTCGAAGACGCGTGGACCGATTTGAAAAATTATTTTTTTGTTTAAGAGGGTTTTGTTTCCAGATGGTCCCATTTTAATCAGGTCAGGATCTGATGATGGGATCTTGGAGAAATCGAGGGAACTCTTCAAATTTTATATGGACACATGAAACTATTTGAGTATTATTAGAAAGAGTAATATTTTCCAAGTTGTCCTATGGTCATCAGGTCAGGATCTGATCATGGGATCTTGGTGAAATCGAGGGAACTCTTCAAATTTTGCTAGTATACTTAAAGCGAGTTGGGTATTTTTTATAGTAACTGGTGCATATGCTAGCAGATACTGATTTGATGACTAAAGTCATCAATTCAGGGTCTGATGATGGGATCTTGGTGAAATCGAGGGAACTCTTCAAATTTTGCTAGTATAGTTGAAGCGAGTTGGGTATTTTTTATAGTTACTGGTGCATTTTCTAGCAGATACTGATTTGATGACTAAAGTCATCAAGTCAGGGGCTGTTGATGGGATCTTGGTGAATTTGAGGTATCTCTTTAGATTTTATGAACACACCTCAAGCAATTTGGGTATTTTTACTACGCCTTGTGCATTTTATTGTTTTCCACTAAAAAGTAAAAAATAAAAATGGGAAATGCTTTCCAAAAAACCAACTTCAAATGCCACTACAAAGAGTGAAATAATTTTTAATGTAGGTTACCTACACCTTTAACCTACACCAATTCGAAGTCGGGCGATTGTCTATAACTTCGTCATTTCTTCGCACATCAAGTAAGTAAGAAGATTGTATGAAACATTGCCCGACTTCGAATTGGGGTAGGTTAAAGGTGTAGGTAACCTACATTAAAAATTATTTCACTCTTTGTAGTGGCATTTGAAGTTGGTTTTTTGGAAAGCATTTCCCATTTTTTTTTAAAAACCTCTTCTTTACACCTGGCCGTGCCAATACCTACAGTTCATAATTAAACACCTATTACTGTGATCTTTAATTTAAAACCTTTAGGTACTCTAGATGGAGCAGCTTTCTCCATCCTTCTCACCATATTTGTTTATTGTTGATAGCCTTGCACTTGACGACAAACATGCCTGATGGAAAGCAATGATGAGGTCTAGGTTGGAGGGCGTTTGTCTAGAAAATGTATATTCTCTTGAGATATTCACTCTCCTCTTGAAGGCACTCAGATGGTAATTGGCTGCGAAAGTGGAGGCTAGAAGGGCGTTTCACACCTTAGCGGTTCGTATCAGAATCGCGGAAGAAAAAAGTTTCGTGCGAGTTTGTGGCATACTCAAGTGGTTGACATCACACAAAGTTTGTGTGATGTCTACCACATAAGGATGCCACCGTTATCAACGTCTTGTATGGTAGAAAGGTGAAGGAGGTACAAGGAAATTTTTGCACATTCTATTCCCGTATTATCGATATCAGTAGCTTAATATATTAAAAGTTCATCTACTTTAGCTTTTACACGTATCATTAATGTAAAAATATGCTATGTTTTAAGTTCCACTATTTTTTAAATTAATTATATGCCGACAGCTTTCACCTAGACTGGTTTTTGTTTTAGATCTACTTCTGCAGCTTTTGGGGCTTCTAATGTAAATGATTCTAGATCTTTATAAAAATACGTTTAAGTAACTATACTATAGTTTGTAATCGTTGTTCTTATCGTTCTTTAATATCATGTTATGCACTCTACTTTTATGAATTTCTTTGGAAATACATAATGGTATATTAATAAGTCTATGCATGATTAATCCAACGTGAGCTTTATTCCCATTGATATTATTTTCTAAATTAATTAAAATTTATCAGATTTTGTTTTAAGAGTTGATTGCGTGCAAAAAACTACAATTACGTACGAATAACTTGCCAGTACTGAATAACCGGTGCGAATATATAAAATAAAACTAATAAAGTCCATTAAAACGCTATCGATTATCTTATCCGAGTCATGTCGTGTCGACGGCGCGAGATAGCGGACCTGCGCGTATAGTTACTCTATAAGAGTTGAAGGAACAATATTGAAAATAGCTAATCACCGGTGCATAGGCGCGTCGGGGAACCAATCGTAATGGTGCGAGAGTGCATGTCCGAGATCGCCTCTACGATAGTATTGTGCGGCGTGCGCGAGCGCCGATCGCGTCGCCGATTGGGGCGCCCTGTCGCTTACGTGTCGCCTCTCGCCCTATCGCACCCCACATCGCACGCAAATTATAATCGATACCATTATTGTAATATCCGACTTACATTTGCAACACTATTGTTGCTTCCCTTCCCACCTCTTCTTTGACTGTGATTTAAAAAATTTTACTTTCTTTAATTGCCTTCATTGAGAAGATTATTGACAGAAGATATATGATTAGAATTGGTTGTGTCTTCAGTCTTATCAATAATTCCATATTAAAAAGCTATGAAACACAGTTTATTTTCGAAGGGTAAAAATTTCTCTTAAAAGTCGGGCGCGCATGTAATCACCTGTAAAGATTTGGTATCCAACTCGTTAGAGTTCAATACCAAATCTTTGTTTTGTAAGGTTTTTCTCGTCACCCGTGTAAGGACGCAAGCCTCGAGGTCCGTACTCTCAGGCACTCGCTCTCTGCGGAGAAGAGCACGCTGCTATACCTAAGTATTTTTTAATACAGTTGCTCAAAAAGTGGCGTATTGCAGGGACGTATAGCTTTCGGGATGTGGGCTATTACATACTCGTGCGTTATCTTTCCCAACTGTCAAAATAATGTCTATTAAAAAGAAAAACCAACCATGAAGTTTTTACTAAAATAAAATTATAGGATTCATGCAAATACGTATATTTCTAAAAAGAAGCTACTAATTTGTTTCAATATCAGATTTGATTGAATGAGTTTGGTTAGGTTTCATTTCATCTCATTAAATTTCATTTTCATTTCATATCAATAAAAAAAATTCTACTGAAGACTTGGCTGTATCATTGTATGGGCATAGTTCCCTTTGCGTACCAGAATATTATTTAGTCTATGACCAATTTTTTTTTTATTTTTTTTTTTTTTAGTCACCAGAATGGGTGAAGAAAAAAAAACTGCTTATATTCTACTGTTGGCGCCATTTTTCAGAAATTTTCTTTGCGAGTTTAGTTGTTTGTTGCACAAAATGCTTCGGAGAACATTTTACCGGAAAAGTAAAAAAGTCGCTACATATCTACATACGACGAATTTATTGCGTGGAGAGAAGAGAAAAAAGCAAATGGTTTTTCAGAAAATGTTAAGTTAGTTGAGTTTATTGTGTTTTTATTATTTTATTAAATTGCTTCATTTTTTCGCAACTGTATTAAAAATAATCGTTCAGTACACGTGCGGAACCGTCATTGCAACTTGTTCCGACTGTCAACCCTCGCTGTCGGCTGCGCCTCGGCTCGGGTAGACATTTGTCGGAACTCTTTGCAATAACAGCCTTTCCGCACTTGTAATGAAACATACTATTTCCAAACTTTAATTCTACCAAGGGTCCTACGACACTCACGTCTTTTTTTCTTAGTAAGTTACGAGTACGTTTAAGTAATAGCGTAAAACTTCGAAGAAGAATATTTTGAATCCTTTCAGCGTTAAATAATACAGTAAGTTTGATTTATAGTGTTCCTAATTGACACAAAAACACTTCGGCTAAATTGTATCGAGCCTTAATTAAGCGACGAAAAATAATTATAAAATTAATGTACTTTCGCAGTTCATTAGTAAATGATAATGACGATCGGTTCGTATCAGCGATGCCCAATTGAGGGTAGCTGTCGCGTCAACACATCGCACTTGACAGGTTACTCGTGAGCAAAAAATCATTTCATAAATAAACGATTTCGAAGAGTTCGTCACGTTTTTGGTGTCGCACGTTTATGTAATAGGTACGGGTAGGTGTGCTATTGACTAAGTTAAAAATAATTAATTTAAAGATTTTCCTATCGTTTGATTTAGCAGCTGTTGATGTCCACAGCTGGACAAAAGTCTCTTTTACGTCTCTAACCTGAAAATTCCGTCACTTATATTTATCGACTCCTCGGGACTCTCAATTGTCATCAGTCCACCTGGTTACTTTAGACCACATGGGGGTCTGCAACTATTGCGCTTCTTCACAAGAGGCTTAACTCCATAACCTTATAGCTTAAATCCTGACAGCTAAGCTTCATATAGTCCGAAATATTAATCAGTAATCTACTTTCTTATCGATAAAGGTGGATACTAAAATTAAAAGAATCTAGGAAAATGTTATGTGAGCCAGGTTTATTTTGTGAGTGAGTTTGTGAGTTGAGGTGAGTTGTGACTTGTGTAGGAAGATAAATATTCTTGTATCTAGGACGGGTCACGGGCTTATATACACTTATGCATTATTTCAGATTTTCACTATTTAATTCTCCATTTCAGAACTTTTGCTGGAAATTCTTAGATTTTCCTGCTTTACAAGCTTTTGCAGTAACTTGTTTACACGCATGGTTGCGAATTATGATTTAATAGCAATAATAAGATGCAAAGTCTTGTAGTCATTACGGTTACATTGTAATTGGGTAATTTGTCTGATTTTTATCTTTTCAATTACTTTTACATACGCGTACGCAGTTTTATTTAATTAAATAACTTTCGGTTATTATTGTGAGCTGGGATATTTACGAGTTTACCTACGCGTACCTTCATTAATTTCATGCCCTTATTCATACCTATATCAAGATAATTTTGTAATTTTAAGTATCTTTTCCGATAATCTGTTATCTTCTTCGGAGCTTTTTTTATTCATTCAGAATTTACCTGCAGTTTCTTGCCATAGATTTGGGTCTTTAACAAAGTTAAAACGTAGATTTTTCTGGGATAAAAAATTAGTTAACGTATTAGTAGGTATAAGAAATATCAAATCATTATTCACAGTCAAATCGACTCAGTGTTGAGGTATAGGCTAACATATGACCATAATCCTACGAAATGAAAATGATGAACACAAAGATATAAAGTTATTCCTTGGTCTGTGTGTTCTAACCATAATTTTTGCTCGCTGGACCAATGAACTAAAAAAGCTCGCTTCTATAGCGGATGAGCAAGGCGGAGGACCGTGTGTGGTGCAAGGTGGTGAGCACTCGGAAGGCTATATATGTCCAGCAGAGAACATCTAAGTATAGGCTGATTAAGTGACCATAATAATTAGCCAATAAGTGTTTTAGCAATCAAAATTAACGCTAGGAATTTCATAAATACGGAAACATTTCGCTTGTACCTCTTCCGCATATGCAATTAATATTTATTGTAAACTGAAAACTTAATCGTTGCGGCTGTGATTAATTTCTTTCTGAATCCAAATAAGTACGAGAAATGGGCGTGCGCAGGTTGGCTGTCTTCATAAATCGTGCCACTTGCAAATATATTGTTCCATCTCATAAATACGGTTAAGGTGCGTTTTTAGTACGCACGTTGCATTTGAAGTAAGTTTTCCGATACAGATTCAATATAGGTGTATGCTTTCATAAAACTGATCCAATTTATTTTTGAAGAAACGTTTTCTGTATAGGTACTAAATATGTGCAACAATTTTTCTCGTAACTATTTTAAATATTATTAGGTTAAAAATTGTAACCCCCTTATTCATAAACGTGAAATACCGGTGGAATAGTTATTCTATGTTTTTTCTCTTTCCTTCGCAAGTCAAAATACTGTTGACAAACAAAGACAAAACAGTATATAACTATTCCACTGCTATTGTACCTTTATGAATAAGAGGGTTAGTATATAAATATTGGTGCAATTATTGTAATATTAAGGGCTGATTTTTCAATCGCCAGATAAACGTTAACTAAGGAATAAATATGATGGTATGACAGATTTTGTAATGGCATATGTTTCAAATTTATTCCTCAGATACCTAGTTCACCTGGCGATTGAAAAATCAGCCCTTAGAAAAATTCAATGAGTCGGTTGTACCTACCATTAACCGGAGCTTTCGCAAATGGGACTGAATTTAGGTGAATGTGTCACATCACTATCGAAATTAGGCATTATTTTACGAAAATATCTGGGTGACAATGAAAATATTTCGGTAGTATAGGTAACTACTGGCTAATAGATGGCAGCAAGAGTCATATTTTTTTTGGTAAATTCTACATTGTATAAAAATTAGAGTCCGATCGAAACTGGTTTTCCGGCCGAAACCGAAACCGAAACCGAATATTCGGCCCTGGCTTCAGTTTCGGCCGAAACCGAAACCGAAACCGAAACTCATGTGGTCAAGTATAAAATTCCTTTAAATACTGAAATTTGGCATTTGACACATTAGAATGTTTACGTCGGACGATAACGCACTAAGTTTTGTTGCTACGGAGCTATCTGAAAGGCGCACGACAATTCCCGAACAGGGCCGCCAGCGTCCGCCATAGTGTTGCCGCGAGAAACGAAGTTAGGCGACCGTGCACGACTACTTCCGAAATCAGTTTCGGTTTCGGCAAAAGTTTCGGCCAATTTAGGCTGAAACCGAAACTGCCGCCGAGAAACGTCACTTTACCGCATCGAATTGAAAGTCGGAGTATAGATACCAAATATCATTATTTAGAACTTTCCTATTTTAAGTATTTTATCAATTCCTATTGGCATTGTTGTCAGCATAATTCTAATAAGTGATTCGAATTAAAAAAAGTTAAATGCATTAGGTTGATAAACGTAGGTAAACATAAAGCTTCATCAAGTCATAATAATAAAAAATAAAAGATGTTTAAAAAATTTGATATTTCAGTAAACAAAGGGTAAACGTAAAAATCAACCAATAGAGTAGGTTGATTTTTACGTTTGACCAAAATGATATTGTCATTGTCGAACACAATTTACCTACTTACCTTTTCTTTAATTTTGTTAGTGCTCGACAAAACGCACCCTAACTTTTACAAGTCTTTATTCGGATAGGTACCTACTTAATACTGTCTCAATCAGAGTTTACCATATAAGCAAAATGCGAGCGAATTGATTTTATCATTAAAGTATGACTTTATGATGTTTTGACACGGGTAGGTACTCCGAAATAGGTAGGTACTACATTTTGTCGGAATTAAAATTTACAAAAAAAATGCATGCAATGCAATAGCATGAAATAATTGTCTACTGCACTTAAATATATGTAATATTTCATTGAATTGTATTTATTTGTATGAAAGCTTTTTACTTACGTAGGTAGGCAAGTACCTACTTAGTTATATTTTAGGCATGTTGTACGCGGGTACTTCATACTTCTTAATTAAACTCAATTTACTTATAAAATCCCGTACCTACCTATAGAAAATTTTGGTCATAAGTAAATAACTAAGCAATGCTTCACCACTTCAAAATCACACGGTAGAGGTACTTATTAGAATGTGAGATCAGCTTTCTAATATTACCAATTAGAGAATTAGCCTAGGCTATTAATTAAATTCCCAAACAAACAGGTGAAAGTTCCTGCAAACAAGGTTACGGTTCTAGGGCATCACGCGAGACACAACAGCTGTTACGTAAAAGAGCGTTTAACGGCTTCAAGCTATAAATTGACACGATATAAGGTCAGGGTCCCCATATAAACGTTCAGTGCTCGATGCACTACGCCGCAAAGTGGTCATTCGTTTCAAATAAATTACCATGTAATGGCACGTTAATTTGCATACTCTGTTCAACGTAACCGCAATCTCGGCAATGGAAAAACGACTTTATCTTTACAGAATTAAAATATCTTTCCCGCGGATGATTCGGTTCCATTCAGAAGCTCTAACAGCGGCGCTGCTATTGCGGATGTTGCGGGAACTACGAGCTTTTATGTCAGTTCCCGCACCATCCCAGAGATGGCGGTAGTAGCTTTTCATAAAATGGTTCGTATCTACATACATGCAGGGGTGGCTTTTCGGGTAGAATGGTTCTCCATTTATTTACCAGAGGGTTGGTTTCAATTTTGCTACACGTTTCATTCAAGTTTACAAAGGTGGCGCCTCATAGTATTATGTTATGGAAATGGTTTAGACTTTAGAACTTTTAACTCAATTACCTATAAAATGAATTGGTCCTAAAAATAAGAAATGTAACTTGGATTATTATCAAAACAATTTTTGTGATCATTTTTGATAGAATTAAAACGAAATGTTCTATATTCTAAACTTATTCAATCAATTATCTACTTACCTACTTAAGTACCTACCTATATACTAATTGAACCTAGATCCTAGAAACCCTTGGGCCTAAAAAGCAAACTTACGAGAGGTCGTAGAGGTGACTCTTACGACATGTTAGCGATTTATTCACTTGAGTACACAAGTGTGTACCCAAACACAGCTTCACTCTTTATTCCCTAATAGTAGTAGCTTAGCTTTCTAAAGACACCTACTAGTAGGTGTCTTTAGAAAGCTAAGTAGAGCTTCATATATCTAAGTAGTTACATTAGTACCGAATAACTACCTATCTAACCTATACTCCGACTTTTAATTCGAATGCAGTAAATTGGCGTTTCTAACTGTAATTTAATAAATTAAATGAACAAGTACAATAATAAATATACCTTTAATCAAAATATTATTTGGCTTTACAAATCACTAATAATAGTTATATATAATATTTTAAGTTATTTTGGGTGAAATACTGAAGAATTAATAGAATTTAGTTAGATATGAAACTTCATTAATTTACTGTATCGAATTAAAAGTCTGAGTATAGGTAAGAATGTATGTAAATATGTATATAGCCATGACGTGCTTATGTGTCCGTTTGTTTACTGAGGTTTTACTAGTGTTTATAAAGAGCGAGTACCTATCAGACTGATCAATAAAGTCATCACGTACATGTAATAAAAACTGAGCACACATTTGTCAGTTCCAGTTTATCAGTACTCAAAACACCGCCTCTGTACTATGCGCCGCTACCGAAGCTGTTTAGAAACGGTCCCATTATTCTAATTCCTATAATAAAAGTGAAAGCGCCAAACTTCATGCAAATTGTCGATTTCTGTAAACATATACGTACCTACCTGACTTCCTACTTTGTACTTATGTTTTTGTTGCATAATTGTTACAATGCGTCGTAAATTACAAATCCCTCGGGAGTCCTCCCGATTCTCTTTGTTCCGATTTTAATATTGTTTGACAATTGTTTTTGACTTACCTGTGGGTCTGTGAATGTAAATGAAAGGATTTTTTTTTTGTTAAATACGGTAGCGCAGTTGCGTTAAATTTTTTGAATACAATTATGAATTTTGTGTTGAAGAGAAAAATTTATTTGATTATTTTCTCTATACAAACATTGATGTCAATGAAACTTTTTTGATACTTTTCGACTGGGAAATTCCAGTTAATATTATAAAATCGTGTCTTTGAACCAAAATACAAAGAGCTATGTACTTAGATATTATATTGTACTTACGATTCGTGTGCTTCTTAGATTTTAGTGTTAGATTTAGTTTGCTAGACATAGCTACTAAGGTACATTTGAAAGATTATTATTATAACCATAATGTTATAGAGTAGGTATAGACCAATGAGTAATCTATACAAGTACCTATAGGACTGATATACTGCTAGGTATGTTATAATTTTGGGTTTCTAATTCCTACGTGTAGGCGCGTAGGCACTTATAACGATGCACCTACGCTACGAGACCACCAAAACAAAGCCCGTCCGAACCGCCTCGAACAATTACACCCCCACCATAAATACGAAGACAATTCAAGCATACATCCGAGAAATTTAGCTGTCGTCGTGCGCTAAGCAAACATATGATTTATCCCCGAACATGCCCGTTGACGTTTCCACGCCATAAATCCCGCCCTCAACTTGAGCGGACATCGGGATTCGGGCTTTATGAAGAGGTCTCGAATATCAGAGGTCTCAAATACCTTCGTGTAAGTCGTGCACCGAGTCATTATGTTGGACACTAGAGTGTCTAAGCACGACATTGCTCTGAAGTTCTTACTTAGTACCTAGCTTATGCTAGTGCTTACAGACTCAGACATTAGAGTTTACTTACCTAATATAGAATTAATAATATATAGCATAATGATCGTTTTCGTATGGTACCTTTTATCCTATATCAAAAACCTTAACGAACGTTAAGATTACTGATAATATCTCATTGCTTTATTATAGATTAACATTACCTCTACCTTATGCTTACTTTACTTTATAATTAATGAAAGTGCTCTTGATGCTTGTAGAAATAGGCCAGATTTACCTTTTTTTATTGTTTTTTTAATAAATAAAGAAATAAATATATCAGGAAATAACACACATCGCAATTCATGTTATTGCGATAGGTTATGTTAGACACCATGAACACCACCACCACCAACACCCAGACACTTGAAAACATTCATGCTCATGACACAAACATTTTCCAGTTTTAGGAATCGAACCCACGACCTCCGAGGCAGACGGCTCGATACCGTACGCCATTCGGTCGTCACTTAACCACTTGCTCTTCACGGTAAATCATCATCATCATCATTCACAACTCTATTAGATAAATCATCATCACCATTCACAACCCTATTTGATAAATATGGCACTTACCTACTACATTACAGGATTTAACCATGTCGTTGCTAGCTGCAGCTGTTAGGAGATATAATAGTACTCGTACACTAGATTACGCGATTAGATATCAGTTTAACCTGTCTTAAACCTTGACATCGTTCATCAAGTATCTTGTTAAGTACTAAGTAGTAAAAGGTAGCATAGATATATATATATATATATATCTATGCTACCTAGTACCTTAGATAGTAGAAACGTCTAATAGCGATGCCTACATCACACATACCGTCACAGGCCGGGTGGGCCGGGTGGCGCGAGCCCGGGTATAAATCTGGAGTATCCGGGTGATGGTGAAACCACGCCGGTAGTGCCGTCGATTATTCACTAATATTGAATTTTGGTATCTCTTGCTTCCAATCTTCGACTTCTATCTATGAGATTTATGGTATACATATATACAGTATACCTAGCTTTTACATTCTAAAAGCTTAAAATTATTTCACTGTTCACTTTTCCATTTAATAATTTTTATTTTTTATTTTTATATACCGTTTTTGTAAATTTTTCGCGAGTATTCAGATTTCAGATCTATCTGAACTACAGACAATAAATAGAATTTGAGATAAAGCTGCTGATATAAAAGCTCTAATAAATAATAATTTAAACATAACGTCATAACAACACTTCTGTAACAATAGTGACTCCATATTTTCTTCTCTTCGTTCTTTTAGCTACATAACCCTTTAAGAGCCTGGCCTACATCTCTTCAATATCGATTATAGTGTCCTGTACATCCTTCGTACATCCATAATATCTTAAGACCTTATTTATTGACTGGGTGACATATCCATTATTTGCAACTTCACTGTTAACTCTGCTGGTCAATTATGTAATTTAACAAATAAGTATTGAAAAGATTTTCAAAAGTATGCATTTTATAACAGTGAAAATGCAAATAGAATAAATATCGGCGTCTCTACTTTCATTATATTATTGGAAAGTAGCTTAACCAAGGCACCTATAGCTTTACCAAAACACCCGATCCCAAATCACCGGGGCTAATGCGGCGGCCTATAATAAATCAGGTTGCCATTTTTGTTTTCAACGCACCGATAACTCTTTTGTCATAGGGTGATGTAGGAGGCAATGGAGTTATTTATACTGTCGTATTTTCTTTGGAAGAAATTTTCCTTTCTGTTCGGTTCATGGGTCAGTGATCAGATTCGGCGCTGCCACCGAAGGTTACGTCATGACCTAGGCACAAAAGGAGGTAAATAAATATGAGGTTTTGGATTACTGAAAATGACAAATTTAACGGCAAGTTATCTTTCAAGTTATTTTATGCAATAGGTATACACCGATATTATAATAGTGTTTGAGTATCAAAACGCGGTAATAAATTCTTTTAACATACCTTTCTATTGTTTTAAAACTTTCTTTTTATATTCCTATCCAACACCTCTGAACAGATCAATTATTCATTTGTACTCTAATGGTTGATGCTTGCTTGATGCTATTGAGTCCAAAGAAAGCATTGCAATCCATGCAAAGGTATCTGAGAAGGTACGCACTCGAATTGTTGGACCTATAGGCAGGTTACCACATAGTGTGCCGGAAGAAGTAGAGCTACAGTTACTCAATAGAAAGAGAAGCAAGTTACAGGTACATACCTAATTAATATAAGTAGTTAGGAAACAAACTCTGTTGCCACCTACATTCTATCGTAACAGCTGTTGTATTCGCAATTTAATTTTATGGTTTTACGGAGTTAATCTTCTGTTATCTGTAGGACCCTACCTGTAAAGTTTTATTCTTTGCCTCAAACTCAATTTTTATAAAGGCACCTAGTACATTTTTTAGACCTCTACTTTTTACTATAGTCACGTAAAATCTTGGATATTCTTAAATATAATAGCTAAGTAATAGCAAAGGTACAAAAATATCCCAGGATCCAGTTGCATCCTTCTCCCGTAACGCACACGGCACCCTACGGTTAAGTTCACGACCATGTTCCCGGCACACCCTTGCGAAGGAAATAATTGTTTATATTCAACTGCCACGCACTTAGTACACTGTCCCTACATCGAACAGTAATAATTACCCGTGCTATGTAATGTTATTATTAATGCAAAAGAGAAGAGAGAGAAACTTCGTTGGTTACGGTAAAAGAAGCGCTAGGCAGATTATTTATTTATGGAAAAAGAATGACTCGTTAGCCATCTTTGTACTTACTTAGTGCAAGATTCTCTCACAAGTGCAAGATACTTACTTACTTCCATCAGCTGATAAACACATAAAGTATCAGATGATCCAGAATACCTGAAATATGAAAGTGTCCCTGCGTGACTTTTACTTATGAGTCACGCTAAGTCCCTTTTGATGAAAACCAATCTAATTTTTATATAAATGAGCAATTTTTTTTTATAAAAAAATATTAATTATATTTACGCCCAGTACCTACCCTATTAATATACTTAGTAGGTAATAATAATAATCTAAGCACAATTTATATATCTATACAAAAAGCGATAGCAAGTTTTTGCGCGAATTTCAGTAGGTAAAACTGTACCTAAATCCTTCCAAGCGAATGTAACAAAAACAAAGTTTTCAAACAAAAACCTTTAGGTATGGTACATACTCGTAGGTACCTAATGACGCGGATTAATTTTTCCTTGTATGGCATTTCTAAATTAGTTGCTTTTGACCTTACATTGTAGGAATTTAATCTTGGAGCTTATCGCTTGTCGCGGCCTGTGTGGCCGGCTTTATAAGGCACCAGGGCATGTTGACATCACTGTGGTACCTAAATCGCGGAACATAATATTTATAACTGAAGAACGGTTAGTCATGCGATCATTACGAATTCTGTGTTAACAGTTAACACAATGAATGCAACGGATATGATTTATGCGGTTTGATGTTAGTTAAATAATATTTGAAAGCTGTTATACTTGTAGCATTCAGGTACTTACCTTAACAGTGGAACGATGATTCTTATGAATTCTGTTACATTATAGGTACTACATCATAAGTAACATAATGTAAATTATTACCTACTATATACTCGTATTTTTTCCTCCCATTACAGTTAAATCTACTTTCAGGCGAAGCACACTTCACGCACCTTAAGAGCTCTGTGTATATGAAAAAATGGATAGCTTCCTTTCATTGCTTATCAAGTGATACTTATATTATTTTAGTTATTACAAACTTCAACCTAGGTAGGTAGATACTTTAGTGCCTTACAATTACAGCTCTAAGTGCGTGATTGGGGTTCAGAACCCAAAGTATTATATATTATTATGAGCCCTATTTTTAACCACTTGTAGACCCTAAATTGCTCGTGTTAACTGTGAAATATCCTAGTTTATTCTTTGTCTTCATTCTAAAACTTCAACATCTATACAAATTTTTAGTTTTCTACTTTCAGGGTAGAGCACGGCGATGATGAGTTAGTGGACTTTTCTTTATATTAATCGTACATAGATAAATGTAAAATAAATAAGAAAGGCACATAGAAGTAAGCGGGGCATAGACAACAACAATAGCAAACGTCGGGGCTCACTCGCGAGCATTGTAGCGTGGCGCGGGAGGCGTTACGAATCAATGGAGGGAATTATCGGCACTGAGCTTGTGTGGAGCCACCTTTTTTTTAAAAAGCAACCTAGCCAATAACTTTTGATTTAATAATATTTATACTGAGGCATATTAATGAACCTACCTGTTTCAGGTAGAATATGAGAAACTGAATAGGTAGTTAATATCTTCTGTGGAATCACTTTTCTACAGAACAGCTTTCTAAAAGTAAAAGTGAATCCACTCACTTCGGTATATAAAAGGATATTTAAAAGATGAAAAGAATTTCAAATGCTAGTACCTATATGTAGATATAAAGCTAATGAAACGATTCATAGAAGCTGCTCTGTTTCCCAATCCTGAAAAAAGAAAATACCAAATAAGTATTAGGTTACTATGTGTTAATTTTTAAAGCGATTAAATTAATAATACCTTAGTAGAAAGATAATATTCAGAAATTTTAACTGCTTTTAATACTTATCAGTTTATTTTGGATTAAAATAAAAATAATATGATCAAAGGATAATAATTGAAGATAATTATCTAATGATACTTTCCCTAATCGCGCAAATTAATTGTGTGTTAAGCACTTGATAAGTGGATTGGTTTAGGATGAAAGCTTGAAAAATCAGCGAATGTTATGTACTTACCTGTTTTTAATTATAAACAAACATTGAATATCTTTCGGGGAATCTTCTCGTATTTTATTATTAGGTAAAATATATTTGTATAATATCTATCACAGCCACGCACAATAAAAAATAATAATAAAAGATGCGTCTCTATATATTTCTCTGGCCCAGATTAGTCCGTCCCACGCAGCGTATCGGTTGAAGAGGTAAATGAAATGCTATCCGGAGGGGAAAACTTAAATTACTGAATTTGAGGGTCGAAGGAATAAGTCTCCCGAAGACACACACGACACGCCGCATCGAGTCGATTGATTTTAAAATGTAGTAATCTATGCTGTTTAAAACGACCTAAATTTTATAACTTTTTTAATTTTATTTATATAAAAGGTAGGTCAGTAATGGTTAAACCAAATTTAGCGATTCGCACGACAAAAATTTACAAGTCTACAAAACCTGGTGCAATCAACTGCTGTACATGGGGCAGTAAATTAAGAAAGCAGGATGGCACAAGTTGCACAAGCCTGTAGATTCCGAAACTGTGAAAGACATCGCAAAAGGTTTGCTCATTTTATTACCACGCGGGCAGCAACTGTTTGCTACACATAAGTATAAGTACAGTATGACACTGTTCGATCTCACGTTCGGTCGTTTGTTCGTTCGACTGAAAATCAAAAGAATCTAGCGATATCAAAAAAATCTAAATCCAGTCCAGGTAAATTCTGTGATCGTATTTCAGTGTATAAAATATCCAACAGTAGAAGAAAAATCTTTAAAAATTTCACCGATTGCAACCGATGACAAAATACCTTCTTGAACAAATTAAGTTATTTATAACACGGGAAACAATAAAAAGTAGGCCCGATATTTAAAAACCCAATGGCATAAAGTGTTTGATAAATTCATCGCATCGCTTCTACCGTTTTAAATTAGGAAGGGTCGTAATGACCCGTTTACTGTTATCTCCGGCCATCGCTACCAAAGGCCCTAAATGCCGGCGAATTTTATATTTCAATGTCATAATCTTATACTGTATTCTTTAAAACACATAGAAAACCCTTAGATACGTACACATTTTTGTAGTTATCCAAAATTTTATATTTTAAACTTTGAAACCCCGTTAATAGAGATTTTAATTCAATGCAACCGTTTTATAATCTAAAAAGGAAAGGAAAAAGAACATCTGCCGTTACGAATATCGACTCACGCGCATTCGAAATTTTCGAAAAAAGAACCAACAGCAACAGATGCGACATGTCGGATGCCTACGAGCAGATGTTTATAAAACTCCCTCATCACAGATTAACTCTTGGATTCCTTTTGTTTTTGCGTTTATTAAACGTAGCGCCTTTAAACATTGTGCTGGGACACATTTGTATGTGATGCGGGTACCATAATAGCTGTAATTGGTTCGTCGCATTTCATTTATTAGCGATCCGTTGTTGGACGCAAAAATTGTTAACAGTTCGCGTATTTTATTATAATTGCAGACATGATAGCTTTACGACTCAGCAGAAAAAGTGTTTTAAACCTAACAATGAAGAACACGCGTAACGGTATTTTAGTAGGTTTTTCTCTATAGATACTGGTGGAGTTACCGATGATTAATGGTGTTTCAGTAACTTCATCCATTCTCAGTTGCTACATAACTGGTTTGGACTGAAACCAAGGAGCAATGAACTTAATAGAGAGAGGAATTCAACCAGTCACCAGATGCTCCAGCTTTTTGTTAGTTTTGGTGACTTGCCTGTGAAATCTTGCATTGACTTATATAGCTATCTATGGATCTATGGATCTATGGATGGGTGAAAAAATACATGTAGTTAGGTTAGTACTTTACACTCAGACAATTTTACCTAAGTTTTTATCTAACAAGTTTTAAATTTTTTTGTGGACAGTACATACGTATAGAGAGTTGAGATATAGGTAGTAGATATAACTAAGCCATCTGCTCTGTGCCTAATCTAGTAAAATATTTGAGAAAAAAATTGCAGTAAACATTACTGATTGATATCCATAAGAGATTATAAATTCGTTATGTCGATAAAAAAACTTTTAACGAACTCTAGTAATTGTAAAACGTTGTACCAACGTTAAGTTAAAATTTCACGGTCAATTTTTATGTTTCGTGGAGGTTGGCACCGCTTTAATCTAAATCGCTCTTAACTGTGCTTTGACATGCAACCTCCGTGCACTAAAATTAGATCAAGAGAGGGAAGTAGGTAATTTCGGTTGTTGGGAAATTGTAGGGTCCTTGAATAAAATATAACTCTAGCTATATAAATTGCTAGGTATAATCCAATCAACAAATGTTGTGAAGTTGCACATATTCAGAGAGCTTGCTTAATTTCCTGCTAGAATCACTTTTAGTAAGTATCTAACCATTATTTTCATCAAATTCAAGTCTATTATTATCCAAACAGACAGTTGTTGTAAAAGTTCAATGCACTAAAAAGTCAGTGGCGTAAAACAATTCGATATTACAATATACCTACTACTTATACATACGTATATTCTTATCCTTTATTAAAATTCAACTGACGTCTCTTCTATCTATTTAAAATTTTGGCCACATGGTTCATTATGATAGGTATCACGGAAGGCTTAAACTTTTACAGTTGGCATTAAGTAGTTCGAATCATAAACAATAACATGTAAGTAGAAGTACCTACTATTTAGTAAGTAAAAAATGGGAAATGCTTTCCAAAAAACCAACTTCAAATGCCACTACAAAGAGTGAAATAATTTTTATTTAAATTTTAGGTACCTACATCAATTCGAAGTCGGGCAATGTTTCATACAATCCCTAATAGTCCTTCTTATACTTACTTGATGTGCGAACAAATGAAGTCATAGACAATCACCCGACTTCGAATTGGTGTAGGTACCTAAAATTTAAATAAAAATTATTTCACTCTTTGTAGTGGCATTTGAAGTTGGTTTTTTGGAAAGCATTTCCCATTTTTATTTTATACTTTTTAGTGGAAAACAATAAAATGCACAAGGCGTTGTAAAAATACCCAAATCGCTTGAGGTGTGTTCATAAAATCTGAAGAGATACCTCAAATTCACCAAGATCCCATCATCAGACACTGACTTGATGACTTTAGTCATCAAATCAGTATCTGCTAGGAAATGCACCAGTAACTATAAAAAATACCCAACTCGCTTCATGTATACTAGCAAAATTTTAAGTGTTCCCTCGATTTCACCAAGATCCCATCAACAGACCTTGACTTTATGACTTTAGTCATCAAATCAGTATCTGCTAGGAAATGCACCAGTAACTATAAAAAATACCCAACTGGCTTCATGTATACTAGCAAAATTTGAAGAGTTCCCTCGATTTCACCAAGATCCCATCATCAGACCCTGACTTGATGACCATAGGACAACTTGGAAAATATTACTCTTTCTAATAATACTCAAATAGTTTCATGTGTCCATACAAAATTTGAAGAGTTCCCTCGATTTCTCCAGGATCCCATCATCAGATCCTGACCTGATTAAAATGAGACCATCTGGAAACAAAACCCTCTTAAACAAAAAAAGAATTTTTCAAATCGGTCCACGCGTCTTTGAGTAATCGGTGAACATACATAGATAAAAAAAAAAATTAAAAAAAAAAAAAGAAGATTCCGACGAATTGAGAACCTCCTCCTTTTTTTGAAGTCGGTTAAAAATAATCAATAAGAGTGTCTAATGTAAAGGACATTGGACAGTCTTAAATGATTAATTTTAAGCTATATGTCTAGTGTCTATGATAGCGTTTTAACTTAATAAGGCCACCTATTTGTTATTTCGTGCATGATTTCGTTCACCGTGAACCAAATGATGTACCCCTGGTACTTACTGGCGGACACTTCCTGCATTTTTGTTCTGGTGACGTAACTGATCAGTGCCATGGTGAATAGCTCCGTACAATGGCCACGGGCGAATCCGGCCGCGCCCTGCAGCTATAGGAATTTATTATTTATGAGGGGTACATTTTCACTCTATAATTACGTGCTTCGATTCGGGAACTGGGCACTGACCCTCTAATATAATTCATATGGAGTTTGAAGACTCCTGTGAACCGTAATATGTGTACTATCATGACTATGTAAGGTTTAGCTATATTAAAACGGCGATAGCATAGTGGTTCATGATAGTATCCTTGTCGGAGGTTCGGGGATCGAATCTCAGTTAGCTTTGACTGACAGTCATTTTCATTTGTGACATCCAGGTAAATATCTCTTGCTTAGTGGTGAAGCAAAATATCGTGAGAAAATCCATAGGTGTGCCGAAGAGTTTTCCATGATGTCCACAAATGTGTGTGTGTGAAATCAGCCATTCCCACTGATAACTAACCTCAAGATATGAGCATCCGAACGATTTACGAAATCCTTTTTCATACAAACAAACAGTAGCGCCAACTGTCAAAATATTATAGGTGGCCGCTGAGCGAACTACCGCGTGGCCTTATACTGTTGGTACTAATGACACCGATAAAGTGGCGACATTTTTTCTTGCGGTTCGCCCTGTCTAGAGTAGAGGTCAATTGCCATTCCACAATGAAATCATTGGTGGTAATTCTGTTGCACAAAATCTCTAAACTAAACGAATTTTACGCATCTTAAAAGTAAAATAGTAGCATCCTTTCCAAAATGCTCTCCATGGAAAAGGACAACACAATTTTAAGACGTTTATTTTCGAAATTTGTTTTGTTCAGAGATCTTGCACATCAAAATAAGCAGGCCATTGTGGGTTATGGGCGCTATGGCTTAACCCCTCACATTCGTTCATGAGTATAGAGACCCTATCGCAGTGATGGGTCATTAAAAGGGGTTGAGAAAGCAACACCAATCAATAGAATCATAAAAATACCTTCACGTTGCTCTACAGTCATTTGTATAATTAAACAACTCTTTTTTACTTATCTACGATTACATTGGAATATTTAACCGTGGTCCGTGACCTTTCGCAGCGTTTTATTACGGCCGTTCAAAGTAAGAAAAATATTCTAGTCAAGTATCTCATTTTCATTTTCGTAAATATACTAATAATAAAAATATAATAGGCCCATTGGGTTATATAAAAAATCCAAATCGCTCTAGGCCTGTAGTTGTTTACATTCACACTAACAACTTTTGTTCTACGACTTTTCAAAATTCAGTATTAATTTATTTGATACAGAAAATTGTTATTTCTGTAAAGTGACATGTGTAATGTCACTTTACAGAAATAACAATTCTGTTGCGGTTTCGCACCGCGAATTCGCGCACCGCCGCGCCGCGCGTCCATTGGCACTTGCGGATGTTACATTACAGAGTAGGAACAAGTAGAGTAATCTCTGTAAAATATTGAATATGTATCTGGGGACACGGTAGTGTCCCCGCCAAGACGAGCCAAGCGAAGCGCGAGGGCACTACCTATCTTTTCTCGAAGTGTTTCGCCGTATTTTTAAACCCTTATAACTTAGGCCTGAATTATTTCAGATAATCAAAATTCTCGGAAAATGATGTCGCCAGTGAACTTATTAAACCTATAAAGTTTCAATTTTATAGGTCTTATACTTTAGATTTTATTGACGTCTAAAAAACCCAAATTTCGTCACTGACTGACTGACTGACTGACTCACTGATGATCATCAAAATTCCTAAGTACTTCCTGAAGACCTAGAAAGCTGAAATTTGGTATATAAGCTAGTATTAGCACACAACCAACAAAAAAATTCCAAAAGTTGGAAATTTAACCCCCAACCCCTTAAAATAGGGGATGGAAGTTTGTATGAAATTACCGCAAATATTGATGCTAGAGGTCTCAAAATTGATATAGGGACTCTTTGTAATAAACAATTAAATACGTGTTTCAGGATTTTTAGTTAATCACCCCACATCCATAAAATTAGGGGGTTGGAAGTTCGTATGGGGTTTCCCATAAGTATATAGGTATAATAAAAACTTAATTTCTGAAATTTGGTATATAAGCTAGTATTAGCACACAACCAACAAAAAAATTCCAAAAGTTGGAAATTTAACCCCCCAACCCCTTAAAATAGGGGATGGAAGTTTGTATGAAATTACCGCAAATATTGATGCTAGAGGTCTCAAAATTGATATAGGGACTCTTTGTAATAAACAATTAAATACGTGTTTCAGGATTTTTAGTTAATCACCCCACATCCATAAAATTAGGGGGTTGGAAGTTCGTATGGGGTTTCCCATAAGTATATAGGTATAATAAAAACTTAATTTCTGAAATTTGGTATATAAGCTAGTATTAGCACACAACCAACAAAAAAATTCCAAAAGTTGGAAATTTAACCCCCCAACCCCTTAAAATAGGGGATGGAAGTTTGTATGAAATTACCGCAAATATTGATGCTAGAGGTCTCAAAATTGATATAGGGACTCTTTGTAATAAACAATTAAATACGTGTTTCAAAATTTTTAGTTAATCACCCCACATCCATAAAATTAGGGGGTTGGAAGTTCGTATGGGGTTTCCCATAAGTATATAGGTATAATAAAAACTTAATTTCTGAAATTTGGTATATAAGCTAGTATTAGCACACAACCAACAAAAAAATTCCAAAAGTTGGAAATTTAACCCCCCAACCCCTTAAAATAGGGGATGGAAGTTTGTATGAAATTACCGCAAATATTGATGCTAGAGGTCTCAAAATTGATATAGGGACTCTTTGTAATAAACAATTAAATACATGTTTCAAAATTTTTAGTTAATCACCCCACATCCATAAAATTAGGGGGTTGGAAGTTCGTATGGGGTTTCCCATAAGTATATAGGTATAATAAAAACTTAATTTCTGAAATTTGGTATATAAGCTAGTATTAGCACACAACCAACAAAAAAATTCCAAAAGTTGGAAATTTAACCCCCCAACCCCTTAAAATAGGGGATGGAAGTTTGTATGAAATTAACGAAAATATTGATGCTAGAGGTCTCAAAATTGATATAGGGACTCTTTGTAATAAACTACAAATAAGGAAAAAAATAAACTAGGTGAACCAAGGAGGGTTCCCTCATTTAAATGATAGAGGGGGGGATTGATTCGGACAAATATCCACCTTGCAATGATATTCAAGAAATACACCAAAGAAAAGGAAATTAACCAAATAAAAAATATAGTCGTAAACAACTTACAAAAAGAAGTGAAATCCCAGCAAAAACATTTTCATGTAAAATGTTGCCAAGACGAGAACATGTGGCTCACACTATCAAAAAGTTATCAGATCTCATGTAGAGCAAGACTTCTAACTCTACACGCCCTAACTCTATAAATCCTAACTTTATTAACTCTACACTTAAGTCAAAATATATTATGTCTTGGCTGTTTCGTTACTGTCACATGGGTGTAAAGTAAAAATATTATTCACTGACTTTGTACTTTTCTGATATACAATACCTAGTTTCTGTAGTAACGATTATTTATTAGATAGGTATTGAGTCTCCTCAGAAACTGCACTTAGGTTTTACTAACTGCATTGATTTCAAATACTTCATCACACTTTGCAAAAGTGTGTTCCTTTGCTTTAGAGGATATTTTTAATAAATGGAAGTTTTTTCCCATAACAATGGTGATACCATTTAATTTTAATGTGAAATTTCTTGAATTTTGCATGGTCCATTATGCCACTTGCAAAACTCTATTAGAAAAGTACTGAACAGTGAATAAATTCTTCACTTTACGCCCATGTGACGGTACCGAAACAGCCAAGACATAATATATTTTGACTAAAGTGTAGAGTTTATAAAGTTAGGATGTATAGAGTTAGGGCGTGTAGAGTTAAAAGTCTTGCTCTACATGAGATCTGATAACTTTTTGATAGTGTGAGCCACATGTTCTCGTCTTGGCAACATTTTACATGAAAATGTTTTTGCTGGGATTTGATATTTCTCAAAATATCGAGTAAATAAAAGTCGTAGAACAAAAGTTGTTAATTTTTAATGTAAACAAATACACACCGACAGCGATTTGATATTTTTTATATTACATTGTGAAATTATACAATACGCAAAGATAATGAACGAAAGGGAAAGTGGATGTGCCACGTGATTGCGAGTCCCGTTGCCGGTACCTGTTGCAGTCTTATTTACGACCCAAAACAATCGCTTTATCTCGCCCGGCCATATAATGCGGCCGTAAAACCCGATTCTTTACACGACAACATCGCGTTTGTACTATAGGATCTTGCATAACAACTTTTGTTTATAAACAATAGTTTTCAAGGACTTACGCATTTTTAGGGTTCCCTATAACGTGCGTAACGAATTTTCATAATGTGATAGCGAATAATTTTTTTTTTACTTTTTGTCTTATTAATTATTTTTAAACCAGAGTTAACGTATTCTATATTATTGGACATTTATAACTCTGAGTTAATCACGATAACCCAACAACAAAATGTTGACACAAGCGAGCCTTATAAAGATTGCCAGTGATATGAATGAAGATATGTTTAAATTTCGTGGCCACAAAAGTTGGGCAATGAGCTTGCCTAAAGTTTTAAAAATCTCAATTAAAATAAAATTCTGAAATCTAGCATCCTTTGACACGTCATTGGTCTCAAATAGTGTGTTAAGGTATGTGTTATTTTAATTTTTAGCGCTCTGAGTTTATTTATGCTTAGGTATATAATTTACCTATGTGATTAATTCCTAAGCGCGCAAATACCTATAAAGTTCATAGCAAAATATTTTCAATTTTCGTTATTTAAAGGGATATTATCAATGCCATCAAAGGGACGGAACCCTAATAAAAGATGCGACTCTCACTTGACCGTCTTCTTATTTTCTCCTAATTCCTCGTTTTTGCTTAGTTACGGATTTGCTCGCGTAGGGTAAGGGTACTTATTATTAAGTACCTGCTATCGACTCGCGATTTTATGATAATTGGCTTATTAAAATTCAGCGGGCGTTCGCGTCATTACAAACTATAAGTGCGATTTATTGCTATATTTGAACACGTTTACTTATTTACAATGAGGTGATAAACAAGTCGTTATTAATTGAAGGAAATAATTACCTTTATTGGTACTGAAAATTGTAGTGGGATGTGAAGTGTTTCGGTATTTTAATGATATCTAAGTCTGTGGCGATGTGAAAATATTATCTGTTTCTAATTCTATAGGTATGTCTGTAAACAATTAAAACTTGAGTGTTATTATTAAATCTAATTCAAAGAAGTAGGTATTAAAAGTTGTAAGTACGGTAAGCGTCAAAAGTCCATACAGAATAAATGCACAGCGTAGGTAAACCACTGGGTACCTACTATACCTACCTACTTAAATAGAGTTACGTTCGTAATGAGATCTAGAGGAGTAATTATTATCTATTAAGGCAGGATTTTTTAAAACTCACTCTGTAAGGTGTTGCCACGGGGTTGCAAAGTTTGTTTGGAAAAATTATACTCTTTCACGCGGCATCTACTGCAACAATTTGGCTGTAATTTGGAATGGAAATAGATAGATTTTATTCTACTTTAATTACATAAAATACTTTTAATTACGGAAAAACACCAAAGATAACAGCTGACTTTTGTAGCAGTGAAAGCTTTCAACGTCCAAGAATTTGGATTTAGTCATTCAGTGAGTGACTGAATGAACGAGTCAGGACATGGTCAGCACTTTTTTTTATTCATACAGATTACTTATATAAATAAGTATTTACATAGACGCCCTTACAAAAAAATAAGAATAGCCATTTTAAACGAAAGCAATATCCAAAATCCGCTGTCAATAGCTTAGCAAAAACGAAAGTCTGATCGCTACAAAAAAATGAACAAAAAACAGCTTCTAACGCGAATGGCGGCCGCGGCACAGCGGAGGGAGGGGAGAGTGGGGACAAAAACTAATAATAACAGTGTGTCACCCCATCACAGCGGCCCATTTCGCCGCACCTACCCGTCACTCGTGTGAACTCTGTGAGCCATGTTTGATCTACTGATTTGGATGTACCTATTTCCTATTCAAGTACGTAGTAAGTACACATTAACTAGTTAAAATTCCGCCTTATTTGAATAGTTGCTCTTAAAATCTCGATTGCGATAAGATAAACATTAATTAATTGCTTCTTAGATTAGGCACTTTTTGGTGTTTCGTAATTTAACCTTTTAGGCGTTAGGAATTCAAAAGTGTATTTTTGTTAAAAATTTGAAAACCTTTACAATAGGTACTGCAGTAGTCTATAACCCTCTAGTAAATGTTTTTAATTAATCTGAGTCCTTAGCCCTAATAGCACCTATACGGACTCGTAGAATTTATTGCTTTTGTATTAACTTCTTACTACAAGTACTTAAATTTGAATTATAAGAACGCTAATGTGCTTCGTTTTAAATAGAAAATACATGCTGATAAAGAAATTATTGTGCTGAAAAATACAAAATACATACTGAGATTTACGCCCCGCATTTAGCAAGTATTATCGGAGTAGCTCAAGTAGGTAATCTGTCGGTGTAATCTAACGTAATTATAACATACCTCTGCTAGTGTAAGTCACGATTTGAACTATCCGCCGTGGCGAGAGTTTAAAAAGTAAAGTCCTTGTTAAGCTGTATAGGTACATAGAGCGCCGAGATACGTATAGATAGCGAAGCGGGAATGATTATGATCGCGGGCTGAGGTTAGGCGGTGGGCACAATGTTGAATTTTATAAGTGTGTGATACCTTAGTGTTAAAAAATAACGAAGTTTCAAAAACTCAATTCTGTTCTCGTTAAAATACTTCGCAATTCATTTTACAAACACTGTTTTCTATAGTTTATTCGTTTATCATAAAGTCATAGTTAAATGTGTGGGTAGGTTAATGATGTAGGTTAAGAATATAAGAAAAAAATTATATATTATATCCATACCTCATTTATGTGTTTCCTTTTTATGATCATTAGTATGATTTATGTTCTACTCTTTATATGAGTCATAATTTTTTTGACTCTTGATGTACCTACAAATTCCATCATCGCCTATATTTAGGGGACTGAATAATTATTGTGTCCTGTATAGGTACTATAAGAACCCTGATCAAAGAAGATGGCGGATATGTTTCTATTAGACGCTTAGTAGAAAGACAAGTAGAGGGCGCCAGAGCATCTAATAGCCCATCAGATAGACCAACCAAAGGGTAGCTGCAGTGAACGTTCCAACTTCCAATGTATTAGTTCTCGCAAGAAACAGCCATTAAGGAGCACACCACGTGTGTGCCCGCGAAATTCAAATTTTTCGTGGTTTTTCGCGATTTTTAAGCTAATAAGACATAATAGGCTTATGGCCGTACAATTGCGATAATCTCAATATGAATGAAATGAAATGAAATGAACAAGTTTATTGGTAATGCACATTAGGTACATATTAACAAGAGAGAGAAAAAATAAATAACAGGAAGAACAATGTGCACTCCCAAATGGGCCTCCACTCAGCATAAGCCTTGCTTTTTATGGCAAAGCGCTGGTCTTCCGTGAGGCCCACCTGAGACGTGGACGGCGACATGAAGATTACACAGAAAGAACATAACATAGCAAAAAAAGAAATAACACAAACAGAATTAAACAATTATTATCACAAACAGAATTAAACAATTATATATCTTCTTCACGTGTTTATATAAAAATCTCTGCTCGAAAGTAGTGTTGCCCAAAATCAGTCTTGGTCTTGCAGTCTTGGTCTTGTTCTTGCATTTTTGCAAGACCAAGACCAAGACCAAGACCGCCTAATTTTAGCAAGACCAAGAACAAGACTGGCAGTGCAAGATTTGAGCAAGAACAAGACTAAGCCCACGAGACTCTTGCATCTTGCAGTTCACGTGAAATCACACCCTCTGCCCGCGAAATTCAAATTTTATTTTCTTTTTCGCAATTATTTAACTAATTCATCGAAGTAGGCTTATGAAATTCATTTTGCTTATTATTTCATTTTGCTCTAATTTTGCGAAAATAAGAGTATCATCTTCAGTAGTAACAGTTTTATATTAAAACTAGTAGGGCGCGTGGGAGCGCGGGCCACACGTGGCCCGCGGGCTGTCTTTCCCCCTATTTGCCATCCAACATTCACCATACATTTTCTATGGAAATAAAAATCCGCAATATTGGAATTTTTTTTCTAATTTGAATTGCGCGGGCTGACCTCCGTTTTATTTACATACTACAAGTTAGTATGATCTCACCTGATGGTAAGTGACCATGCAGCCGAAGATGTTATCGTACTACCTTGTAAGAGGTAAGTAACCCCTAACGGTTTCTACACAGCATCACACCGGAATGCTAAATCGCTTGTTGGTGCGTCTTTGCTGGTAGGGTGGTGACTAGCCACGGCCGAAGCCAGACCTGAGCCAAATAAGAAATTACTTATAAATTATAATAGGTAACTGCGAGACTTGCGAAACTCTTGCTGCAAGACCAAGACCAAGACCAAGACTGGGAGTGCAAGACCAAGACCAAGACCAAGAAAAGATGTACTAGCGCAAGACCAAGACCAAGACTTGCTGAGTCTCGTCTTGTTCTTGCATTTGGACAACACTACTCGAAAGTGTTGAGTTAAAGAAATTAGTCCGAGATTTGCGAGTTACTCACATAAAACTCGATACTCGGACTACTTTCCTAGGATACACATTTTTATGCAAAGATTTTGATATAATCATGTAGAGATGATACTGCCATCCTCGCAAATTGATTTCCATAAGCCTATCATGTTTAATTAGCGTACAAATTGCAAAAAACCACGAAAATTTTGAATTTCGCGGGCAGACCCGTTGATTTCACGTTAACAGAAAAATGTAAAAGTATCGTCAATTATGTGGTACCTACTACACTGAAGCGACGACCACGACCACGCTAACAAAATTAAATCAAAGCAAAAGAGATATTTGTGAAACGGATATGGTTTTGTGAATCATTTTCTGTGTAAACTTCACATGTGTGCATACAGCCTAACGCGCAGTCCGTGAGTTAAAGCGGCCGATAATTCTGGATGTAAACACGCGAAACACGATCACCTCCCAGACCGACTTCCATCGCTCGCTAGCACGGCCCTCACTAAATACGAGTACGACTAGTTACGGTGTACCTTAACTATGCACTGGTGCTGATAGAAGCAGGCGTTAGATGCCGACAATATTTTTATTTTGTTAAAGGTAATCCGCTAAGATAGAAAAATATGTAGCATAGAACGTAACATAAGCTTCCTCGAGAAGCTAGTAATCCAATTAATGCAAATCACTCATTAATATATAATACTAAGGATTTCGGGTCAGCGCTAAAAAGTGTCCGAACCTAAAGAAATCCAAAACGCGATAAAAGAGTTCCAATCGCGCTAAAGCAAAATCGGGCTGTATAGATAATAATGTCTTTAGACATAAAATACAATGGTTTAGTTTGATTATAAAAATACACATGTACCTACCTACCCTCATTTATATATAGGTTTTCTCGGGACAAATTTTTCGTGAATTTTGGGTTACAACCGGGGTCCATTTTTTCAAATGAATGCTAGAAGTAATTCAAAATTTTCCTATAATTCTAGTGTCGGTGAAAAACACGAGTAAATAGAGTCTCTAAGTTTTGTATAAGGTAAAAGTACGTAATTCCGACAGTGTCCCAGTACCCGATTACGAGTTAGATTTTTTATATTCATAGCTTTCTAGCAATAATAAATAAAAATTTGTGAATGGCAATACATTTTTGGTGATATTTTTTACAATTGTAATGGCAACGTTGGCCAAAAAGTGTAAAGGCGTCGTAACTGTGCAACAAACAAAGTGTGTCCTCCACAAAAAAATAAAAAATTCAAAGTTCTACTGCTGAACTACGAGGCGACCCCGGAGGATTGGTTTGCTTGATACTCTGCTGCGTATAATGATACGGTAAGAGTTTTACTTTATTATAATATTTGAGTATATTATTTATCGATATATCTTAGTTTTTAAGGTGAATCGAATTGGAAAGTAAATATTTTTGCATGTTACATCTATTGGTACTGACAAATCCCTACTTGACCCAGTGCTCGACAAAATTTTAATATTCTTTGTCGGATATTGGTACACTTTAATTTGGTAGTAGTAGTTGTACCTAACCCGATATCGAATCTCTATTGCCTTGAAATAAGACTCATTTTCCCTTGAACTGCAGAATACACCCTGTCGGTTACTCCGTCGTATAGAAACAGTTGCATCTATGCTCGTCATAGCTCTTATTACATTGAATTAAGTCATATTTTTCTTTAACTCGAATTTAATTACCTTTAGGTACCTTGTTTGTTTTGTTACCTCGTGGATTTGATAGTTATTTTGCATTAATTTTTTAGTATTGTAAACTAAAATGGATAAGTATATCGGGCTCGTCGTTATTATCATAGTTAAACAATGAATATTTGTAGAAAATAATTATTTATTATAAGGAAAGATTATTTCTTTTGTTTCTCAAATGTAGGTGAGTAAAACTGATGAATTTAGAAGGAAGTTGTTGTGTTTAGTATAGAAGTCTAATGTCGGTTTACAGTCTTTTAATAGGAAAAATATTAAATTTGCCTATAAATAATCTTTCGAAAAAAAAAAATATGTAAACGTTTATAAACTCGTAAAAAAGGGATTAAAAGAAAACACACTCGGTAAAAACTAAAAAGTCGTATCTTTACTGCCCTCCTACAAATTTCCCAAGATTTATCTCAATTCACTCCGTGAATTCTATTTGTCCTTTTTTCCCCACATAACTTGCAAAACTATGAGATAAAAATAAACGTATAATTTGTGTAGGAAAAATGTATAAATTATACATAAGTACGTAACGTGTTATTTCTCATTTCAGCTATAATCATGACTGAAAAGAAAAAGGCCATTTTAAAGGCTATGGAGGCAGTTGACAAAGGGTCCTGAATATCAGCTGCTGCAAGGCAGTACGGTATCCCGCGAATGACTTTACATGAAAAACTACGTGGCTTCTCATCTGTTCTATGCTCTAAGGGACCACGAGGAAAACCATTAAAAATGGATTCCGCAAATGCGGTTTGTCACCATTTGATGCAAACGACGTTGATTATTCCAAGTGTGTAACAAGTCGGTCAAATAAAACAGCTAAACCGGACAGTAATACCCAAATGCAACCACATGCCGCCAGTCATTTAAAATACTTCGAATCCCAAATAAGTCCCAAAATCCTCAAAGCTGTTTACGCCAGCAAAACACTAACCTGGAAAGGGGATTAAACCTTAGAAGGCTTAGAAATTTTGATGTCAAAGATGCACGTCACTCTGGTCGCCCTATTACGGATAAAATGGAGGCCATTTTTGAAAAAGTTGAGCAAGATCGGCATATCAGTAGTTACGACGAAGCTGAAGAACTGGGAATTGACCACAAAACAGTTTTGGCGCATTTGAAAAAAACTGGGTACACAAAAAAGCTAGATATTTGGGTACCTCACGAGCTCACTGAAAGAAACCTGATGAACCGTATACTCATTTGTGATTCTTTCTTACGACGTAAAGAAACTGAACCATTTTTGAAGAAGCTGATAACTGGTGATGAAAAGTGGATCACGTACGACAAGAATGTGTGAAAAAGGTCGTGATCAAAGGCCGGTCAGGCTTCACAGACTGTGGCGAAACCAGGGATAACTCGCAACAAGGTGATGCTGTGTGTGTGGTTTGGTGTTGGTTGGTGTGGTTTTTCATCATGATAGATTGACCTCACACATCTTTAGCCACTCAGCAAAAATTAAGAGAGTTTGGCTGGGAGGTGTTAATGCATCCGTCGTATAGTCCTGAGCTTGCACCTTCAGATTTCCACCTGTTTCTGTCTCTTCAGAATTCTTTAGGCAGTGTCAAGTTAACATCACTACAGGACTGCCAAAACTTGTTGCGGTATTTCGATCAGAATGGTACATCAGAACAAAATGGTAACTACATACTTTAGTTAAATGTAAAACTACACTAAAAATGTTTTGAATTTTCTTAAAAAATGCGAAGAAACTTTTTTCCACCTGTTTCTGTCTCTTCAGAATTCTTTAGGCAGTGTCAAGTTAACATCACTACAGGACTGCCAAAACCACTTGTTGCGGTATTTCGATCAGAATGGTACATCAGAACAAAATGGTAACTACATACTTTAGTTAAATGTAAAACTACACTAAAAAATGTTTTGAATTTTCTTAAAAAAGAAAAATGCGAAGAAACTTTTTCCACCTGTTTCTGTCTCTTCAGAATTCTTTAGGCAGTGTCAAGTTAACATCACTACAGGACTGCCAAAACCACTTGTTGCGGTATTTCGATCAGAATGGTACATCAGAACAAAATGGTAACTACATACTTTAGTTAAATGTAAAACTACACTAAAAAATGTTTTGAATTTTCTTAAAAAATGCGAAGAAACTTTTTCCCCAACCTATTATTACGTATTATGGGCAATGCAAATTCGTAATATTTTATAATTCCACCTTAGATATTGGAAAAGGTAAGACGTATTTGTAACTTTTTCAAGAATTTTGATCTCATTTTATTCTGCCAAAAGTTTGAAGTTAATTAAAAACTCAGAAAGTAGCTGAAGTAAGCTGATTGTGAAGTATTTGAAACTTGTGAATTACAAACTACTAATAAAACATTTTTCAAATGTTGCTCGTTTTATTTCATAAATGTAGAATATATTGCCAATTTATTTTTAAGTTCATTTCAATTTATTTAAATTATCCTTTCCTTAAATAATTAGCATAAGCTCTATTTTCAATGCTCTTAATAATCTCGCAGAAATGCTACATTGATTTTACGTGAACTTTAATGTCGAGCAATAGAGTTCAATTTCGCGCTAAAAAATGTCGGATTTTGGGACCAAAATCCGATTACTAGTACAAAGTTATCGGATACTGGTACAATTCGACCTTTTTTATATTTTGTTGAATTATTGTGTATTATCGTTAATATTAATGTGAAAACATCATTACACAAAAACTAGAATAAATTCTTTATCTATTTCTGCCAATTTTGTTCCTATAAGATTGATAGTTTAAGCATAATCGTCCTGCAAAGTCAGCGAAGTTCAAAACTTATCGGATATTGGGCCGTTTACCTTAGTTTTGTATGGCATGTTGCTTGGTGACGTTTTCTTGCTTGTCTGGGAATGTGGCAGTTCATCGGAGGATAAAGTATAATATCTGGGTGACCGAGCTTCGCTCGGTGGCCAATAGATGGCAGCAGTAGTCATATTTTTTTTTGGTAAATTCTACATTTTCTAAAAATAAATCCTAGCTAGATCGATTTATCGCCCCCAAAACCCCTGTATACTAAATTTCATGAAAATCGTTTCAGCCGTTTTCGAGATCCAGATTATATAGAAATATATATACAAGAATTGCTCGTTTAAGGATATAGTGTAATTTTATGTAAGTTTCCTAACTTAATAATTTTAGGTACTTTAAGTTAGTTTGATATTTTGTAATTTTAGGTACTTTAAGTTAGTATGATGCTTGAAACTATAACAAACGCAGGAATTTTCTAACCCATATGAATATTAGGTAGGTATCTACCACAAAATATATAACAACGCACAAAAACTGTAAACTTTTCCATTTTCTTTTATGAATCATCCTAGATTAAATACAGTTTAATAAAAGCTTTTGTTAAAGTTTAATCCGGGTATTCTATAAAAAATAAATGTCGAAGGGACAACACGAACGCCTAAATTAAATTCAAATATCGAATGAGGAAGTCGCCACCGCCCTCTCGCGTCTCCACAAGATTTATTATATTTGTCCTTCGTTTATTTCATTGCTTGACGCGTTGATCCGAACGGGCCTCGTAGATTTTAAATATCGAATTAAAAACGTAATCTCAATTATACCGTTAACGGCGCCTATTGATCAATTTCATCCATCTGCGGTAACTGAGGTAACCGGATGGATGAAATTATTTTAATCATACGTTGTTTTTAATTGTACCTAGTATACGAGCAAGTAATGCAATGCATAATTGATAAGTAAAAACCGGTAGTCACGCCTATCGGTAGAAATTCAACCGTAATTCATTAATTTTGATTTAGGTACTCCTCTCTACTTCTTTCTAAATATCATACTTGTACGATGCCTATTAAAGTCCATAATTAAAAAATAAAAAGCTTTTTATAAGTTAGATGCTAAAGCTATGATCTAAAGTTAGGTAATGGATATTCTTATTTCCATGCGATTTAACCAGAAAATTTACCTTAGACGCAATAAATTTATGAGTAGAACTACATGAATGTTATCTATCTCGGTCACACTTGAGTACAACATTATCAATCTAACGCGAATCGAAGAATAGCTCGCGTGTTTGATTTATACAGGCGTTTAGTAGAAACATTACGGATAATTATACTTCGACTGCGCAACCTTAATGCTTTTACGAGATTATAATTAATTAATCCATAAAAAATAGTTATAATTTTCAATAATAATATATATTATGATTCTTAATTTTTAAGAGCAACGTGCAATGTGAATGCATATAAGAATATTGGTGTCACGGGGTTATGTGCAAATTATTTTTATACAATATTGTTATTTATACTTTTGAGCTTTATAACAGCTTACTAATTATAGGTATTTTTTTTTCAATAGATCCTCCTAGTGTCAGGTCATATAATTGTGATGACAGTGACAGTAAATAATAAAAATAATTGATACTTAGTGCCATCATTCGAATACCTTACGGTACCGTTCATGTAATTAAAGGTAAAGTGTTGGTAGAGATAGGGTTAATACAAATCTCGCATTCGATATCATTTATGGATGAGACAGCGTACACATATGCTACAACAATACGACCATTATAACGCTCTGTGGCAAACGTAACCCAAATTGCGAACTGTCAATCGCGGAACAAATCCCAAGACGTCTCGCCCGTGCTACACCTCCACAAAGCCGAACAGAAGTAGGAGCTCAGCTACGAGCTTTTCAAGGGTGGTGCTTTCGGCGGGAAAGCGGCTCGAAGTGGGGTGGGGGGAGGGGGGTGATGGCTCGTATTGATTTAGTGCCGTCGTCGACGAAGCTATGTACTGGAGGTAAAAGTATCGCTTTGTCGCTTCATGCGCTTTCTTAGCCGATCGGTGTTGCTTTGAAGGATTTGCGAGCTCAACAGCGCTATGAAAGTTTGTAGGCAGTTTGTAAGTTTTCCACCTTGATCGACACACTCATGATAATAATAGGTTCATGTGTAAACGCTTGGTAGATCACAGCAGCTCGTTTTCGACAATATTGTCTTCTCTTAATTTAGACGCGAATCTACTTCCTTTTAAAGGCTTTTTTCTGTTGCTGCAGGAAAATATAAGTACCTACCTCCCTTTTTTTACTTTGCTTCAATAAAAACCCTTTTTATTAATAACGTTTCAAATATTTTATTTTCAATTTATTCTAAAACACACATTATCTTATTGTCTTGTAATACGTAACCCGATCAAGGAACTTAGATGTGTAAAATACAATTTTACAACGAAAGTCGTGGTGTATTTTTGTAAAGCGCTTTTCTCAGCTGCATCGCTGTTTTCCCCGGGGGCGCTCCGGCGTCGAAGATTTAAATGGATATTTAACTTTAGTCTCAAGGAACCTAAAGTCTATTGCTTTTAACGTCCTCCGACTCCGGGAGGTTTTTTCTTTGAAACTTGCGAAGCTTTTAGCGAATGTTTTTAAAATGCCTTCTTTGCAAAAAAGAAGGAACTTTTTCGTTGCTTGATTTCAATCCCTTGTGATTGTTCAAGGACGTTTCAAAAATGTTTCTACAAACAAATAGAGAATATTCTGTTTCTAAAGAAACATTCGCAAACATATCAAAATTAGAAGGTATAGATTCTCAAATAGATGCATCATGCATTATATTGTATTCTTCATCGACTTCAAATGTTCCTAGAGTTTAAAAAGTTTAAATATGGTAATTTTTTTATTATGCTATAGTATAATATTATGTGCATAATATGTTTATATATAAGTATCGTAATATATCATATAGTTATATCTATTGGGGATATGGTTTCATTGTTACCATGGCTGGCTGGGATAGATAATTCCAATATGACTGAAGTATTAGTCCTTATTTAGAAGGTTAAAGGAAAAAGGATTATTTAGTTCGTAAGTTTCTATTACCACAGTTTAAAGATATTTTATCCTACATTTCCTACCTTCTACTCTACATAGATAGCGTTAGACAAGCTCTTACTGTTTCAAATCGATTTTTACTTAATCAATCTTTGATTTCGTTATAATCGAGACACAGTTCTTTGCTACAACACGCTTGGTCATTGAACCATGAAATGTATTCCTAACGTTCAAAAAATACCCGGTTTCGTAAGCTAGCCTGTGCGGGCGTAAAAAAATTTATGGCCGAGCCGAGGCGCCTACGTACGACTAGCTTCGGGTCCGCTTCCTACTAGTTATAATTATCATTTTAATTAGTCGAGATGTAATCGCACACGTAGATACTATTGTTGAGAACCGCTCTCAGAAAAAAAGCATCGCGGAAAATATCATGAAATTACGTTATCATTCAGTACCCTTTGTGTTAAGTGTTCAGTAGAACCAATCAATTCATTAAAAAACTTTGAACCATATCTATGAACCGCTCTAGTAAAAAGACGTGAGTATCGGTAGAACACTCGGTGGAAACATATATCACAAATAATAGGGACCTACATATCTAATTTAAGGATTTAAGTAAGTATGTGTTTTTCTTTAGAGTTAATATCTCGTAGACATACGTTGTAAGTAGTAGTTGTATTATTTAAATTATTAATACCTATCCTGATTTTAAGTAAGAATGAAAGATAAACGCATACTTACCTTAAATAAAAATGTTACTTAAGTAGCTCATTCGTCACTAATGTTTCAGTAAAGTTTTGTTTCAGTACGTAACTGATAAACTGGCAACACTTTTTATATTATGCAGGCACTATATCATAGGTAATTCTATTTGAGACAGTTGATATTTGCAATTCACAAAAGCCACCCGCCAGGTAGGACTTTGGAGTGATCTTTTATTTATAACTAAGGGCATGTGACCCCTACCATTATTTCTGAAATTTACATGTACTGAAACCAACCAATTTACAGATAATTAAGTAGGTACACTAAAATAAGCTCTTCAGAGTTAAACTCAGTTTACTATTCGATTGCAACTCAGCTTTAATTTAAAATAATAACATGCATAATGCATATTAAGTGTTACATAATATGTAAATTACATTTAATCAGTTACAAAGCCTGACAGGGTAAGTAGTTAATTTCCATCATAAAATTGGTGAACTAGATCGAGTCTTGTTCGCAGTATTTACAATAGTAGAGCATGTATAAAACCGGAAACCAGCGGGTGTTCTCTCCCATAATTATATTCACGGCTGATATTTTTGAACTTCCACGTGAGTTCTTTATTTTTTCATGTTTTTTTCTAAACTTTGTGATTTACGCCGCGAGTCGGATTCTGTGAACGTCGGTGAGTGTCGAAAGCTTTATACGACTTCCAAATTTATTTTGTTTTAAACGATCCTTTGGTATAGTCTCACGCATTTTTAGACGCTCCTTGTTTATATCAATAAACGTGATCGTTATAATATAGGTATCATTTCTGTGTCTTAATATGGAGCGTAAAATGATACAAAGTTACTATCTAACTTTTTAACAAAAAATATACTTAGATACTTCTCTATTGCGATGATAGTCATTGAAATCAATAAATAAAGAAAGAATAAATGTTTAGAAATAAATACAAGAAGAAATATATTACGAGTATACCTACTGGATTGTATAAAATATACCAAATCGCTCTCAGCCTGATGCAGTAAGTAGTTGTTTACATTAAAACTAAGAACTTTTTGTTCAACGACTTTTCGAAATAAAAAATTAATAGATCATGTTATTTCTGTAAATTTATATTACATTGTGAAAAAAATTGCCGCCGCTTGCCACTTGCCGATGTTACATTACAGAGTAAGTAGTAGCAATTAGATTAATCTCAATTGAATATTTAATATTACTCAAAATATCGAGGTAAAAAGTCATAGAACAAAAGTTGTCAGTTGTAATGTAAACAAATACTTACAGGCCGAAAGCGAATTAGTATTTTATATATAACCCCGTAGATTCAATTTTATTATGTTCAACAATAGCTGTATAATGTAACTAATAATGAATTAGTGGAGTGGGGTAAGCATTATCAGCCTAGATACTCGTATGTTGGTACCTATAGAAAATCCACAAGCGAGGCCCAGACACGGGCCACGGCTGAAGTAAATCTTTTTCCTTTCGGGTCCGGAAAAAGCGCAGGGGAGCGAAAACTAACAGAAAAGAACTCACTTCTGGTAACACTCGAGTGAACTAATTGTTTTAGTTGCGAAATATGTGTGTGTATGCACAAGTTTTACTTACGAGTTAGTAGCAAAATAAGTAACGTGTTGTAAGATCGGTAATATCCTGGAAAACATTATAGGAATCCACACATTTCACACATTCCACACATTTCAACACATGTTCATTCACAGTATTTCAAATTAAATTTGCAAGGATTATACCTATTAAAAGTACATTAGGGAAATAAAATGTGGTGCAGATGTTCTTTTAAATTTGAATATTTGTGTTAGTTCCAAAATATGCTTAATTAATTATTTAAAAATATTATTAAAAAATACTTGATTTTTAGCCAAAATATTTTTTATACCTAAGTATCTAGTCTACATTGCCAAACTCACCTAAGAAGCTGTAAATAAATATATCACATTTATTAATTTCTTTATCAATATTTAAAAGTTCAGACATGATTTAATAGTCAAGTAGGTACTAGACTGTAAGTAAATAATCCAATTAAAATTTTCCTTCGACTTCTGTCTTGGATTGTGTTACAAGTTCATATAAATCTCTTCGAACTCGTCGAACGGAAATAGCACTTCGTCCGTTCATAAATCACGGTCTATTTAAGCAATCTGAAACGAAAAATCAAAAATAAGCCGCTTACATATCGGCTTGAATATAAAGAGCACATAAAAATTCAATTGACGGCAGTCAATGATATTGTAATGAAGTGCATGTAGGAATAACTAAGATGATTTCGTATTTAAAAACTTTTTCATGCATCTACGAAATAATATTTGATTCGGCATTTATTGGAACTTCAAAGTGAACCACTAAACAAGATTGATTCTATACATATTTAGAATAGCATTCTAGTATGTAATGTGCCGCATGGTCAAAAATATGTTCGCGGATATGGATCCAAAATCCAAATACGGATTCGGATACGGACACGGATACGGATCTCTATTTTCTCACTCAATCGCTGTTGGCACGTGACCTTTACACATAGGCCGCATAGATAACTTCTTTATGTAATATTATGCCATGAAAAATAGTTGATTTAAGGGGCGGATACGGACATGGACCTTATTTCTCCCGCGGATATCCGCGAATACGGATAGGTATATCTGGGTAGATGCTTTGTTCCTGTTATTTTGTGAAACGATACCAGAGACGTTTGAATAGTTCATAGACACGAGTAAGTGAGTACGTCTTACTCACGTCCATGCGTTTAGATGAGCAAGCGTGGGAATGATACCAAGCCGAATGCCAGAGGAAATACAAATCAGTTAAACCAGTTTAAATGGTGAAACCTGCGCCACAAAATTAATTTAAAAGAAATATTTACAAATGTCTCGATTTTATCTCAAATTTTGCGCGCTTTATCGCACCAATAAATGTCAGCCACCGATCTTTCTGACATAATTATCGTGAGTGATAAATTCCGGGCGTTTTGATTCGTATTACATATTTTTTAAATTTCATTAAGATAAATAGGTACCTATACATTTTTAAAATACAAGAAATAAGTCAATAATTATCAAAATTTTGGATTTCCTTCCAATAGCAATACCTTTGTGTGAAAAAAATAATTTAACTTGTTTTTAAAATAATTAAGTTATTACTTTGTTTCACCTAATTTTCATTTAAAAATAATAAATAAAATCATTCGTAACTCAAATATTTTAACTAGGCACTACTTACAATTATAAAATTGTTTTATAGAATTTGTGTGACCAACTTATACCTAAACGAGTTGAATTCAATACCTTGAACATTTTATTTTCTATAAAATTATATCCTCAACTGGATACAAAACTGTACAATGTAATTACCAACGTTTACGACTTTCGATAAGGTTTAATTAAATTAATACCTGTCTTTACAGCTGTTAATAAAATATTGCTACTTCTTTCAAAATGATCACGATACCTATCTTCATAATATTTGGCTTATTCAGGTATTTTATTAGGTAAAACATTTTACCAATTTAGTTTATTAATTCAGTAGTAACAAAGAAAAGTATTATTTTAATAAATTTCAACTTATCAGTTATGTCGTCGAGTTTATTATAGGAAATTGAAAAATTGTTCAAATTCGTTGAAATATTAGTAGCTAATTTTTTATTAAAATTGACTAAACTCTTTTTTTATCTATATAGCTACGGAAGATAATATAGGCTTAAACTTTTTAAATTTTTTTACATGTGGATTATTTACTAATAGTTTATTGACTCTATAGTATAGAAATAAATTTTATCTGTGGCTTACGCATGATGTCACTGGATGAAAAGGAATTCCGGAACATGAAATATGGTCGGCACCGCGGAGTTGGTAGGAACAGTTACTATGCCCATTTGGTAACAATGCTAAAACACAATGTTTATCAACTACGAGATAAGGTTAGATTTTAGTCCTATTTTGTATTAACTTTAGGTAGGCTTTTGTATGTTTTGAGCTCTGATGTCTAGACAACCTATAAACGTTGTGAGGTGTGAGGATAATGTCGATATATAATTAGTATAAAAATGTTAAATAATAGTTTATATCATTAATTTAATAACTTTTATAACATTAGGGTATAAGTGCGTAGCTTTATATTATTTTAAGCTAAATTAAAGTTTTTAACATGATAAGAAAGTAATAGAAGTTAATAAAAAAATGAATACTGATGGTAATCGTGCTATAGTTCAAATAAAAAATATCATCTTTGTACTACACGATGCGAAATTTTCATGTAAATGGTTATTTTACTGTTGCTTTGGTACCGTTTCGCCTGTGAAGCGTTAGACAAGTTCCGTAATTAATTGTAAGAGCCGATTGTACCGACGACAGGGGAATGATCCATTAGATTTATTGGCTCTTATGCTCTGATTCAAGATTGTTAGCGATTCGCAAGTTGTGCACAGGCGCACAATGTGTTGAACGGAAAAGAAATATATGAATGGGGAAAATGCAAACTTAGGGAGTTTTCACACTGAATACTAATACATATTATAAACATTTTACGTCAATAGTTTGATGGAAAATTTATATATTATTAGTCACATTATTAGTATTCATCCATCCATTCATTCATCCAAAATGCTTATAATTTTATTTTTGGTAACTTATTCGCACTGTTCTGATAGATACCTTTCTAATCCTTCAAAACTTGTAATATAGTCACATATACCGTACTTTCTCTTGACCACAAAAATTGGCAGATGAAAAGTATATACCTACTATGAGAGACGAAGATCTTGCAAGCATTAATTATTTTGAAATAAGTAGTATACCTAGACGAAAAACGGGATCAATATATTACGGGAAAAATAATATCAATTGTGTATCTACTTACTAAAAACACAACACAACTATAAAACACACAACAAAGAATTATTCCTTATTAGAACAGACTATATATAGGTCATATAGCTTATTAATAATAATAAGTTTCAAAAAGCATAATACATGTAGGTATGATCGTTTATCGATAAATGATAAGCTACATATACAAAAAAAAAGACGAAAAACCCCTCATTCCTTATTAGAACAGACTATGGGTAATTTAGCTAATTAATAATAATCGTAATGTAAGTATCATGATCGTTTATCGATAAATGCTAAGGGACCTATCAATGTTGATTACAAAAATCGTTGTTGGTAGATATACAATTGACCATGCCCGTATTGACACCTGCCTTTATACATATTCATTAGGTATGTCAGCCCGACAAAGTCGACGATATTTCGTGGTTTTAAAGGATTCATGCAAATAAAATATAATATCATACACACACATACATATATTATGTACCAGCTATAAATATAAAAGGTATATTTTTTCTATTTAATAAGAAAATACCTTTCAACTGAATAGCATATCAATCCACACTGAAAATCACTGAATAAGAACTTTGTTTCGCATACTAGTTTCTAACTTCGTTCTAATAAATTGCAATACAAGTCCTGCCCGCGTGGAAATAAATGATGCCAAAAGTACTGGCTGCGTTAATGCACCGCACTATTTTTGAGGCTTTGGTAGGTATGTACATCGAAAACTACTGTCCCGTATCTGAAATTTGGAGATAAGAGAAAACAACAATGACGTATGCAAATATTACCAATTGGATTTGTTACATAGGAACAATAAAGAAAAACTCAAAGGAGACTGATTCAATTTAAAATGATACGCGTCTCCGTTCCGCCTGGGCCTGCGTCGATCGGGACAAAATTGAAAAGAGAGAAAAAATACTGGAGAGAGGAATAAATAAAAATAGAGATCCCGCTACAGCGCAAGTCGCCGTTGAAATGAAAATAAAACACCAAAACGCTTTTTGTGGACGAAATAAATTAAAAAGTGTGTCGCGATTTTGCGAGGGACAAACCGTGGACAGTTTTGCAGCTTGAACTCTATGCCTCGCTGTTATTCCGCTAATGGCATTTGGATAGCTTTCGCATAGCTCTGTCTCGCTGTTTGATTTACCGTCTATTATTATACATTCTTATGTAAGACTTCTTATTTGAACGCGCATCGCTACGTTTATTTAGCGTCTCAATCAACAAAATATTTAGTAGACTATGGTAGGTACTTATATCTGATTATTATTTTTGCAGTTATTAGGTATAGTACCTAATAATTGCAAAAATATTTCAGTTGGTCGCGTCCAGTGAAGACTAGCTACTGATATTCCCATATATTTGTAAAAAAAGGTTGGAGAAGGTGAACTATGCGCGTAATCCGTCAAATCATTTAGTAACGTTAGTCTCTTAATAGAGTATTTACTTTAATTATAGATATTCGAAGTCCGAACAAAAACTCACGCTTATTTACACATAGTCACACTTATACCAAAGTCAGTTAAAAGTCATTAACATCCTCAAAGTTATTTTTAGATTTCCATTATTACTAATTGATGTTTCATGTAAAATATGTTTATAAAAGGAAATCATAGTTAATGCAGTGAAAAACAGTAGACATTTACAACGGGGAGAAAGTTTTACCTAAATTATATTTGTGGGTCGTCACGCATTTCGTGGAGGGGGCGATTAGAGGGGTGCTCCGAGCCCGCCGCAGGGCGTATTCATAGATACTTAGCTATTGAATATTGATTGATTGTATTCTGCTCTTACACCGTTTACATCATAGTTTTTTGAACAATGTCGATGAGTTGAGTGATAAAAATAATTTGCATAATTTGCAACATAATGCTCATTAGAACCTAATATTCCACTGTGGAATCGCTCAGAGTATGTATAAAAATAAAATGAAATCAATCTATATTATGAAAGAATAAGAGAATCTACTTATCAACCCTTTAATTGTCGCGCTGGAAGTTTGAACAAAATGTCTATCAATTACATATTTACTGATAAATTAATTATGAATAAAATAATTATAACGAACATTACCTGCCTTTAATTTAAATTTTTTCCTTATATAAACATCTATAGATAAGGAAAAATAAAATCCTTGAACTTCAGGTCCTCCCTATGCATAGGGATCGCTTGTAATCCGACCGCCACTTAGTTGTGGGGGCAATCGCTCTATATACCCGCCTAACACTTGCGTTGTTTTCCCTCGGAGTTGTATTGCTAGCTACCGTATCAATGGTAAAGTTTGTAAAGCAGTCTAGAAATACCTAAACGACAGATTATAGTAATTGAAACAAAGTGAGGTATACTCGTAAATTTTCTACCTGTGTAGATTGTTTAGTGTAACGAACGGCGAACGGGCGAACCGCGCGAAAAAATATCGCCAGTTTGTCGGTGTCTTTAGTACCAACAGTATCACGCGGTAGTTCGCTCAGCGGCCATCTATATAATTTTGACAGTTGGCGCTGTTTGCTTGTATGAAAAAGGTTTACGTAAATCGTTCGGATGCCCATATCTTGAGGTTAGTAATCAGTGCCGACGTCGTATTCGTAAATTCGCCTGATCTGGCAAAACTTGGGACGAAAACTGAAACGCAAAATTTACTCCAAGCAACGAAGTTTGGATTGATCTTAGCCATAAGCAAAAAAAAGCTTTTAAGACGTGGAAGACGATGCGAGATTCAAGAAAGTTTTGTAGGAATTTTTAGTAAAGCACCACGAGGATAGGTACGACATCGGTGATAATGTATAAAATTTTGAGAAAAGGCAACATTTTCCGGGCTTACACCTAATTGAACAAAACTAAGAAGACGATTATAAAGTAAAAGCGTTAGTATAATATTCAATAAGTTTACTTTTATTTACAAATAGATTGAAGGTAATAAGGATCCTCGATGAGGCAGAAAGCGTTTGATGATTTAGAAGATTGTACAACTTTAAGCGAAAATCAGGCAACGATATGTAGATACTAATATGAAATGAAGCACCATATTGTTTTACTCTAATTCCTATTTCCTATACTTATCGACATAAAGAACAATTTTGCAAACAATGAGCTGCAGAGGAGAATTGAAATTGCTAAGTTGTAGCTAGGCACAGCCGAATAAAGTTTTTAGCAAAAAGTTAGCAGTGGGCTGAAGCAAGAAGAAAGCGTTTAAGGCGAGAGATGATGCTGTCCCGGCAAGAAAGTTTGGTAAGAATCGGGAATCAGGCGTCATCGCCGCGGGGCGGCGGGCGGCGGGGCGGCGTCGCGGCGGCGGCGGCAGTGCGCCGCGCGCGGCCGACGCGCCGCCCGCCCAGCAGTCCTCGCGCTCGCCGGGAAGCAGGCAGTCCCGCCCGCCGCCGCGATGCCGTCACGCGCCCGTGCCGCCGCGCCGCCGCCGCGAGCGCTCTGAGCCGCGCGACTTCGCACGAAACTGAATAAGTTCGACAAATCCTCCTCCTACCTGGACCACTATATAGACCGAGTGACTCCCCGCACCGGCGCGGGCATCGGCCCCGGTGATAGTTATAAAAAACTTTTTAATTTTCTAGTACAAAATTGTATATCCTCGGTAGAGAGATGAGATTAGTATTTTATAAAGTACAAAATATTTGAAATATTGTATAGTAACGCTGTAGCGTCTATAGATTACCTTTTAATAAATACAGGGTCAGTTTTGTATGAATTCATTGTGATTGTAGTTTAAGTCGCCGAAACGATAGAGCTCTTCATACCGTTTAGAGATTACTGGAATCATTTTAGGTAAGTTCCGAAATAGGTACGAAACTCAGAAGTCATGCGATCTATTCACCGGGAAACTGTAACAATCGATTATAAACCTTACTACTATGATGAAGTACTGGTAAATAAATAATGGTTACTAGAACAAGCATAACAAACAGTCTACAAGTCTGATATATACCTACCTATTTCTGCTGACGTCGGCGGCTGCCGAAGGATGATTGTTGTCTAGACTCGACAACGGCTGAATGATTTAGGTATTAGGTAGGTATAGTGATCTCTTAAATCACTTTTCGAGAGCCCGGCGACAAGACTTTAGCAGTTCGCAATCCACAAATTGTTTGTCTCGCCCTTACAATGTAAATTTAGAACGATCGAATGCCGAACGTAAATTGAACGCCTCGCGATCTGCGATTGTTTTGAATGTACCAATGAAATGTAGCAGTTGCTAAGACCTGATGATGCAGCGCGCCCAAATCTATTTGTTTATACATCTATCTACATAATTATAAATGTACATTAAGATACAAAGGGTATGGTTATTATATTCCTAAATGTACATATTACTAGAATAAATATAAAAATATTATAAGCGAAAACAGTTTTACGTGTAGGTCTACAAACTACTTTACTAGGTAACAAAAAACCAACAGCGTTAGTGTAAACATTCTCACATATACATTACCTATGTTGCATTAGGGACGCATCTAAGCGCATGGGAATTTTCATTATTCAAAGAGAAAATTTTATCGTACGTTTAGTTATACCTACGTAATAATCTTATACATAATCATGTTGCTACATATTAAATATTATAAATTAACTCAGTAGGTATCTTAGATCTCCAGTCTACGAGACTACACAATCTCTACGAAAGCTCCAAGCGCCTTAATTTCGTAGTTAATTAATTTTTATTAATGGATAAGATCATTCTTAAAACCATTAACCTATTATAATTATTGTAGACTTTGACATCACTGTACAGCTAAACACAGCTAAGTAACAAACGACAAAAACTGAGCGTATTCCTTACCATAAAGAACAACGCTCTATGGATGCCGGCATCCCACATCGCAACAAGAATACCTACTGGGATGATTAAAAAACTTGTAATAGAAAATTTATTTGAAACAATCTCTTTTTTTTACCGCAAAAAGTGACCGAAGCGTACTTATTATTTCATTTTGACGCGCTAAGAAACCAAGAGACGGAACGCGTTTTGCATGAGGAACAAAAAGGCACTAAATCATATTCGGTCATTGTTGAGTAAATCACAATGACGCTAGCCTAGTTTTTAAAGACGCGAGACCAACCATTGCACCGTTAGTCTGAAGCATTGTAGCCAAATGTCCCTTGCAAGGTAACAAATAACAATAAGGTTTTAACTTACTGTGAATGAGCTTGCGCAATGCTTTTTCTTATTTTTTTTACTTTAAGTTATTGTGTTGATGTTTGCAGCATAATGTCGACAGGGTGGCAAGTGAAAGCGAAAGGCATTGTCAATTTGATCAGCGTAACCACCCGCGATTCAATCCTATGGAAATTCACTTGTGTTGGGCGCTAAATTGTTATGTATTTTCATCTCAACGCCTTTTTACGTTTCATAATTTAAACCCTGTACGTGTTTTAAGCAAATAAATGATTTATTTATTTTAAATAAGAGGAGACCGTTAAAACTGAACATGAAGTTCACAAATTAATATAGTACGTATAAAACATCGTTTATTTGGGTCCATAATAATACTCTGCTCTAATGGGTCTTCGTGCTCTTGTTCTACTTACGTACCTATAATATTATTTTATTAATATAGTATTTTGCTTAAAAATCTCACTATGCAAGTTAGGAAACTGCAAAAAAAAATACTAATGGATGAGCTACTTCATAACGGAGCTTTTACTAAGATGTTAATCTTTTAATTTCCGTTAGCCAGGTATAAATTATTATAACTTAACGAAAAAATATAAAAGATTTGATCTATTTTAAATTAATTATCATATTCAATTAAAAAAGCTTAAATGAAAACAAGCACCATGGAGGCTATTAAATTCAATAAGCAGTTTGACTAGTAGACGAGTTCACGAATAACGCCATAAATTAAAGCTGGTATACATATTTTGTATAAACGAAGAAAAACATACACGAAAGATAGAAGAAAGATAAAATCTTTATTGCAAAAAAACAAACTAAAAAATATATAGATCTTGAAAACCTAAAAATTTAAAAAAATGTGAAACATAACAAAACCATTCTGTACCGTAAACCGTTTTTGTTCTTTTTAAGATTTTGTATTATAAATAACTTTTTTATTATTAAAATATTAAACGTTTCACTAGGATCTACAATAGAATAGGTCGCCATGTCAGGACGCAGCAAAATAGGGATAGGTATTCGGATACGATCCGAATTCCTCAAAGCAGAGGATATAACGTAACAACGCACTGTTATGGTAGTTTCTGACGTATCTATAGCTAAGAAGAGGTTACGTGAGTCATGGGCATGGCCAGTCAATTTATATTCGAAAATAAAGTTTTCACTAGTTTTGGAAATGAATGTGTTACGATATTCACATACTAATGTAGTTCTTGTGTGTTCCTATGTGAACAAGCTTTTATCTGCTTGGGGTGTCCACTTCGTGTGAGATTGACAACAAACACTTAGTTGTTAATTTTGTTTTCTAGAACAAAGTCATAGGCATTTCGTACACTAGGTTTCTACTGTTATTATACTTAAATGGTACTTAAATGTTGTTACGTACGACTAATTTTGTAGTTAGGAACTTGTAGCTTATGAATTAACTTTTGGTTACCTATAATAGATACTTATGAGGGATTATTAGGTACCTATTAAAAGTAACTAAAAGTTAATTCATAACCTCCAAGTACAATCTGTGCCTACAAGTAGGTAACTAAAAAGTAGTGTAACTAAAAGGCGCCCTCAATAACGTTATGTAGCAACCGTTGACAAGCCTCGAGCCGTGACCTCGTTCATGAGACTTGTTCCATCTAATTTTTATTTTCTCATCCAATTTCCGCTCTGGCGTAAATAAATTGTGCATCGCTAAATAAGAACACAAACATTTTATTTGACGCAAAAATGAGTTGTGAATGGAATTCTTCTAGGTGTAGAAAAAATATCATTACCTTTTATAATAGATCTCCTCCATATCGCCATAGGTATCTCTTCTTTCTGATAATATATAAAATTCTCGTGCCAATTTTTGCCACCGAACTCCTCCGAAACAGCTAGACCGATTGTTATGAAAATTTCTGTGTTTTTTTCTCCAACTTTGAGAGTAGGTCGTAAGCTATTTTTATATCCCTGAACTGAAAACTGAACAAAAAACGTAACCTCGTTTGCATGAACTGTTCAAAAGCAACGGAAACATTGATATCACCAACAGCTAGTGCCATTTGCGTCTGAGTGTGTAATAAATCATTCCCAAAACGAGTAATTAAAATACTGGTGGACGCCAGAATCAGGCATTTTGAATTTACGCACGCCAGTGAGCGATGCAAAAGCATAAAAGTGATATTGCACGAGCGGCGCAAATATGAACACTGAACGCGGCACTGCAGGCGGAAAATTGCGATTGAAAAAAGTGTACCTGCGTTGCAAGCTTTTCTTGCTTTTGTCACTTAGTTCCAGTTTTACTAGATTTGAGTTGTGATTTGAAAAATTAGAAAAGGTAATTTTCAGCCTTTACCTACCTCCTATATTGGATGAATGGAATGGACTTTACCGATTAATAGTTGCCTTTGTTCAAAACTAAAATTATTTCTAACCGAACAGTCACATTATTATCAGTTTGATAATCGTGTTGTAAACACTATGGTATAGTGCCACAACCATAGATTTATACTCGTATATAGAGCCCTTCCTAACAACGATAGCTCCGTGAGTGCTACAACTTTTTCTTTTAATTGTGAGTGTGGCAATTTGAAATTTGTATGATGCGCGGATGTGCGCGCGAAAAATTATGTAGTGATGGCTCGGGTTTGCCATTTTAGGCAAAGTATTTTCTGCCGCACTTTTGAAGTTGAGGGTGGGCTCTTGGACCTCTATGGCCGTTTTTGTCTTCTTTTATTTTCTTTGTCGCTAGTGGTCCTACATTAGGTAATGCCATCTTCTACCTATCTATAGTTTCTGGCATTGCTTTAGTTCAAGTTTTGGACACGAAAAGTTTGGGGCACAATACCTACTTATTTATAACACGGTTATCAATAATAATAGGTATGTGTGTTGTGACTAAAATTTAATTGCGAAAGTTAAAAAATATGTTTTGCATATTATGATAATTACCTATATCCAAAAAACGTGTTTATGGTGTTAGCGAACACGATAATAATAAACTAGGTATCCTGTATTTTTGGTCGATAGATGCCTATAAGTAAAATCGGCAATTAAAAACTGTGGCGTAAAACTTAAAACCGGAAATTCGGGATTTGAAAAGAGTGTAGTAAAACAGCTGACAAAGTGACGTTATATCGAAGCGATTATAAATCTATTGAAAGTAGAAAAAGAGCTGGTCACCTTTAAAACTAAGCTGCATGAACATTACTTATAATTTTTTGGTAAGATATTTATAGTTCCAAACTTACACCTATAGATATTAGAATTAAAAGAAAATGACAATAAATTGCTTACGTTGTACATTTCATTCAAAATGACACAGAGTCAAATTTTGTTTCATTGGTAGGAACGACTCAAGTACCTACCGCTACGAGTTAGTTCCAGTTTTAGGCACCGGAGTGCTGCAGATAGATAACTACGAGTATATTAGAGGTAATATGAATCTGCAGCAGTCCTACGATCCGCCTAGTGGTTTTAGCCTTGCGTTGATAGACTTTACATAATATTATTATTAGTCACCTTTTATTTTTTGTTATCAGGGATATTATACAGATTCTGCGAAAGAAGTAGTTTTTTCATCAAAAACTATATTTCTAAGTTCATTTCAAAGTGTACTTATAAGTAATTACTACTAAGTAAATTAGACTTCTTCAAAATATCTAACATGCAAACATGCAAAAAGTTTTGCCGTCCCAGACATTGAGACTTTGTGGAATGACATACAAGTATTTACAGTGATTGATTGTTATTCTGTAATTTAATTTTTTTAATAGTATTTTTTATCCTAAGAAACAAGTTTTCAGTGACCAGCTCTCAGTTTATTGCTACTATAATTTCATTACACCAATTAGGTTAGTGGTACGGGTTGTGAGAATTGGTTGTTGGGCTCGTAAGTGAGTCGTAAAGACGAATTTTACGACCGCCTCGTAACATTCCCGCACTCGCAAGGAATCGCCGTGTTCGCCTTAGCGCACTGATTTATAGCTAAACAATGGTTACTTTTTTGGACAATAAACGCGTCCGAATGTGATTTTATGGTAGTTTCTTTGAATTAATTTTGTCTTCAGTTTTGGTGTAATATTAAGTTGTAGCTGATGGTATCTTGTCAACCGCCGTCGTGTGTTATTAAAAGCGACAGCAACCACGATTACAATAGATCCTGGAATGAGTACCTATTACATAATGCGTGTCGTATCTTTTATACCTACTTGGAAATGCGTTTACCTACGCATACCATCCACCATCATCACCCATCCAATCCATCCTCAGGCCACAATACCCACTAAACCCAATGGTATCGTCGGCAGTCGGCACCATAATGAGACGCCACAGGATCACTATTCGCATGCTATACTGTGGCGACCGGTGCTAGTTCAACTTAGGGGTCGCGCGCTTTACAGAGGCAGAAGTAGTCTTCAGCTGACTCCTTGCCGCGTTCTAATTACAGATAGAAAGATACGCTGGCCGCCTGCTCCCTCTCCCGTTCCGCTTCTTCTTTGAGTGCGATGACATTCCTTTTGTAGAAAGAGAGCACTGACTCTAGCAAACTTCCCTGCACGTATTGTCTCTATTGGGGCTCTCTGCGCTTATAACTGTGTCACAGGTAGAAGACGCGGCGGAAGCGGAGTGCGGATAGGTCGTCGTCGTTGGCGAGTGAATGAATGCGTCGCTGAGAAAGTCTTAGAAGATAAAGGCGCAATTTTTTTATTCGAAGTGTCTTATCTTGTTACTCAACACTCACTATCCATCATGATATTATGTAGTGTAGATTAACATTTTAAGTTAGCTTGTCTTCTGTGTCATTTACAAGTCCTGCAGAATTTTGGTCTATTCCTGATTCTAAGACTGAATGTCACGATTATTGTACGCTAACCACTAGCATTAATATACTTGAAGTTTTGTTAAGATTATGGCGTTAATGCGCCTCAAAAGTATACAACAATTTAAGCAAAACAGAAAACTGATTAAAAAACATCCGTGGATAATTAACATAATATTTTCATCAATTATTTCACTACACTCTAAAAGTCATTTACAGTCATAAGTACCTACGTTGAATTTTCATTTCATAAAAATAACGTCTCATGCAACTTTTGTTGATTAACTTGTCCTATTTCTACCTATTCATGTTAGTGAGAAAAACATCAATATTTATTATGACAAAAAGTCGTAATAAATAAGAACATGTTATTTCCTCAAGAATAAAACAGCAAAAACCCAATCCTCATAATTAAGTAAAACAGTTTCATTTTTTCGCATTTGGTCCAAGGTCGTAGGTAGCTCTAACGTCAAACTACATCTTTTAAAACTTCAAAGTACCGTGAGTCATACGAACAGGTTATAAATATTATAATTTTCAATCAGAACAACGTAGATAAGTATTATTTTGTTTAATGGGATTTTTAAAGGTTTTTCTGGTAAGTGATTTGTCAAACTCAAGTATTCAGACCAGTATTTTTAAATAAGATTAATGTTACAAAATATTGTAAATAATACAAAATTACGTCTCTTTTTAAGTACACACACCATTTTACAAGAATAAGGCGATTGAGACTCATTACTTACAATTTTTATATACATAACTCAAAAACGGAATTTTGGGAGTTTTTCTACTTAGTGCACAAATGTAAATGTAAATGTGTAGTGCCGAAATCTAGTTACACCAGCGAATTGCAAAGGTAGACATTGGTCGAACATACAAATAGAGCAACATCAAATAATAAGCATTTAAACCAAAGACTTCTATGTAGGATACATAGAAGTCATTGATTTAAACATCAGACAATGCAGGCTACACAAGTAGGGTTAGTAGTTTTTGTACAAACGAGTCGACTCGCATCGCACAAACGAATCGAATTCCTCCATACATTTACAGTTGACGCCGTGTATGGACAGTCACTGTCATGCAGCTGTCAATAGTTGGCGCTGGCTGTAAATGTATGGAGGCATTCGATTCGTTTGTGCGATGCAAGTCGACTCGAAATTCGTACAAAAACCTGTACTAACCCCTCTGAACTGTAGTGCAGAATTCCTCAAAGGAACTCCAGACGTCAGACCAACGACTTCCGTATAGGGAAAATTGTTTAGAGTCAACAAAGTTGTGAATCGAAAATACATACATCGGATGCCATCTGTCTCAAACAGGTATACAGATAGTACTGGAGCCAATTAAGCAAAGCTAACTCGTATCAAGCACATCTTTGTAGACAACAGTTTCGTGTCTTTTCCTACATCGCGTGACTGCGCCGCAGAGATTCTTGTTGTAGGGCACGCCGACTATTTTAAGGCTGCTATCACACTGGAGTATGCGGAGCGTAGGTGCTTATCAGGCAACGCTGCATCTATGAGTATGTTGTGCATGATCTGTATTTTGAAGCGCAACGTTATCGTATCGTGCCTACCATATACAACACTTATAACTGCATTACTCACCGAGTGTTCGTCATAGATACCGGAGGCGCGAAAATTCAATGTTTATGTTTACCATTCATATGCAACAAAATATGTCATCCGACTTGTTACAAGTGCCTGTATTTTAGGCCTATGTGAAATAAAGATATTTTGACTTTTGACTTTTTGACTTTTATGTAGTTTTTCCCAAACAGTGGGCTAATATCAACGCAGGCTATAAAGCAACTAGTTTTGCGTGAATATGTTTGTAATAAAAAAAACCTTATCAGTATACCCAATAGCTGCAAGTCTGGAAAACTGCATAAAATAATTAATCTTTCGGGAACTAATACGAGGTGATTCCTCGATACTTAGCTCTTCCCGTCACAGAAGGCAGAGTATCATATAGGGAGATTCCCCCTACAGCAACCCTACAAAAAATACGTAATTTAGGTACAAACTACTGTAATAATAAATTTTTCTTAGTCAAAGGCAATCAACATAGAAAACTGCGTAACTACAAAAAGTTCCAAGTAACATCCAACAACTATAAATAAATAATTTATTATAACCGTTGTACGAGTTGCAATAGATTGCAATACGTAACAGAGTCTTCTATAGTTTGTTTCTAAATACCGTCGTAATTCCTAATAAGCAAAGATCCTACGACCACCAGACTTAAATGTAGTTTAAAAATAAAGAGATAATATAAAGCAACACATTACGTATATCGTTTTTGTTTTTATTCCACTTCTGGTTCAATTTATCTGCAAAATGGACGTTAATGTGGTTCTTAATCTATTGTAATTTTTTATGGAAATAATATCTAACGCCTCGAGCATATTGTGTCAAGTGATACGCTTGTCTTTATCAGATACAGTACATTGCAGAATATTGCATCGCAATGTCATACATACCACTGCACTCAGCACTGCGCTCGTTGTCCTGAGCCAGGCTGAATATCTAACGCTGCGATAATATCCCTCCGGATGGACTCTACACTAAGGTTTACCTAATGTTTTCAATAAGTTTGTAAAATTATTAATTATCAAAATCTCTTAGAAATATGTATATCAATGTATTTGTGTCGATTAAAATCTCAATATTTAAGTTTTTAATTTTTTTTGTCTTGGACTATTTATGGTATTATATTGGACTGAGATTAAATCCTAAAGAAACCTAGTATGTAGTTTATAACGTAAGTCTGGACAGTCGCGGGATATCTGACGTAAGTTTTTGCTCAATGCATGGCCACCTCCGGACCGGATTTCAAAGTCATATAAGTAATCAGCGACGCGTTAATGCCGCTTTTTGCAGCTATTAATATCACCCCCTGCAGATTGTAATCAATATCACACAACTCAGTTTATCAACATTGAAATAGTAATTAGTTTCAGTTATAACATAGCGTAGGATAATATTTCTGTCTTTTATGACACGAAATTGTTTGGTAACTACTGGTTCCCAACTAACTTCGTGTTTAATAACGAGCTAAACGGGATTTTTAGTTAGAGTGCACGTTAAAAACTTCAAAGACTTTCTTATTTACTTAAATATTAAAATTGTAGCTCTTTATTCGCTCAGAAGCAGGAAAACGATTAGAAAAAAATCTCGATAGATAATTTTCGCAAAAGTTGCTGCAAAATCTGCAAAGTATCTTTTCGGAGGTTATCGCGCAGGGGGCTAGGCGAAATGAAATTCATTTTTTTCGTGACAAAAATCAAATCAAATCTAGTATGAAAGTTTCTCTTACCAGTGAAAAGAATAGCCTCGCATGTATATACATATAAATTTGGTAAGGCAGCGCTATCTATCGAGCGATGGGTAAAACTTTGTTTCTTCCGAGTGTCCCACAGCACTCACGTCTTTCTTTTTATTTTTTCGGAAGCTACAATGGATGTTTACTTATTTGTGTATTATATATTATATATTATATTATATAATATTTATATTTATTTTTATTTGTGTATTATAAGTTCCAAAAACGCTGATATTTTTTTGTTTCTTTTAAGGAAATAAAAGAAGCAAAAAGTGAGCAAACCCAAACTAAAATGTAACCTGCTTACTATGCGGGCCGGTAGTTCGCTCTGATTTCTGCTCGATGTCGACACGGAACCCGAAATGTATTAGTCATTTAACGCCTACGGTTTAGGAATAGGAGGCCCCCGATTCGAAGTGTTTGTGATGGGAATCCGGTATTAAGACAACGGGTCATACTGATTTTGTTGAAAATTTATAATAATGTTCAACTCATTTTCCAAATTATCTACATTCTTCTTCTCTTTTAAATAGGTAAGTAGGTAGGTATAGAAAAAAATATAGGTATATTATGTAGGTGTGTCGAAATAATCAAAATATTAAAAGGTTTGCATTAGACATTATACCCTAGACAGGGCGGAGAGTGCGAAAAAATGTCGCCAGTTCAGTTTACCGGAGCCAAAAATGCTTTTAACATCAGCTTAAATTAAGACTTGCAAACAACAGACAAATATTTCCAATCACATACTTCGTACATATGTTCCTACAGTACCGTAACATAAGAATAAAGTAGTAATAAATTTTTATAAGAAAATAAATCATTAAGAACAGTTGCAGTTAAACTTCCGTTGCAGCCTCTTCAAAAAATGAATTCCCACACGAATTTTAATAAAGTTATAAGAATAAGGTAATAATAAAAACAGGCATTTACATTCTGTTAAATTTTCTTTCTTGTAAGCTTATATCTACCTAATTAGTTTGGATAATTAGTATCTTTAACACTTAGGTATAATCAGTTTATCAAGATCAAAATGAACGCTGCACCTTCATATGAGCTATGTCCGAAACGTTTGATCAATTGAAGCGATAATAAGTTTTGTCCTGATCACCTACACAATTAATTTGTTCGTACAATTTTGTTTAATTATCCTCATACATTTTCGTGTGATGTAAACTGCCCAGATATAGGTATGAGGTAGGTACAATAAGTATATATGCATTTTAATTAGTCAGTGTTCTTAATAGTTCTGCTTAACAGTATTAGAATCATTATTGTTTCGAATCTGCATTGTTATCCTCAGGCAACATTATGTGTTCCGTGCCTTATTAAGGTTTAGTCAAACAGCGAACGGGATGCAGGCGAGACGCGGGCGGGGACGCTATATAATCGACAATAGACTTAATGGAATTTTTTTTCGAACTTCTGTTAATAACCCAACCATAGACGGTGGACAGATAGAGCTATGTCTGGATGACATAGCTCTATCTGTTCACCGTCTATGTCGTATTTTTACTTCGGATATGGTCGCTAACCAGTCCCTAGATTGTCTAAGGAAAACGTATTCATCGGTATCGTAATCGTTTACTAATTCTGCCCGCTGATTGGGTTCGCAATTCGCTAACGATTACGGTAACGATGAAAACGTTTTTCTTACGTAATCAGACAGCAGGTAATCAACAAAATCAGGATAATTATCCGGTTACCGATTCTTCCCGGTCCCTATATTTATACCTATTACCTACCAACTAGGTAAATAATACCTATGTACCTGTTCTAGTAGGTATCTAGGTATACCGATTCAACACATCTTTTAGTGATAGTCATTTTATGCGATACTTGCCTAAAAGTTTTACAAACACAGTCTGCTACACAATCGTCAATATGACGAATACCAGTAGCGAGCGGATATTTTTTCCCGGAGCCCCTAATGCGATCTTATCGGCAGAGAGAAGGGCCAGTGTCGGCGCGCTTTGCCACTTAAAGTGAGCCTATTTATATCACCCACTCAGGCGACAGATTCACTGCACCGAACATCTGCTTAGTTAATTTATTTGGGAAAACGTTTTACGTAACGACTTATTCGCAAACTTGTTATTAGATCATAGTGTCTTAAAATTTTGGCACTCTGGATCGACTGACTTGTTTTAATTTTGTGGAGATACCTTCGTACTTTACAATATTGTTTAAAAATAAATATCAAGAAAAGCAGACTGCAAAAATGTCAACTTACAAATGTATAAGCACTAAAAACACTAAAACAAGACGGATTCCATATAGAAAACCAAATTATAATAAACTAAAAACATAGTTAACTCTTTTTCTGTGTATTGTATTATGCACTTCCTATATTATAATCCGCACGCAAGCCTAAAGTAAATATAATTCTGTTTTATATCAGGTGGAACCCAAATAGTTTTAAAGTGGGTGAATGAATTAGATAGGTAGGTACCACAGGTACATAATCACAGGTGAACTGTGAACTCAGAAAAAAAATTAGTTTAAGTACCTACTTTGTTGCATTAGAGGTACTTTGAAGAGAAGGGAGGAATATCTACTGAGCTAATAACCTTACACACTGCTCCAGTATAAAAAGACACTGCAAGTCTACAAAATTACAATATGGGGCCTACCTAATTATTAAGCTCTACCTAATTAAGTTATTAAATACTGACATTAAAACCATTATTATGTAGTTATTAATAGTTAAAAAAAATATAATATAGGTAAAAGCCTCTAATTACTATGAACAGCATAATAACATAAGCTTGGTTGGTGCCTGACAAACAAATACAAAGAGCAAACATTGACCAAAGATTCATAGACACTCATTCATTAAAACCAGATGTCAAAATATAAGCAATTAAGTGTGTAAATGTACTTGTATGTTATGTACCTACATTAATAATAAGATTTATAATAAGATGAAGATGTTTATATTAGGCTTGGCCCACCATATTGTGAATAAAGGCGTCATGAGTGATTTTATTTTTATAATTAAGGATTTATTTAAAATAACCCCTTTCTATTAAAAAAAAAAACATTTTATGAGTGTGTAAGTCTCTACAAGTAATTTATGGAATATTGGAAGAAACGTTAATTTTAATAATTTCTTATGTTTTGTTACAGGTACATACACATGATTTTTTGTAATATGTATGACAATTACATATTATAATAATGAAGGAAACATATCCCAGCGAGATATTTTGGTTTGTATAAATATCCTATACTTACTTACATAAAAATTACACGTACCTTCTACCTACATTCAAATAATATAATCTTTTATAAATTCTAGCTGTTATCAAAATAAATGATACTTATTATCATTTCCATATCGCAAACATAACAAAATTAAATATTTATAGCAAACAAAGGCTTACTTGGAGTATGTTGAAGTTTTAGCTAGCATAAACGTCAAAGATAACACTCACCCAAACAATGGATTCTCGTTACCAAAATTTTTAGAAAGTTAGTAGGACGTTGCAATAGGGACAATAGCGCCAAATCCCTTGTGCAATGCTCTCTTCACAAAATCCTTTTAGAAACAAACTGCAACAGTAAAAAGCGTTCAACTTTTACACAAAAGCTCTCAGGTAAGTAGTATGCCATGTAATAGTAGTGCCGTTTATAGAATGGGATAGTCTTAACCTATGTGCGAAATGGAGATAGGCGTTTATTAGGAGAGCGAAAGAGACGAGTGTACGCAACTCGCTCGCGTCTCTGGCTTAGAGCTCAGCTGTCTGCCCCGAGCGGTGATGTTTGAAACACGGGACAGGCGGAGCTTAGCTACAAATCACTCAATGTCACATTTTGACATTTGAGATATTAGGTCTTTTTTCTATAACTCCACCACCTCTAGTTTCTAGATACACTATAATATTAGCGTTGCGAATACGTCAGCTGTAATTATAGGAACATCTTCGCGCTCACAGTGCGGGAATTTTATGAAACCGCCACTTTTAATAAAATGTCTAACTCTAAACTTTTGTACTCTATGGTCGGTCATTAACGATTCTCACGCCTCATCACCGCTGTCATAAAATTTACGATGTCTGTTAAGATTGTTGTCGCGCCTTAAGAATTGAACACAGCGAGTGAAGATTTAGATTTTGACAAATTTAATTGGACCTTTCTGTGTCGATTTTATATCGACTTGCCATTGACTGTAATGAGGGTTAACTCTAATTAGTCGGTCAATGGTCATGTTTCACGTAAATTCACTCAAATTGTTCAAATGAGGCAAACATATTCCCACTGAGTATTGTGTAGAGTACGTGTAGGCATAGTATTGTTTATAGTCTTTTCAACGAAACGCGAGACCAGACGTAAACAAAAGCCGATCATTTAGTAGTAGCGACGACGGAACAAACAAAATATGACTATCTCTTTCTATCTTGTTTGTTTGCTATCTGCCGCACCGCTCACGACTTTCGCTTTCAAGGTCAAAGCATGTCATGGGGGTTATCGTAAACATTTGGATAATATTTTATATTTTATTTTGTTCCCCTAATCATAAACCTAGAATAAATATTTTAATTGACGCGTGATATTGACGTGTCACTTGTCTCAACATTCGAAGCGATTGTATAGAATCCGCGCGAATGGACGCTCCATTCGCGTGGATGGCGTGGCGCTGCATGACCTGACGTGCCACTCAGCGTGCTTCTAGTGAGGCACTGAAGTGGCGCGTAACACGAAACTTTCACTTATGTTAAATCTAGTTTCAAGATATCATTAAAAAAATTCAAACAATACGATATTATTGTCAAAACATAAATTTATTTTAAATTTGAAAAATTAGTATACGTTAAAAAGGTTGCGCAACCCTGCTTAAGCGAATGACCTGGCAGTCGGTTTGTTTACGTCTGGTATCGCTCGAGATTGAATAGACTTTAGATATTAAATGAAAAAGACACTATTTTGAAAAGTCACAGTTAGGTAGGTAGGTAGGTACTTATAGTATTGTACTAAGTACCTAATGTAGAATTGAGTGTTACCTAATGTAGAAAATGAAAGGTTGATAGTGCTGATCAGTAATTTTAATATTATAAACCATTAGCTAAAGACACGAATTTGAGCAAAGTGGTACCTAACTATTTAAATTACTTACAATGCAAAAAAAAGTCTAGAAACTACACCACATGCTAGAACGACATTGTTGAAAGTTACGCAAAATGTCCAAACAGTCCCAAGCTTTGTTAAAAACAATAGCACTATATTATGACCATAATTAATTCTTACTTTAAAACTCGAAATGTTCGACCGCATCATCTTGCCGTTACTCCTAAAACTAGCGGGGATTCATGAATTATGAAAACATAGATTAGATTTTCAATCATAACCGACTCTATTGCATTTGTAATAGGATCCTTTATCACTTGAATGAACAGCGGTAAAATTTTGTCGAAAACTTCGCTTCACGCAGTCTAATTCCACATTTTAAGTTTTTACTCATAGACAAAACAATACTCATAATGAATAAGATAATGAGCAATTTCGACCAAATTGTTGTACAATTCCGTTTTGTTACTTTAATGCAATTCTCATATTATTTACGACGCAGTAAACCACAGAACATGATTCTTTTTGAATTTTCGTAGACAATGAATTTTTTACCGCTTTCTTGATTCCATAATTCAAAATCACGTTTTAGTCTAGTAGAATACCTAATAGTGTATAATTTTGAATACCTAATCAAGTTATTTATATAGGAATATCTTAATAGCAGACTTAAATAAGAATATTCATTAAGGTTTTTGTTTTATTTTGGAATAGTATTGATTTTCTCGTGAGAATATATTGATTTTGAATCATAGTGAACATATTTGGGATTATTTATATTTGTTCAGTTGATAATCAATAAATGACTTTGCATTATGGGGGAGCATATACCTACTAACAATGATATTATGTGCCCAGGCAGATTAAGAACTGTCCAATTGTACGATTGTCCGACTACACACAAAGTGGCATTTAAATTTCCTCTCAATTTATTATGTTCAATAACGCAAGAATATATTATGTAGGTATAACCTAAACTGATTTTGTCCTCCAAATATCTAATACTCGTACAGGATGTATTTGTGAATGTTTATTAATTCTAAACTAGTCGATAGCAATAAATTTTACACCTACAACATCGATTCATTACACAACCTTGCCCAATTTTTAATTGGCTATAAAAGGTCGTATTGAAATTACTGTTCTTTCGGAATGATTTCAACTGTATAATGCATAGCTTTAATTACTTAGTTTAATTTAGTACTTAATTATAATAAAAAAATGAAAACTAGCTAGGCTTTTGCGCACTTCTTGAATTTTGTGAAAATTTAAGATTTGCTCCTCAAAAAATCTCTGGTGCGGTAGGCATTTTATTTAGTTCGGTATAGCCATAGTTCAAAAAAGGAGTAAAAAGGGAAGGCACCCCCGTCTGTATAAAGTAGATTGAATTAAAATATTAAGTATTGAGAATTTAAAAGACATAATACCTACTGAGTACCTACCTAAAAACAACACTCATTGATTGAACAAAAAAATAAATAAACAGAAAATGACGTCACATCAATCACAGAAGCGAAGCACTGGAGTGCCGACAAAATTGATAACTTCAGGTTATCGTTATTATTACGTGCGGTGTCGGTTACGGTAACCAACGGTTTTTACCAAGCTATATTTACTACCGATAGTAATAAGTTTTTATTTTTTTAATCTAATAATGCACATGCTGGTACAGATTTATCATCGCACCTGTAAATTGGTACATATACGTGTATACCGCCTGGATAATGCTTGGCTAAGGCGCAAACACGTCTAATATAGTCGCCCCCCGTCGAGCTAAGACGGTGTGATGGATCGCTTCTATATTGAAAATGCAATACCTATTGAACCAATAGGTATTGCATGGTGTGTGGTCACGCGAGTAATATCGTCGCTTAATTTGATTACGTACCATTTATTGTTTTGACGTAAATTGAGAGTCTCTTGCACTACTTTGCGCCTTCTTATGTTTATCATCTCTTCGAACGGAGGCAAAGTGATCACATTTTTATGGTCAATTTTATTTCTTTAATCGCGCACTAAATTAGTTGTTCAATCTGTGTTTCTTCTTCTAACAAAGTTATTGCAAGATATTCTGCAGAAAGTGAAGTTATTATAAGATCTTCTACTTTAAATTTATCTTTTAAATTATTGATTGTGTCTGATTTACGAGTAGCTCCAAACTCAGGTCCTATATATTTTATATATTTTTCAATGCTATTGTGTTTTTGGCTGAATGTTCCACGGTTTACGCGGTTCATACGGGTTTGGTGTTAAAAGGGTTATTAGTTTCCATCTTTACCGGAATCATTATCTTCTTCTTTTTAGAGGTTCGAATTCCTTCCACTCTTTAGTATTCGGAGTAGTGTGCGTTTTTGAAAATTTAATACTGCACCTATACCTAACATCGTCCAAAAACCATGCCTCAGAGTTCTCCATAATATTTTAAAGGTGTGTGAATCCTGGACCCTGCTTATCCGCACATGGCTAGTGCGGAATGTGAGAGGAGATCAGTGCCTAGCAGTAGCACCAATAGGGGGTTCGGACAACATAAGTACAACAATCGTATTTTTTGCAGAATTACCCACCTACGTCTATATTATGTAGGTAGATTTATGCCGGCAACATTTTATGCATTTAACGAACTTTCCTACTAGATTGATATCGTTAATTAATAAAAAAAACCGTTGAAGATTAAAAATAATCACCACCAATAAATATGTTTCGTAACAGCAACATCATAAAATACCTTCCTACTTTATGATCGGTCGGAATTATTTAGTAGTGCGTGTTGCGGTAAGGTTAGGCCTGCTTAGTCTCGGTATGTTAACTTTATGATGCCTCAATTACTGTAACAGCCGATGTATAGATTAGTATTTCACATTTTATGCACGACCTACACTGAACTTTATTACTAGAGACTGAAGCTCAATTTTAAATCATCAAGGAATCAGATAAAGTAATTTGCATAATATAAGGTAGAGCGCTTACAAAAATGATCTTTTGAAGTGGGTAGCTGATTATTTCGGTAGGATTATCATGTAGGCGTTTGGGAGTTCTAAATCAGTTCTAGGCCCAATTGTTTGGCTTCGATAAACAGATTAGGCCACCTAGGCATCTACCATAGTGGATTATGTTCCTGGGACCAACATTCTCCACACACATATATTGTGTACTTACTTACAAGGGAACACCAATCAGTTAATATAGAGCTCTAGTCAACTCATTGGAATTTATGCTTACAATTATATGTAGATAAAAGCAGTTATACCTATGCTTATAAAAACGGTCACGTTTTTCGCAAATTTCTCAATAATATAGACGAATAGTAATTTATGAATTTTCTTAGTTCATTTTATACACCTGCTGCAAGGCAAACTTCTCTTTTTAGGGATCACAAATGGGCACTGTAGTGTCTTTTCAGAATTAGATAAATTTACTGACAGACCACCACTCTGGCCGAGTGCAGATTGGCAGGCTTCACAACCCTCAAGAGCACTCAAGGGAATTGTGGAAAGCAGCGAGATGAGATTTGAAACCGGACCACATATTAAGAGGAAAACGTCTGAATCACTGCGATATCCGATCCAAACATCTGCTGAACTCATAAGTATACGCAACGACTGTGCAAAATTTCATTAAGGTCAGCAACTCAGTAAAGATGTTGAGACATTTTAATCTCGTTCTTGTAACTGTAATTCAAACTAGGTTACAACTGGTTACTGGCATCAAGCATGTGTGAATTTGAATATTAAATAGAAACCATGAAGATAACATTATATTTATGAACATTTAGAGCTTCCTTTGTGACATTTTCCCAGATCAAAACTGTTATTTTACGATCTGAATTTATAAAATTCCACTTCCATTTTAGTAAACACACAGTAGGTAAACAGTAAACACGCTAATTTACCTGTTTTTGTTAATTTGAGGTATTTGAAACACGAGTACCTAAATGAACGAGTAGGTAAACCTACTTAGTTTCAAACTAATTTAGATGAAAATACCTAGCCTTCTTTATGGATGGAAGGTACTCACTTAGTTTCGTCTTCTTAAGTTTTCTTGCTGGTTTATAGATTTTATGTGGCACAGTAATTATGTCCTCAACAAGTAAAGCGCATTATACCTACGTTTTCTCTAAGCGCTTCGTCGTTTTTCTAAAACTAAAATTTAAGACAAACTCTATATCTTGGTCAAAGTATGTTGCTTGAACGTACACTAAGTACCTCCTTACTGAGGCGAATGTCTAAAAAAATTAATTCATTGTTTCTTATATTTCTGTGGCAACTAGAAGAAAGTTACACTTTGGCTGATAATGATCCTAATGATGGTCCTAGGTGCAGGCAGATAAATAGATAGGTACATAAACGTTCTATATCTAATATCCATAGATATTCTCACAAAATTTCCGCAAGGAAAATAATCTTTTGCGAATAATATAAATAAAATTTTCAAAGGCCGTTTAAAGAAAACAAACCGATAATCGAACGCCGCCCGCTCGAGGTCCAATGTTCTTAGAAAAACAAAAGAGATTACTCATTCCGCTGCTCGAACTCTATCTAGAGAATTTCTCGAAACGCCCCGTAGCGACAGCACAAAAATGATAGTATTATAAAATATGTTGTGTGTTTTGCCCTTCTATAATATTATAAAAACAAGGAATGTTATAGTTTATTGTAATTAAAATAAGGTCTTAAACTTTTAAGTTGGTTACACTAGCGATTTAATGCAATAACATAATTTAGCACTATAATATGATCAATAAAGTGCTAAATTATGTTATTGCATATAATTAGTACTTAGATAATAACAACTTAACTGTGTGTCGACTTAAAGTTTCACCTACTATTTGTGGTCTACACATACATCTATTACTTATTACGATTAATATTTAATTAGAATTCTATTTTTTTTTTTAAATAAAATAATTGTTATCCATTGAGTACAGTCAATAATTTAGATAGGACTTTTTCATCTAAATCTATCAATTTTTTAAAATCGCATATAAATCTAAAATTAAATGTATACATTTAGGTATTATGAGATACTGTTGCAACGTTCAGTTTCTATCGGTACCAGCCCCCAGTCCGTAAGACGAGAGCGTAAGACGGAGTACAGAGAAAGTTTGAGTGACGTACCCCCTCCAGCGCCGCCTCGCCCCCTGCGAGGATTTATGGCGCCATATTGGATTGGGACAAGATGACACGATGCCCGGATAATTTGGGCAACGCTATCACGTGACATGGCCAAACTGTAGAACGGAACTTTAATTATCATATTCCGTACTCTATAAGTAAACCTTCCATGGTTAATTAATTGCTATACATTACGAAGTTTATTTTATCTATTTCAACTAATTTACTAGCCGACATTAAAGTAAATCCCATATATTTGATAGTATTTACCTACTTATATTTTGAATAAAATCTTTGCAATGTCTAAGAGATTATTTTAACAACAATTAAGTATGAGTAGTCTCATAGTCATATACATATTTTTTCTGCTATCGTTATTCGTTTCCTAATCTATCATTCCAATAAACCTGTTAGGCGATCAGATATAACAGTTTTATAAATCTGTTGACTCGGAGACATGCTTGATCTTACTAAAACAAATCACGAAAAACGTTCGCAAGCGGCATATCATACCAATACATTACAACCATAATATACATTACTAAGTTCCAGAGTTAATAAAAATAAATTTTTATTATCATTCGACTGATAAACATAACGTTCGCAACTTTTTTCGACTAATAAATATCTCATTGCGAATTCAAGGAGTAGCAATAACGTATTCATAAGGTTTTTACTTTGAAAATGAATGATGTTATAAAGAAAACAAATTCACGGGTGAGGCAATAAATAACTAGCGGGTGCGTGCACTCGGCGCAGGCGCAGGTCCGATGTCCTGAGACCCATGCGTCGGTTTTGCGCGTGCGATGACATCTTACCTTATCTATGCGAGCATTTCCAACCAAGTGTCATTTTTTGGCCTGAGGACCTATTATACTCGTACTCCGACTTTTAATTCGATGCAGCAAACTGACGTTTCTAAATGTCATTTAGGGCTGATTTTTCAATCGTCAGATAAACTATCTGAGGAATAAATCTGACAAAACATCATATTTATTTCTTAGCTTAGTAAATTACTAAGTAAGATTTCTGCCGTAAATTTATAAGGTTAAGTTAAGAAATGCACGCAATCGGTCATACTTAATATCGTCAATGAAATCGATCGAGGATGACTATATGATATTTAAGATTACAATGAAAATAAATTGTTGACTCATTTGTAAACGTTATAGCTCGCGAGTTCAGCGCCTAATTACTCAACAGAAATCCGATGAGCTGCAATAATATATTTACAAGATTGTTATATTGTTACTTGGGTCTCGAATGAAAGATGTTATAAACAAAGCGAATTCACGGGTGAGGTAATAAATAACCGGCGGGTGCAACTGCACGCACTCGTGCGCAGCGTCCGATGTCTCGCGACACGCGTGCGCCCGCTCTGCGTGCCAAAACACTGCATCTACGAGCATGCAGGCGATTCCATCATATACCTTACGTCTTATAATACAGATATCTACTGCCAAAAACTACTCACAGTCATCATACTATTTAATGTGCTTAAAATTATTCTCTCTTAAAACTCTTTTTACATAGAGCGTATTTGAGTAGATTTGTAGTCGGAACTACTAGATAATATTTCCTTTCAATATTAATTCCGTTCTTTCATTTCGTAAATTTTCATGTATTTTCATTTCTTTATGAAGTCTTTGTGAACATAATACGTTAAAAATAACACAGTTTTTTGAAAGTAGAAATTTGGAAAATGAGTATTTTTTTACAGATCCCATGGATGTCTCCGGCATAAAAAATATGTTACCTAATCCAACGGAAAATGTATTTACAATTCCAAAGTTTAAGTTCAGTGTTCATATATATGTACAATAAATAAATAAGTACTACCACTTAGGTACTAGTGGTCAAAGTAGAGCCCTAATGTACCTGTGAAGTATCCGTCATAAAAAAGCTGTAAAGTTACTTTAAATCCGTAATAAAAACTAATTTAAAATATCTAAAATGTAGTTTTCTATAGTAGTTAGATAGAGTTAATTCTGTTGTATTTCTGTGTTTACCGCTTGTCGCTGTAAATTACAAAAGCACGTCATAATATTGTTATCTTTGTTCCGTGGTTTTCCATCTATAATAACAAAACGCAGGGCTTCAAGACGGGCCTTGAGATGTTGCCAAAGGATAAGTTTCACTTTCTTTACCATTGTTTTATTCAGTCAGCTGCTGACGCAATAATTCCCGGGGAACAGCGACATCATTTAGCTAGCAAAGACTTAAATCACTAGATGAGCCCTAAACCTCCAAAAACGTCCACGTTTTTGTCTTGTGTGCGACACGTTGTCACTCTTCCTTTCACAAGTGAAACTACAGCATACTGAGATCACTCACTCAATCACTCAACAAGTTTGTGGGTGTTTTTGATGTGCGACTTAGGGCTTAAGGCCCATCTAGCGATTTAAATCTTTGCTAGCTAGTCAAGCGGCTAAGGGTGCGAATGTTGCGAAAACGGAAATCTTGTTAAGATGACAATTTATGGCTTGTTTTTGCTAAATGAAAATAGTCGCGAGCCGTGAACTGAGCAGACCTTTTTTGATTTCCTTAATGGAATCTTTTTGGGGATTTGCGTCGAGCGATGCGTTTAAGCTCCGCCGTTTGTTACAATAGGCAAAAGTGTGATTTGTATGGCAAGGGACTGACAGTCGATAAATAAATCGCGGTATGATATCACCTTTACTTAAAACGCAAAAATTCATCACTTTTCTAATCGTAAACAAATTCGTCTCGCTGATAGACAGAATCTGTTGTTTACATTTTTTTTTACTTTTACCTTATTTGAGTAGGTCTGGAATAGCGATTTGGAAACCGTTTTTCATGATTTTCCTGAATATGCCCAAAGATTTGATGCTTAAAGAGACATATTTGTAGGTACGAAATCGATATTTGACAGTATCTTGAAAGAATTCGTATTTAAATTATTTATGCGTCAAAGTGGTTAGTACCTACCTAAGTATCTTACGTAGAGTAAATATTTTATAATAAATAAGAAAATTTAATGTACCTATTCCACTCTTATGACCAAGTCGAATTGAAAATCTAAGTTGAAATACTTAAGTAAGTATACGTATTTTTTCTATACCAATGAGGCACGTCATACTTAAGTAGGTATTCAAGAAAACCCACGGGAGGCAGTTAATATAAATGAAAAAAAAATCTAACAGATAAGTTGATAAAAACCCAGTCGGTATAGATACTGTGTTACGGTGTTTGTAACAAGTAAACCGGAAACATTTCACGATTTATGACAAAGTAAAATTTTGCTTCCGGCGCTCTTGTCTCATTGTTTTTTATTTTTTACCTCAGCTCCTCGGTTTCCACTATGGATGATAAAAAGAAAAGCTTCTGTTTGCCTGACCTACAAATGGTACACTAAAAAATGGAAATGTTGATAATCATTGGGTATTTAAGCTATAAGTGTAAATTATACTAATTATGTACCTATTATTAATTTGGCAGTTTAGGTAAGTAGGTACTTCCAGGTACTTAAAAATTTAAATGTTATCTTCTGTCACTCAATAACTCCAGCCCTTGGGTTACGTATTTTTCAACAAAATCAAATGATTTTTATACAAGCCTTTATCTTCCATGATAGGTAAGTTTGTCTAATGTGAATGACGACTGAAGGTAGGTTATGGTAGATCTACCGTTTATAATGCACGGCTACCCTAAACCGCGAGGTCGTATGCTCCGGAGGCGACTACAAGCCACCCTTTTTGTTCCGCTTTCCGTACACGCTTTCCTTTTCCTTTTCCTTTCCTCTCGCTCGGACGTCACACGAAACCATAGAGATGTTTTACTGATTATAATTGTAGAAAATATTAATTATATCATAATATAATGATTTATCGATAAAACGATATTTTTTTATAAATATTTCGCTAAAGTATAACATGTATTGGCACAGAACGTATATAGGATTAGGTATGTTATTTATTTTTTTGTTATTAAGTATTTTATTTTATAATGTGCTAAATTATATTGGGCCTCATTATTTCAAAATTATTCAAAAAAAAAATTGAAATCTTGAATAAATCAAAATGTTAATGAGTAGCCATTATTTATTCAAACCTACCTAAAGATTTTTTTGCTTTATCTAAACACTTAACTAAGAAAAACCGTGAGGTTTGAGTAATTTGAGTATACGTATCTAAAACTACCTAAGCGTTTTAAGACTTTAATATTGGCCAACCCTAGCTTTTATACTTACGTACTTGTGTGAACAATAAACTTTATAAGTTTTAGTATTTTCGTATGTGAAAAAACCGTTGCGTTTTTTTAGGATTCGACAAATAACATGAGAATGGTAGCAATTTAGTTTAAGATACTCTAAATTTAGCTTGTCTAAAACCGAAAGGAATAACACTAATTATTATATTGCTATTTCTTACCAACCATACCTATTAATATTATACATATATTCGGTGCCTATATCTACCGTAACATATGAGATACCTATACCTAGTAAGTAGTAGTTACTATTTTTGGATGCGCTTTAACCTGTGTTTGAGTGATCTTTATTTTAGATTGATTAGGGAATTACAACCAGGCGACTCCATAGTTGCCCACGTCTCGGCGACGTCACACGTCCTTCTATTTTCTTTTACTCCACTTTATTTTCTTGCTTTGTCCCCCGCTGCTTCCGTACCGCGGACACTTCTGGTTAGTTTGCTCTGTTTCACTGTTTCCTTGCAATAAATAATAAAATCCATACCTATCTGTATCGCCCTACGTCTACCTGTTAGGACTATTATTTTCTGCGCTGCCAAATGAATTAAGAACCCCATAATAATATTATGTATATTTGATACGCTGTATAGATGAACGTAATGTATATCTAACCACAAAATTTAATTTACCATGCAACCGTTTAAAAGTGAATCTATTTAGCGACATAAATAGCTTTTTGATTTTCTATTAGCCGATTATCGAGCGCATATTAAATCAGATAACAGAACCAATAGTCTAGGAGCTGCTAACCGATTATGTTTCAAAGATTTCATTAAAATATTAAATTGCTTTATCAATAAGACAAAGTAGTTTTTTTAATAAAACAAAAAAATGTTCTTGATTAATTAATTCTTAAGTTGTTTTTAAAACATATTAAGTACACATCTTTCTTATATTGCTATACTGAAATAAAGTAAAGTAAAGAGCACATAATAATATGAAAAATATTAATTTAGCTAATTATAATCCATATTTCCTTTTTTTAATCCTTACATCTTTATTTTTATTTAATAGCTTCTGATTTATTAGCTGATAGCTCTTAGAGTTATAGCCTAATAGATATTATATAATAATTAATCGTTATTTTGTACTCTATCAAATAATTTTATACAACAATATCCAATACATCATTCCGTAAACAGTAATTGTCAATGGAATGATTTTTCACTTATCATGTTTTGGCACGCGTAGCTCGAGCTGCTCTAATGCGCTTCTGATAAATAGGCAACGTGTTAAGGGGTATTGGCATCTATAGTTGATTTATGTTCAAGCTGCAACACGTACACAAAACATTTTTAACCGATCGGATCGCTTACAGTGGAAAGCAGCTTTCGTGCCCACAATGATAAAAATTAATTCGATTCGTCCCCGGTGAAAATGTGTTGCATTTTTGATATCCATTCATGTAAAGGTCACGTGCACCCGTTTAATAATTTATTATATTAAAAAAAGTTAAATGTGTAAGACACGTAGAATGTATTATGCATTTCTTAACATAAAAAGTCCTTCCGCTGTGTAGCGTTATAAATATTATCAGCTTTCTTTGATGATTCTATGCGAGTGCCAGGAAGTTTTATTTTCAAATGAATTTGCTATTACTATTTATAATATAAATATATTATAACATCGATCACAGGAATTTACTGCGATTACAATTAAGGTGTGAACATAAAGAAAAAAACGCCTTGAAATTTACTAGGTGTAATATGTAATGTGTAATGCGTAATGTCAATTGTGTTAAAGTACTTCAGGCGGCTGTGTAGACTTGCAAGAAAGTACCGAATCATAACTACTTGGCTTCTTTACAATATAAAATTGATATTGAAACCTAATGAATACCGTATTACATAAAAAGTGTCATTAAAAAAAAAGCTGTTGTTGGTAGGTACAACATTCCGTATGCTTCTCAGCCTGGTTACTATCTAGCATCAAATTAAGGTGTAGACCAATCAGACGAGCCAAAACTCGATAATGTTATTGAGTTCCTATGACCATCTCCGAGCTCCATCATCAGACCCCGGTATCATAGCACCAACGTACTCACTAAGATAACAGAGATATCGCATAACAACCGAGTTCCTATGGCCACCTTTCGATTCCATCGACAGATCAGCTCCATGTAACAATAATTTTGCATAATCTTTCAATTTACACATGCATGCAAAATTTCAGCTGAATCTGTAATCGGGAAGTGATTAAATGTTGCTTGCAATATTTGATTACAGATATAGTCAAACAAACATCGGGAAACCAGACAAGTGAAACTAAATAAAAGCTTTTAATAAAAATATAAGTGGTAAGAAGATTCGAAATTATATTAACCATGATAATGTTATGTATAACTTTTCTTATGCTCGGAGGTATAATAACACGTTTCTAAGTTTAAAAGCTGCGTCACAGAAACTTGAGATAAAATATATACTTAGTTTGTAACCGTTCGCCCGGTTCGCCTGTGATCCAAAAGAATCAATTTTATTGGTAAAACAAGCGCTGTTGATTTATGCCCTGCGAGCGTGCCCGATAGCGTGTCACCGCCAAGCCGCCAGCCGCCTGCCGCGTTCGCGCCTCGCTCTAGAATTCACTAGAATTTCCTTTGTGTTTACTAGCAAAACATTTCAGCGGTATTAAAAAATGTATTTTCAGGATATGCTCATTCTCCTTAAGCTATTAAAAAACTCGTGTTATTATGCTTTAGAATTTCTTTACCAACTTAACATCAGTGATTGCATTTTTGATTTTGGATTGTCAAAACCGAACATTACCTCCCTTAGAAAAACACTCTAAGGTTCGGCAATTTTATAAATAATACTTACCTACCTCACTGAAAATTCATTAATGATGCAATAAAATATTGATGATGCACTCTTCTGTCAACAAGTATACTTTATAAGGATGAAATAATATGTAGGTTAACGGAACTGATCCTTAGTCACCAGATGTACTGGATCCTTGCCTTGTTACGTCACACAGCCTGGGCCAATAACAGTGCGCATCGCCACCTGCCGCCCGCTAATCACAGCAAGCCTACATTGAGCCATAGCCAGCCAATCACGGTCACTGCCGCCAAACTTTGTGCCAAACGCCACGATTGTGACCGAAGCCAACCCGAGCCTAGCCGATCTCCCACTACGCCAGTTATTGGGAAGTCGGCTATATATACGATTGCGAGTTCATTTTGCGGTCTTAATTCATCGTGCAGTGAGTGATAAGTTAAGTGGTGTAAAGTGTACTAATAATTAATATAGCGCTGTTACTTGTAATTTGAATTCGCAATAAATAATCCGTGTGATATCGCCATATTGCATTTTATTTATGCCCACTGTTTCATCTCAGAAGTGGGATAAATAAAAAAAGCTATGAGGCATAATCGCACCGATTCATGTAAAGAATGTTTAATCCATTCGGGAAAAATCTGAATTTGACCCCGACCGGCGACCGCGGAACTATTTAATCATCCTACCTGCAAGACGTACTAAGAGGTCAAACAAGAAGATGGTGAATTTGTGAATTGTGATATTTCAGTTATTCTCGGGAAGATTAGAAGTAGATGTTAATGCGTTCTATTTCAAGATCATGAAAATTATGAAACAACCCGCAGAATTTATCGTCAAATAGTTACTACTTGGGATTTCTTTCATTAAAGTGAGCGAGCTAGATTAAGATAACGACGTCATCACAAGGATACAACACTACAAGCTGCGTGCTGTACCTACTCAATTTCTGCCACCTTGCCACAAAGATCCGGTGGCCGTGTGACGTGTGCTGACCAATTGCCACATCAGCGCGCAAAACATCTCTGAGGAAAAGCGCGGAATATCAACAAGACTCAATACCTGCAGCACACCGAGCTACCGCCAATGTAGATTCGGCGCCAGTGAAGTTTATGTGCCTGTTTGTCGCGTCGAAGTTCGAAACCGCCGCGTCATCGCCACGTGACAAAGCAAATGTATCTCTCGGAGACATTGAGACGAAAGGTGGGCCCGTTCCTTTTTATTTCCTATCCAATGACCCAATTAAGCAGTTGAATTCTATTTGAGACTCCGAAAATTAAAATCTGTGCCGAAAATATTATAGTTTCTGGCTGAATGGATTTGCGTGGTGATTTAAAGCAAAATCTTTGCATTCTTTTCAATTGCATTTGTTCAAATTAAAGCCAGATCTTGCTTATTTACTTTCGTAACCTTTCTATATATTACTGTTGATCGATAAGTTGTCTAAACTGTCTTTGGATTCTATGCTCTAAAATCGATTTAAGTCTTTAAGTTTTAAACGAAATGTAAGGTTTCTAATTACCGAAATGCCTATAATTACAAATTTTTTAACCAATTTTTCACACCCCAATCAGTCTTATACTTGTAGCCATTCTAGAATAATAACTGAAAGCCTATTGAGTGCTCGTAAGCGCACGATCATACCTAGTATAAGCTCGGGTCTGATATAACCAATATACAAAGCCGTATAATTATCAATTCCAGTGTAAGCCAACGGTGCATACTCGTGTCAGGCCGTGCCTGCAGCAGCGGCAGTCAGCGGCAGCCTCGCCAGATGAGGGAGTGAAGCCAACCACCTACAACCCCGCGCATTGCTGCCACTACGCCCGTCTTGCGGAACGTCGGACTTGAAGCGAGGAGCGTATCGTATTTACTTTTTTAATACAGTTGCTCAAAAAGTGGCGTATTGCAGGGACGTATAGCGTTCGGGATGTGGGCTATTACATACTCGTGCTTTTTTTTTACCTTTCCCGAACTCGTGCGTTATCTTTCCCAACTGTCAAAATAATGTCTATTAAAAAGAAAAACCAACCATGAAGTTTTTACTAAAAAAATCATAGAAGATTTTATGATTCATGCAAATACGTATATTTCTAAAAAGAAGCTACTAATTTGTTTCAATATCATATTTGATTGAATAAGTTTGGTTAGGTTTCTTTTCATCTCATTAAATTTCATTTTCATTTCATATCAATAAAAAAAAATCTACTGAAGACTTGGCTGTATGGGCATAGTTCCCTTTGCGTACCAGAATATTATTTAGTCTATGACCAAATTTTTTTTTATTTTTTTTTTAAATCACCAGAATGGGTGAAGAAAAAAAAACTGCTTATATTCTATGGTTGGCGCCATTTTTCAGAAATTTTCTTTGCGAGTTTAGTTGTTTGTTGCACAAAATGCTTCGGAGAACATTTTACCGGAAAAGTCAAAAAGTCGCTACATATCTACATACGACGAATTTATTGCGTGGAGAGAAGAGAAAAAAGCAAATAGTTTTTCAGTAAATGTTAAGTTAGTTGAGTTTATTGTGTTTTTATTATTTTATAAAATTGCTTCATTTTTTCGCAACTGTATTAAAAATAATCGTTCAGTACACGTGCGGAACCGTCATTGCAAATTGTTCCGACTGTCAACCCTCGCTTTCGGCTGCGCCTCGGCTCGGGTAGACATTTGTCGGAACTCTTTGCAATAACAGCCTTTCCGCACTTGTAATGAAACATACTATTTTTATACTAGATTGCTTCCTATTTCATACCTGCTTTTATGTGTTGGTCTCGATCTACGTAGACTACAAACAAATCTTTAAAATAAAACGCACCTAATAACGCTTAAAAACTAAATGCTGCATAGGTAACTCAATTCAGTAATCAATTAGACCTCAAAAGCAGCAAATTTACTTTAATCGTGGTCAATATACTTACACAGCGGTTAGCGATGGTTTAGGCACTATTCGCGGTGTTCAATTGTGTGCAATATCAAATAGAATGAAAATAAATTAAAATTTGAATTGGAAACTAGGGATGCCATGAGTCAGATGTCATGAGCTATCGAAGGAATCTTCAATAATTCGATTTCTGCTGTTAAATATTTTTATTAAATATAAAATAACACAAACCCAAAAGAATTCCGTATTCGAAGCCATGTGCCCAATTAATTATAGCTATTCTGGTCTTTGTTGCACAGTAGCCTAGTATAAGCTACTTGATTACAGCTATTCTATCACGACTTTGTCGCACGCTAGCCTAGCTAAATATTAGCCACTGGGGGGGTAGCCATTCTATAGCGTATTTGAATTACCTAGCCGGTCTAGCTTACCATTAGCCATTGGATTATAGCCATTTTATCGCGTCATCGTAGCACCTAACCTAGCTGATTTTAGCCATTGGATTCTGTATTCTATGTCCCTTTCATACCCTAACCTAGCTCAATCAGCCACTGGTAGTTCAGGTTGACTTCAAATGTATTTCATGGACACCAAGGCCAAAGTCTATTTATCACGTCTTTATTGCATACGCCTAAGTAATTTTAATACGATTCGTACATATGAACGTAGATATGAGTGAGATACAGCGATTCAAATCAAAATCTGGCCTCTAAACGTATCATTGCAGATGTTAGTCTTAGTATCTACTTAGCAAGTCATAAAAATATATAAAATACTGTCTCTATACGTAGCAACATAATGTAAACTCTACAAGAGTTGCGGTTGGTAAGAAGAAATCACTTAGCGGTTAACTTAGAGGTACAATGAATTGGTCCATTCTGTCCCGGAGACGCGTTAAGTAGCGCTGTCTTTCAAGTACAAGTATTTCATGGCATATTATATTTTACTTAATTGGAGGCTTACAGTTTCCAATTGATCTCAGTCCACTTAATATCCTGAGACAAGCTTGCTGTTTGATGACCACAAGTCATAAGAACATCTCCTAATAAGATGACTCAATTTCTTTATTCCGTTGATAAAGTTGTGTTAGTATTTCTAGGAAATAATTGCTACGAGTAATTAAACTGGAATAATTACGTCACATTTATCAAACTTTGTTTCGAATTTATCGAACGATTTACAAACAATTGATTGGTAGATAAAATTTTTCATAAATCTCTATTAAGCACTAAATTACCATAAGATTCATAAAGTCCTTCAAGACATTCTACTCTAGATACCTTTAATAACATCACAAGGGCAATTTATGTATATGCATGTTCCATTCCATTTCTTACGCGTAAGTCCTTTATTTTTATATACAAGATCATAGATTCCTTGTCAGCATAATATATACTTTTCTGATCTGTGGTAGAGTATATCCAATTCCAACAATTAATAAAAAGAGTGATATAAAATATTTGTGTAATACAGAATCCAGATGAAAGTAGGTACAAAACTAAATGCGCCATGTTTTAGTTTTTATAAGGCTTTTACCCAATTATACTGTTATTGTTATTGATACCTTTATTCGACGTTTAATCAAGGTAGAGTAGTTTATATAGATGATCTTTGATCAGAACAGATGTTTTTAAAAGGTTTTGAAACTCAAATTAGCCGAGGGAAAAGCACGATTCTAACCGATAAAAACTCTGAGTTGCAAAACTAGCTACAAGTAAGTATAGTCCTTTGGGGTGTCCATAAGAAGTGCGATAATACTAGTTAATCATGCACTTTGCAGTACCTATGCAATTTGTAGTTTTCATAGTTATTCATCTTAGAGGATGAGTGAGGACACTATTTTTGAAAAGCTTCTTCAGTAATCTTTTAATTTTTTCAATTAATTGTTTAAGTCAACTTTAAATTGTGAGCTCAAGATATTGCTTAATGCTCACCCCTACATACTAAACATGATTAATAATATTTACTCAGCTCTCACCGGTATTAGAAACCAGGGTAGTAGGGTAATGTAGATCTGGTTGATACGAAGTAACAAGGGACTTTTAAACTGCAAGTTCTTTGCTGGTCTGATTACAAGACCTCATCGCAGTAGGTAGGTATTATACCTGGGTTTTGGTATTGTCACCAGTTCCTCTGAACAACTTGTAAATCATGATATCATTGAGCTTCTAGAGAATTGACCATACCTCTCCCCATTGCGGGAGCAATTGTTGTTTCAGGACGGCCGAATGTTACGTCACACAGCCTGGGCCAATAACAGTGCGCATCGCCACCTGCCGCCCGCTAATCACAGCAAGCCTACATTGAGCCATAGCCAGCCAATCACGGTCACTGCCGCCAAACTTTGTGCCAAACGCCACGATTGTGACCGAAGCCAACCCGAGCCTAGCCGATCTCCCACTACGCCAGTTATTGGGAAGTCGGCTATATATACGATTGCGAGTTCATTTTGCGGTCTTAATTCATCGTGCAGTGAGTGATAAGTTAAGTGGTGTAAAGTGTACTAATAATTAATATAGCGCTGTTACTTGTAATTTGAATTCGCAATAAATAATCCGTGTGATATCGCCATATTGCATTTTATTTATGCCCACTGTTTCACTAGCTTTCATGAAGGAGGAATGTAGCATAAAGAAAAAATATCATTTTCGAAAGACAAATTACTTAGCTAAAATTGAAAAATTTCTTCTAGAAAACTTTGCTAGTTGTCGTTTCTTTCATCAAGTAACTTTTTACACCATCTCACATACAAATAAATAAAAATAAAAAGTTGCACCTATAACTAAATGTAAATTCAAACAATGTATCAATTCAATGGCTCTATTCATATACATTTGTATAAAATTATTGTCAGTAGCTAATTTACTAGCATAGCAGAACTTAAAAGCAGGTGAACTATAATCATAAACTGGTCCTGTAGGACACAGGTAGCTCCCATTCACAGCCCGTTTGTCACAATCGACAACTACAGCTATTAATTTGCACGTTCCGTTGCCAATTTGCTGCATTTTTTAACCATTTGTCATCGTTAAAGCATATGGAATTACTCATCAACCGCCTTCTGATGTCTGACACTCTTCGGAAGGACGTAAATTGCATCTTTACAGTTTTTTCAAGCCACAGTTGAGCAATTGAATGTGTTTATTTTGTCTTATGAATACGAGCAGCTTTTAATGATCGGAAGAGGGCAGACAATGGCCTCTAAATAATAACATTTAACATTTAGGTAAAGAAAGTTGCCTGTCTATCAAATTTACAACACAACTGGTTCATTAAATAAAAAGACCTTATTAGAGAGTGCATTCTCTAAAGTGGTTTGTCTATCAATGTTTTATGTATATGTATTCCTATTGCATGAGCAAGAATTTTATTATTGAGTAAAATGTATTTACCTACGTTCAAGTAGATTCCTTCTTACAGTTGCGCAATGATCTTATTTTTAGTAGAGATACAAGCGAAAGCTACCAGATCCAAAAGGATTAAGGTCACGTATGTTGGATAATATGAAGTGGACGTAGACATGCCGTTTGCGTGACTTAGATATGAAACTGATAGCATCACATGTTATTGCTAAATACAGAAAGATTTCGCTAGTTTTGATAATATCTACTTAAATCAAATTCTTCTTAATACTTCTAAAATGTTCAAAAAAATATTTAAATACGTATACATAGGTATTTTCCAAGTAAAAAATGTAAGCCATCGTAAACCTAGTAGTATTATAAAATATTCTTATATGTGGAAGTTTGTTTCTATTTTTAGGTTTTGATAATATTAGGTACTTAATTGTGATGATATTGTATGAATATAGTTGACACTATGAATTAATACATAGACCAGATAATATAAAGTCAAAGATTTAAGCTTCGCCCGAGACAAAACGACGGAAATCTAAACAAAACAAGTTGCTGGCATAACTTCCTAGTTATTCATGAGAAGCTTTGAACAATCTGCCGTGTGTCCACCGTGTCACTTTAATTGGTGTTCGGAATGATATAAAAGCGCAGTGTTAAATTTCCTCGACCACAAATCCCAGTTTGGCTTCAATTTCTAACGGTCCGAGCTGGGAACTGTTTAAATCATGCGCGCGCGCCGAAAATAAACTGCGCTCGCTCACTCCGCTGCACTGTAAATTCACTGCTAATTTACAACCCCTCCATATTATAAATAAGTAAATATTGTCCGCCACATATTACAGTCCTGACAAAATGTGCCACCAAACGTATGGAACTGTCATAACAGTGCTTTCTGTGTGGATACTCGGTTGTGATTAACTGCCAATACTTAGCAGCTTCCGATGCAGAACTCTTAGTAGAATACTTGTAGTCTTATAGAGCAGTAACTTTTAAAAGTTGTATCTATTTATTTATACACTTGGGTTCCTAAGAGCCACTATACTTACTTAGCATTTTATACCTACTATTGAGTATCAATACATATTCTCCTTTTATTAGGTATACTTATGCATAATATCCTATTTTTATCTCTACTTAAAACCTTAGATTTTAATATGTAGTTTATGAAATTAAAACATTTAGTATTTACTACATTTCTATCAATAAGTACCTACTTTCACTTTACAAAATCAAACAATTTTATAATGGTGATCGTCATACTCCCAAGAATTAATTTATAAAAATTTACAAACATACGGGTGGCCGGAAACACGCAGCTCCCGTGCTTGGGACAGTGTTCAAATCATTCTGACTGATAAATGGTAGATACAATTGTCATTCAAAAACCTTGGAAAGAAAATCCGTAGGAAAAAAAAATGGAAAGAAAGTAGGTGTGTATACTGTATAGGCTTGCTTAAGTATTACGAGTAGGAGTAGTTAGTTAAATTAATTGTGGATATGTTTGGCTACATAATATTATTCCGCCACTTTCGATGGTATAAAAGTTATTGAGTGCCAAGTGGATTGAAGTAAATTAACAGCCGCGTAGTCTACGTGCCAGGATCATATTTGTAGCCATATAGAAACCATTGTAACTACTTGATACATTATTTTCAATGTATCAACATTGATTACACGAAATCAAATAGAAAATATTGTAGGGACGAGCTCAAAAGTAACAGTCCGTACATTCGGTTTAACATTTTGACTTTAAAAGATAAGTAATAAATTTTGTACATTAATTAAAATATTGAATGAATGATTTTTTTACTAAGTAGCTATAAGTTTTAAATCTACAATTGTAAATTGAAATCATTAAATGAAAGAAGAAGAAAGAAAGAAAAAAGGGTGATGTGTTAAGTAAAAAAAATACGATGTCAAAATTTGGAATGGATAACTCGTTACAGAGAATTCAAGACGTTTTTGCCAAACTATATATTTAGATACCTTCGCCAAAATAACATTAATGTGGTTAAAATGTACCTACATTGCATCTTACACTACACTCCCCAATGTATCTGCGGGAAGAGACAGGTATTCATTATCGTTATCGATGTAGTACATCTTAGTATTTTAAAATAAAAAAGCATATACCCGTATATATTCTTTTCGTTTATTGCCCGTGGTACCCCCGATGGTCCCCCCGGGGTACCACGGGTAATTGTTTTGCCCGTGGTACCCCTGGAGCTCCTAGGGGTACCACGGGTAAAAAAAAATTACCCGTGGTACCTCTGCAAATCAAAAAATACAAAAAAAGGAAAACGCAATTATAAACCGTTTAAAGACTATCCTTTATGCCTAAATTGAAATAATTGATTAAAGTGACATAAGAAGACACGAAACTTAAACTAAAACTGCAAAGTTTTTTTTATAGTTCCTTAAACTTAAATATTTATTATGTACTCCTTTTTATCTTAAAATTAAGAAAACTTATATTTTTTCAATTCCTTTCGCACTAAAATATTTGTTACGTACGAGCCTTTTTATTTAAAATAAACTAACTAAACAAAACAACTTACATTATTTCAGTCTCTGAAACTAAAATATTTTTAATACATTTGCTCAAAAAGAAGACATTTCCATGTACGTGGGAAAAGCCACAGGAAAGCTGCTATTTTTAGGGTTCCATACCAATTTGGTGAAAATGAACCCTTATGGTGAGACTTTCTTCGTCCGTCCGTCCGTCCGTCCGTCTGTCACACTCGATTATTTCAGTAATTATCGAAGCTATCGACTTGAAATTTAGAACAGTTTTAGTTAATAGCAACCCAACGCCATTGCAATCATAAAACATTGAAAATTGTTTTTATTTTTATTTAAAAAGGGGGGAAAACCGCGGCTTCGATTTTCAAAATGAAATAACATTATTGAGTGGGGTATCATATGAAAGGGCGTTACTTGTGTATTCTAAAACCGATTTTTATTTATTTTTATGCCTGATAGTTTTGGATTTTTGAGCAAACTGTCGAAAAAAATACCGTTCCGTGGAACCCTCGGTGCGCGAGTCCGACTCGCACTTGGCCGGTTTTTTATATATTTAAGGGATAAATAATAAATATTACGGGACTAAAATAAAGTATGTTGTTTGTTTTGTTTATTTAATACAAAAAAGTACCTTTATAATAATACATTTCAATACAAGTGCGGAAAGTTTGTCATTTCTTTGTGAGTCCCAGTTTAAAAAAAAATTTAGTGGAAAATAAAAAAGCACTTGTGCAGAAAAGTATAACTTTCCGCACACAATACACACAATATCTACTTAAAAAAAATTAGTTTTTTTTATTAGTATAAATTTACAAACCACAGACTCTGGGTCTATGCCCTTTTTGGTATAATTATTATTTTGTTATTTAATTCTAGTTGTTTAACCTACTTGTGCTTCGTACTCCCACATTCACAACAGTTCTACTATAATTATAGTACTAATCTTATGTTTTATATAAAAATAAAATAAATTAGTTTCAGGAACTAAAATTATGTAAGTTGTTTTGTTTTACGTTAAATTGTTTGTTTAGTCAGTTTATTTTAAATAAAAATGCTCGTGCGTTACAAATATTTTAGTGTGAAAGGAATTGAAAAAATATAAGTTGTCTTAATTTTAAGATAAAAAGGAGTACATAATGAATATTTAAGTTTAAGGAACTATAAAAAAAACTTTGCAGTTTTAGTTTAAGTTTCGTGTCTTCTTATGTCACTTTAATCAATTATTTCAATTTAGGCATAAAGGATAGTCTTTAAACGGTTTATAATTGCGTTTTCCTTTTTTTGTATTTTTTGATTTGCAGAGGTACCACGGGTAATTTTTTTTTACCCGTGGTACCCCTAGGAGCTCCAGGGGTACCACGGGCAAAACAATTACCCGTGGTACCCCGGGGGGACCATCGGGGGTACCACGGGCAATAAACGATTCTTTTTATTTAAAATACTAAGATGCAATATTTTTTTTAACTGACACAAGTACTTACATAAATGTAAAGGATAACGAAAATCGACCATTTCCAACATGATGCAATCATTCAGTTATTCTTAGGGTTCGGTAACAAAAGTTCGAAACAACCCTATTGCTTTCGCTTGCCATTTATGTATGTAACCCGTCTTTCCACATGCTTTAGTTACAGCATCAGCTAGCTCAAAAATCATAGATTTGTAAATACGTCGTCGTTCACATACCTACATGAAACATGGATTATATATATAGAGCTAGATCATGTACATTTTTGGTAGTAGCAACAATGAGGATAGATAAACATAAAAAATGTACCTATAATATGTTGTTAGCGTTGATTAATACCTTTACAATATATACATATAAATATATTATTTTAGCTTAGTCGTAGTAACGTGTAGTTACCCTGGCTTAAATAAAATTACCAGCCAAGTGTGAGTCAGGGTCCGGCCTTTGCGTAATGGTCAATAGAATAATGGTCTACTGAACCCTCTGTGCGTTAATCCAACTCTCACTTGATACTTCGGTGCCCGTAGCACAGGTTTTCTTAGTACGGGTGCCAAAGCACTCCTTTTGGTTTCAAAATTTATTGCTTACTTTTTCTGTGTACTAGATCTAAGAAGTTTTTATTGTTAAAATTTTTCTTGGTTTAAATAAATAAATTATTATTAAAAAACAAAACTTTCTATCCGGCCATCCACTTTTATAGCCATTTGTGCTTTTATAATGACATATGACTACACTTCAATTTATTATTATTGCAGTGCTTCAAAGCTTTAAATAAATATTGTTTTCACTTATGTATATTAAATATGCTTGAGGCTGTATTTTTAATGAATCGACAGCTGCTTCTTTTTGCTAGTGGCTATTCCAATTTGTAATTCTTACGACAATTCTGTTTTCTGTCACTAAAACATATATAATGTTTCAATAAAATTTGTTATAATATTTAAAGTTAGCATTAATCTGATAAGGAGCGCTAATTTATTAATGTTTTAACTACCTGTATTATTTTTATCTGTATCTTAATGTACTTACGTCCGCAACTTATCTGTTGAAAGTTCAATAAGTTTACCATATGCTCATTAGCATTCACATTTTTAACGATTATCTTGGACGCTACAAATACTCGTACGTCTGGTTGCAAGTCGTGTGCATTTTCAGTAATTAATATTTGCCTGGATTATTTTGTAGATAAGTTTAATAGTTAACCGTAACCATAATCGATGCCGTGGCATCTCTATTTCACATCGTGTCTCATTTAAAAAAATATACACTTTTATAAAGTTATACTACAGAGATTATCAGTATTATAAGTAATCGATAGGATAAAAATTTAATGATGAAATCACTACGTACTTTCAATAGATAAACTAAATCGATAGATTGATGGTCGATAATTATTGATGCTGACAATGATAATCATTGTAGCTTACCTACATTTAATCTTTATAATTTCACTCAGACACTGCTTTACGGTTTATTTTGAACTTCGTCAATTCAATTCAAACCAAAATTAAAAAATTCTAGTCTAAGTTCAATATTACTTATTCAATCTCCAGTTTACGTAGGTATCGTAATTTACTATTATGGCATAATGTGTGGTTTACGCTAGTGTAACCAACTTACAGGCACGTAGTCGCGTCCGTAAATCTCGTATCGATATGACGTCCATCTCTATTGATATCTTGCGCGGGTGCCAGCGGGCGGAGCTAGCGCGGTGCCAAGTATGGCGGGCGCGTTAATGTACCGCTTCGTCATATGTTTTTATTGTGGTTTGCACGGGCGTCACTATTAGGAAATCTATGCATCGCCACACACAGTGAAGAGTGAAATGTCAGAAACTATAGTGGTTGCAGTATCTCGCTGCACGCAGGGCAATAAAATGGGTAAGAGTTGCGCTCTCTATAACACTCACGGCCCAGGAACAGGCGCTGTCCCTTTTCCCTATTTTATTGTGTCGTGTGCAGCTTGATATTATGTACGTAACTACGTATCTAACTCTGATTTAACTTAGATGGATTAATGCTGGGTTAAGTTTACCAGTAGGTATTTGCTTAAGTACAGACTACAGACAAAATCGTATACCGTTACGACTGCAATACATGATGTGTCTGTCTTACTCGTATATTCTTAATCTAAGGTAAGTTAGCGATTTTAGTAACGAACTTATCTAGAATTCCAAATAGTATTTTATTGTTCATAAAATATTAAAAATAAATATAAAAATAGGTTGAAAAAATCTGAGTGTGAGGTGAGAGACTAACGAATTCTAGGACGCGATCTGCCTTTGACATTTGTAACACGAAGAAAATAATTAATTCAACACAGTGACGTAGTGATTAAGACTAATGGCGCACTTCATTTAATTATTTAATTAAGATTGATTGATTAAAAGTCAGAGATACATCAAAGCTGCCTTTAATCAAAGTCTTGGGGTAGGTATGATTTACCAACACTATGTATAAGTATAGTCTATAGGTCTTTAAGCCATACACCTGCTGCCTTTTATATACTGTCATTGAAAGCTTTCTAATTTTATTGTATACGTGCACGGAATTAAAAGTTTTAAAGAACACCCACGATGACTGAACCTTTAAATTTTGCGATGTCTCGGTCCGGAATTCGAGATCGGATTTTGCTATCGCGGAGCATTCGCTTTCCATTTGAAATCACTTTTCGGTTGCCAACAAAATCATGCATAAATCATAATATCATTAATATCGCTAAAGGTATTTAAGAATACCAATATCGATTATACTATATCATATATCAATTGACTAAATCGTCGACGATTAAGGTCCCTTGACCATTCAAGTTAAGTCAATTTGTTGACATAGATATAGTTAGAGGAAGTTAGACTAGATATATGATGAGGTTGATATATATATGAGGCTCTAAAACACTGCAACTTGAAATGCCTACATATTTAGTAGGTAGATACGTAGTAGGTACTGCAATGCCCTCACAGGCTTATAAATATTTCAAAACCTTAGATTATAATTATTATTGTTACAAGTCTAAAAACATAGCGAATCAAATCAGAATCTGAAACAAGATCGAGTAACAACCTCGGATATAACACGATGCGCGAACAGTCAGCGGCGAGTGGAAGAAATCACGAATTTCAGTCTTTACGTTTATTGAAATAAAGGTTTAGGGATTATTGCGTAGCCTTGTGTACATACGTATTATGTACCTACGTGGAAAGGCCCGTCATGTTTTATTTATTCGCGGCGGAGTGGTAATAGAGTCGTGCCGTGAGAGCGGCCGGCACGTTTTTTGCCGACCGTAGGCCCCTGTATTGAGACGTCTTTGGATGCTGGTGTCTTGTTGCCTGTCCGTACAACATCCGACATCGCTGAGACACTTATTTTTCAATGCACCGTTTTAACAAGTGTAAAAAACGTGCGTTGATCCGACGTTTTACATTAGCAGTCATTTGTTAGTTGTCGCATCTTTAAACAGCGCAGGGATATAAAATAAAGAGTTGATCTTGCACTGAAGGTAACCTACCTAGCTGAATATCCATGTCGTCAGGATAGCATCAATCAAGCGACCTACGTATCCAAACAGCTGCAGGATGATATTAAAAATCCATTCATCACAGTACCAGCAAAAAATAAGAATTCAGATTCACACTCGAACACGGCAACTGCGAAATCTGGAGAGACGAGGAGGTATCTCCCCCCTCGCCCGATCCGTCAGGGTGGCGGGGACCCCTCCCTTTTGACAGGAAATGATTGTCTAATATTAGCTTTGTTATAAGGTTCCTCTTTAGGGATTCCGATGTACTTTTTCAGACATTTCAAAATGGCCTCGCTTTCGTTGCGAATTGAATTTCCACTTGGTATATATTTCTGATACCTACTTACCTACCTATTTTGATTATTATTTATTTCACGTGACGTCACGTGATGACCGAATGGCGTAGCGGCTGCGGTAGTAATCCTCGCCTCTACGTCCTTAGAGGTCGTGGATTCGATTCCCTCAACTGGAAAATTTTTGTGTGTTATGTTTAGCCATGAATATTTTCCATTGTCTATTATATGTGTGCTATTTTTCTATAGTTACGTATCTAGCAGTTCTTGCACCTACCCACTACCCATAACACAAGTTACTTATCGCTTACTTAGGGGCTAGACTCCGATGTGTATAATATCCTGATTGATGTTTATTTACAATTTATTTATTAATAGTAATAATGTTTTTGCTCCCAAATATTTTCATTACAATTTAGGTGGTCATGGTTCCAGAGTGAGGAACCTCCAGTGTCTGTAGAATTCATTTTATGCCTACAATATTTGGCCGACAAAGAATTTAAGCTGTGAACTTGGTCTAGGGATCATGTCGCTTGTAGGTACATAGGCCTGAATTTATTGGCAAAGCTGAGCCAAACACTATCATCACTAATTAATTATTATCGAAGTCCGATGAGTATATGGTTGGTGAGACCAATGAAGACAGCACTAAATTACGAAAGAATTCCGGGTCAACGGCCGCGTCTATAGCGGGATCGAAAAAAAATTTTGAACACCCTCAAATTATTCAGAACAAAAACCCGCCGCATTTCTTCGAAATAAACCGTGGAGTGTTATTTTAAATGAAATTTATCGGTGAGACATCTATTTCGGCCTAGCTTCGTCAACACCGGTAAACTATTACGAACGAGTAGACACTATGAATAGTGCCGGCGATAGTGTGGGCTAGCCGCTGACAGATTTGTGAAATACACCACGAATCCAACACGATTTCGTTAGATTTTTAATCCTAACACATAAAATATTGTGTGTATTTCATGTAGGTAGCGTCTTTAGTTCGTGGCGAGTTTGTTGTTTATAAAGAACACGAGGAATAATATTCTCCGAGAACATGACTAATTGTGTTTTAAGGTTTTTTATTGGATCACTAATCTCGATTTTTATCGTCACTGTCTCGTTTAATTTAGCTACGAAAAATTCAATTTATTAAAATTGTATTCAATTTATTAAAATTGTATAAGTACCTACCTGATACCTATTACCTACCCAAATTAAAACAATGATGCGGGGATATACAAAATTTCCAGTTTGTGTTTCAATTTTTTATTTGAACCTTATCAAAATGCTCCCCAACGTTTACGTTCCCCAAAAATTACGTTCTGGGTCAATCAAGTAAATCTATAGGCAAATACCTATATAAGCATGGCAATTTCATATGGAAAAGGAGTGAAAAGAGAAGAATGAAAGAAGCCCAGTAGAAGCGATTTACAAGTCATATGTTAACCAAACCAAGGAAGAGTTTGGTTACACATCAACATATTGTAACAATTTCAGTGAGTATAGGGACTTATTTCATTTCGATTTAATAGCGTTTCCCGCAAAATATTTTTGTTGAAGCGGCAATAACGCGAAACTCGCATATTGCGCGATTTCGGCCGTAGATAACAGAAATAATGGGGTTCAAAAATGAAATTAATTCCACGTTGATGATTTCAAATTGAAAAGTCACATCGGCTCGCGCCATAATTCATGATCCTGAAACGTGTCCGGGCGGCTGTGTTGGACGCGCTCGTAATAGGGTTGCCACTTGCCACTTGCCAGTTGCCACTGGGCGACGTCTTATTTTACTTGTTACAACACAGAACTTCGTGTTTTATAAGTACGAATAAAGTAACCTACATTTGTAATTGTATCCATAGTTATTTTCAGCTTACGTTCTGGGTAAATCAAGTAAACATGAGAACATTAGGTACACTATTTATGACCAACTAATTTAAAAGAATATTCCTAGGATGTAACAGGATATAAGCAACATAGAAATGTGAGCTCTCTGTGTTACTATAGATTTTGATATAAATGTACCTAATATTATTATCTTTTATTCCCTAACACTACCTATACCTTATATTATTATTAACATTTTTATACTGTGCTATTAGGTATATTTATAATATTTAAAGTTTTGCTGTCATTGGCCTGTAGTTGGTGTATACGACTTTCTCAAATAAAATGACACTCCCTGAGTTTTTCACTAAGCGTTAAAATTACTAATTATATTCAATTGCATGAGTTAAGCCAGATTCATCATAAATATAGTTCATTAACATTTATTTTGTTCTATTAGAATTTCCTCCTTTTACACGTCGGTTATAAATTAAATTTATGTAAATATTTACAGATCAACCCTACCGTTTCATTGTCACAAACCTTTGTCAAAGGTCTTTCCGTTCCACCAACTTTGATATCTGCGAAACGAGTATATTTAAACTCAGTGGAATTCTTGGCTTGTTCTTTGTAGATATAATATTATGTTAAATCAGTATATTATTACTGAAGTACTACCTAGTAATTTTATGATCAGGGTATAATAAAATAGGGTTGTATGATTCATAAATAAATTTCATTCATTTCATAAATAAATGTCGATGACTCAAAAGTCAAACGTTACCTAGATGTTAAAAAAAAAGGCGTGTGGCACTCGGAGACTGCCGCGGTAAAGCTATTGCATAGAATTTAAAGTTATTTTTAGTTTTGCCATCAATAGAAAAGTAGAACTTTTGGTACCAGGCTAACTTCACACAGTTTTTGAAATATCACGCACGTGATATTTCAAAAAGTCATTAAAAAGTTCTGCTATTTTTCGATAGATGGCAAACTAAAAACTAAAAAGTTGTGGAGTTGCGCTCCTTGCTGTCATGCTAGCCTAGTACCAAAAGCTTTACTTTAGGAGTGCCAGGTTATTTTCGTTACGGTTTTTCTGGATTAGGTCTGCACCGTCAAAGCCCGCGATAGAAGCTATGCAATAGCTTAATAAGAACTTTACGGTTGATTTCACATTTAGTAATAATTTTCTTCTAGAACATTGACATTCAAATTTCGCTATTCAGCCAGTACTGCACATAACATATCTATTAAAGTTAAATAAATACTGTTGGAACTTGTGACGAATGTTTTTATTTTACAGTAGTATGACAAGTTATATAATAATAGAAAACCTAAGATCGAAGTCCTCCTAACATCTACTCCTCTTTTAGGAACTGAGGCCAAGAGCTTTAGTCAGCCTTTCCAGCCTGGGTGCATATAAGGGCTTTGTGAAACAATCAGCCAGTTGGTCCTCAGTAGTAACTTGCTTGACCTCAAGTATGCCAGCTGCCACACACTCTCTGACATAGAGATACCTTCGTTGTATGTGCTTGGTTCGGCTATGTTGCTCGTACGGCGGATTGTATGCTAGCTTTATTGTTGACTCATTGTCAATGTAAAGAAGTGGGGGCTTTTCAGTTTTAGTGATTTCCTCCAACATCTGTTGTAGCCATATAATTTCCCGGGCTGCCTCCGTAGCTGCCACTAGCTCTGCCTCTGTCGACGATAAAGCTATCGTCTTTTGCTTGTTACTCCAGCCTTCTGCATTCAATGATAACATGTCCTTTCTTCTTGCAAAATTTGCATGTTTTTACGAAATTTGTCTCTTCTTCGTATTCATCTTTAGTGTTGGTAGTATTGGTGTTGGAACCATTATTAAATTGTCTGGCTTCTGATTCTTCTAAAATTTTTACCTTGAGTTCTTCAGGTTTCGGTAACGTGTCTCTGGATTCTATCGCTACACGAAAATTTTCGTAGTCAGGTGGTAAGCTGTATAGCATCATAACAGTGAGCAAATCCTCATGAATACAAATGTCCATATCCTGCAATTTGTCTACCACGTCCATGAACTCATTTAAATGCTCTCTAATATTGGCATTTTCCATTTTGGACAATATTAACTTCCTATTAACTAAAAGAGAGGCCTTCCTAGCCGGTCCCTTACTGGCATATATAAAATCAAGCAAAGTCCAAATCTCGTGAGCTGTTTTGCAGTTTTTTATTTGCTTCCATTCAGAGGGTGAAATTAAAAGTACTAACTCAGATTGAGCTAAAAGATCCTTCTCTCTCTTCTCTTCATCAGCTTTCTCAAGATTCAGCGGCTTCTCAACAACACTCCATAATTTATTTTTGATGAGTACGGCCCTTGCTTGAATTCGCCATGTGTCGAAATTTTCTTTATTTAAAGTCTCAATTTTTGTACTTGAGCCCGACGCCATCGTGATCAACGTATTTATAGCTTTATTTTTACTCTACTACCATATTAAGGTAAAATAAATACTGTTGGAACTTGTGACGAATGTTTTTATTTTACAGTAGTATGACAAGTTAAATAATAATAGAAAACTGTTGCTATGGAGACTGAAGGTACAGTCCTCCTAACAATATCGATAAAACATTATCGACTGTTCCGCGTATAGAGTAGACGAATCTGTTCAGAGTAAACTTAGGAAGTTTTATCACTAGGTACTATACGGATTTTGTACGCTTATCAATAGTAGAAAAATGGCTTTTCATTGCGGTAATAGATTACAGTAAATTTATTGAAGAATTGAAGATCTTACTATTTCAGTTTCTTAAGGGAGCCAATTTTAAAAGAAACATGGACCAAAGCTACTTGAAGGCTACATTAGTTCCCTTCAAAAACAAGTACAATCTGCTCCGAACAGGCCTAGAATCACTTGATTCTAGGCCTGTTCCCGACAGTGTTAAATTAAAGTTGACACTTGAGTGACAGTGTTTCAAGGATATTTGAGTTTTACTTTTCCTCATAATATTACATGAAACAATGTTTTGTATTTCAAATCGGTCTTTACTCAGTTTATTTTTTGGTGAATATAACATTTTCTGAAAATAATCCCAGCTAGATCGATTTATCGTCCCCGAAACCTCCTGTATACCGTTCACGAAAATCGTTGGAGCTGTTTCCGAGATTCAAATATATACACGAATTGCTCGTTTGAAGACATAAGATTAAACAAAGTTTTGCATGTAGCAACTTATGATAAAAAGTTTTCTCAAATTAGGTAATAGTAAATTCTTTTCCTTCAACAGTTCTCTGATTGGCCCATTATGTCATTTGATGTGATTTTTTATGAATCAGGAGAAATAAATTAAATTTGATTTTTTCATATTGATTTTTTCAACTTTATCGATAATTTTACGAGTCACGGTTCAGATGCATCACTATACTTTGACAGTTATCAAAAATTTAAGTTTATTCTTTGCCATTGAAATTTTAACCTTAATTACATAAAAACAGAGTTCCTAAAAAAATTTTTAAAATACGAATCAACTAGCGCTGGTGTGCCAAAAGCGGAACTATAGGTATATTTTAAGTCAATTTTTGCAATATAAATTATATGCCTGTGACAATAAGGTTGACTTTAATGTTGGCTTGTTGGTTGGTGGAATTTTTTCGTTACGGTTTTTCTGGATTCGGTTCACCCGTCAAGGCCCGCGATAGAAGCTATGCAATAGCTTAAAAAGCTAATTATTTCAACAACAAGAGATCAATTAATATAGATATTTCCCATAATTTCCTTGAAGCTCTGGCATTTATATCGTACACATACTAAGTCGATAAAACCTATGTACCTATTTAATTCTATCATACCTATGAATTCAACTCTACAATTACCTACTAAGTATACTACTACTAAGTACCTTTCTAGTACCTACTTATCTAATAAAAGAAAACTCAACTTTTGAAGGTGCTACCATTAAAAATAAGGGTTCCATTTTTACCAAATTGGTATGGAACCCTAAAAAGGTTATCGTACAGTAATGATGTCATTAATCACATTGTAACCTAAATATCTCAGCGAATTATTATAGCTTATACTTAGTTAGTGTTCTTTTTCATACGTATTTGTTGTACGTTATGTAAATATATATCGGTATAAAAGGGTTTCTTATATGAGTTTTAGCAACATGTCAGTGAAATAACGTAAAACAAAGTTTATATGTAAATATCGGTAGCGGCTCTCATGTTTAATGCACCCGCTTGTCATGAACATTTGTCGGTCTCACTATTTCAAACCTTTCTGCAAACTCTGGCTTAACATGCCACAATGTGTTTTTAACTTAAAAACTACGTAGTATGTATACATTTATTAATATATAGGTAGTTGAGGTTTGTTGAATGTTTTTACGTAACAGAAAATATACGATTAAAACATTTTAATCTTCTTAAGATGCATAGGATGATTTCTCAAAAATCTGTTTCTAAAATCTACCTAGTACCTACCTAGTATATACCTAGTAACTATAATTTTAGAATGATGAGACCGTAATCTCTGTATACAGTAAGTACAAGAATTTGTATACTAGATGCTTATTAAATTACAGCTCATAAGTTTTTGTAAGTCGCAATTAGAAATCCGCTTATACCATTGTTTTTCTCAGCTACCGAATCAAATTAACTTCAAACTAAGGTAGTATGCGCTTTTAATAGCTGAAGACGTTGAAAAATACGAATCGCGTTACATGTTAATCCAACTAATTATTGCTGTTCCTACGAGTTAATTAGAAAAAGCCTCGTAAATCATTTCATCCACAAGTCCGAGGCATGTAACGCCGCGAGGCTTCTGAGGAAATATTTGCGTCCTTATCGGATGTCAATTTTTAAGGAAAGGTGGAAAGAGAAAGCACCATTCGCGCACGCTGACGAAAAAGGGTCTATAATTTGCCTGCACGAAAATTTTGATAATAAATCATAATAGTTTTAGACAGACTGGGGGTAAAAAAAAATGAACGAAATTGGAAAGTGAATTGTAAGGCACGGCGAGGTTAGTCTGTTATTAGAGCAATTATGTTATTATGTTTGCCGTATCTAATCCGAAAACTAAATTGGAGTCGGCCGCTGCCGGCGAATGCCCGATAGGTTCAATCATTTTCTACGTCTTGTGGGTCGCACGAAATTCGTTGCGGAAGCAATAAGAAACACGAAAATTCCGGTCAAATTGTACATTAATAGGTATACTATGTAAGGTTTAAGCAAAAATTCGATCGATCTACAAAAACTAGGGTACGATTATTTCGAGACCCCCAATTCGCCACGGTCCATAGTTGGGACAAATTAAAAAAGGGTGCCCCCTCACAGTATTACAAAGTTCACGTTTTAAACCCCTTGCCCTTTAATATTCCTCACTTATCTCATATTTCATTCGATATGACCATAATTGAAGTGATGGGTGAGACCTGAGAGCTCATTACAATAAAATGTTTATTCCTCGGGCAAAAAAGTCCACATTAGTTTGCTGTCCTTCGTTCGATAAGAAATACTGCATGAATGAGTGCCTCTTACACAATTTGTATCTTTAGCGCACATTGATTGAAAACAGGTTTTTTCGTGTAAGTTACGACTTTACGAGTACGTTTTGTGTTTTCATTTCAAAATTCGTCCTATTGTATTATGCGTATCATATATGAATACCAAATAAGGGTTGGGACAAAAGAAAAACTGGCATCTTTTTAATTTATGCATAAACGAGTACATGAAAACGTAATAATAGGAGCGTGTTTGGTAAATATATTATTGTAATGACTCTCTCAGGGTTTACCCAAAGTAACGGGGGACCATTTTCTGAAATTTCACGGTTGATACATCATACTCCCTTGGTGGAAAATTGTTAACATCTTCATTAAGATTGTGGAGTGGTTACGCTTTTTAAAGTTACTGTCACATGCAGTTATTTATTAGAGGATGACTGTGTCCAGTTGCCAATTAGGTACTGCTTGGTCAAACCACTGTCAATTAAGATGTTCCATAATTCATTTTTGTGCGTTGCATCTGGTTCAAGATTACGGTTGTAGTTATTATTTTGTATGTGGATTAGATACATTTTATACATTGCTATGTTTGTAGAAATATTTAGGTACCAAATCTACATTTGGTAAATACGATTATGTGAAACCAAACTAAAGAGAATTTTAACCGTTCGGCAGTCTTCTTATTGTAACATTCTTGAAGTTTTTACAAGTTTATACATCTAGTTAGTTATAAAAAAGAGAAAAAACATTCTCTATTCAATTCACAAGTCCATTCCTTTTATTTACGAACAATTATCTAAGTATTTTCAACGCATTGATAACACGTATTTTATTAATTCCATTCAACTATTGTTTACGAACACAGCGTATTCACCTTTCCCCGGCTGTGCTATCATTTTAATTAACGTTTTTATTTGTTTCATTGCGTACAAAATAGCTAATATATTTCACCATTTATTTTTATCGACGTCGTTACTTTGGCCCTCAGTTTGATAAATGTATGATCACCGACAATAACTAACATTGTTGCGATTTTTTTTAATCCTGGTGTACCTATCCAAAGAAATATATTTCTTGTGCAAAAATATTTAAATATCCCAAGTTGATCAACCAACGAACTGGCTAATTAGGATTAACTAATGCGTATTGTTGAAAGAATTCATTTGACTATTGGTAGCAAAGATTTAAATCGCTAGGGAGAACTCTTAACCTAAAAAAGTCTACGTTTCTGTTTTGTGTGTGACACGTTGTCGCTCTCTCTGTCACAAGTGCAACTATAACTTGCTGAGAGCACTCACTCAGCATGTTTGTGGACGTTTTTGATGTGCGCAATGTAGCTTACAAGAAGGCGTATCTTGCGATTTAAATCTTTGATTGGTAGGTTTCTTATCGTTCTTAAAGATTCACTCTTTGTTGGCCCGTTTAAAAAAGTAAAAATGAAACCACTGGGTTTCTACGAAAATTCCTTGATATCGTTATCATGTTCTGCGTCACAAATGACAGTTTACGGATGAACTTGACCACAAAATAGGTATGTTCCTCGCTGCACTGACCCACTTATCAGCTGGTACTCTTGACCGCTCCGTATCAGAGCAAATGAACCCGTGGTCGGGTCATTTGATAAAATGGAACAACAAACGTCTTAGAGGGGTTTTATTCCTTTGGCTATTCCAATGTTACAAGTGCAATTATAATATTAAATCGTCACTTAGGCCCGGTTTCCACCAAAGCGGAGCGGAGTAGAGCTCTGTTTGAGTAACCAATCAGATTTCTTCCTTTTGATATCTCCGGAACTGAGAGGGAGTCGAAATGATGAAATCTGATTGGTTACACAAACACAGCTCCGCTTTGGTGGAAACCGGGCCTAACATTGTCGAAACTGACATTTTTAAAGCGCAATGATATCTGCCGAATAACTTCCGTTAAGTATTTATTCCTTTACCTACTACTTAACTAGGTTTTGGCCGGAGCTTGAACGTGAGGATATTATGTATTTTATACCTATAACTACCAGTATGTTACACCATTGATTTAGGAGTTCTGTCGTGATCTAGTTACAACCGTGAAAAAATAACTATACAAAACAAACTTTTACAGTTAAAATTTTTAAAGAAATAGGTACCTATCTGTTTTATTGTTCGCGGGTACTTAATAACCGATTTCCACCCGACTTCTTGCTTACCTACATAAGTATTACATTACTTTATCTATGTTTGTGAAAAATTTTCCGCTTTGGAAAAGCTCTGTACGTCGGGTACTTGAATTTCTATTGTATCTATACCTAAAAAATGTGAAATATTATTGCATCGAGATGAGCTTTTCATGCCCGCCACTCTACGTATGCTTAATACCTAAAATAGGACTTTAACATGTCTTGACTACTTGGTACTCGTATATCATGGTAAAAGATTTTTTTTAGTTTAATTTGAATATATTATATTATTCTTAGGTGAATTTTCTTTTTGTTTCAGGTAAGTTGGGAGTCCCGCATACCAACTATTTGCAAAAAATCAAGGATCAGCTGACGGAAATGAATTCGAAATTTAAATTGCCATTTACTCCAGTGATCGTTCGCTCTGGCACCAGCCACGCAATATGCAGTTCAATCTTCATTAACATAAAGTCGTATTTCAAGTTCGCACGGCCACAGTACTGAGCTTTGTGTTTGCACGTGTTATAGCGACAGCTGAAATCAAAGGGAAGTCCTCCTAGGTATACCTATAATATTTAAAAATACATTTAAAATAAAATGTGCCTTCTACCTGTTAGCATATTAAACAAACTTGGATTAGGTACTTGGACTAGTTAAAACAAAGGAGAATGCCAGAAAATGGACTAGATTTGCGTCACTCTGCGTCTCAAGCACGTATGCATGAAGAATCTTCTTTCAAATTTAATACATAATATTGAGAATATTTCTAATGTTTTACCGATGATTTGGTTAGGTATAGCCCAATTTTCATACAAAAATCGGCATTCTTCTTTGATAGTCATAAAAGTCCCTTTATTTTTTTTCGCTTCGCCTTTGACTAAAAGTAAACATTGAAAAGAAAATGAGTCATATTCATCCGCAAATAATTCCTATCATACGATGATCAATAAATATCAGTTTTCTCAATTTCTTACATCTAATTCATTGCTAATTAAGCTCTTATGAATATTAAGCAAGAAATCATTAAGTAGATAACAATCACGTATGCAAAAAATAAATCCCGTATACCGTTTCCCGCCCATCCGTAGCGCAACGCTGCATGCGTTCACACGCATTCGGATAATCTTTCATGTGATCGGCCACATAGGCGCGTGTACCGTCACTTATAACCAGCCATTTTGTAGAACCGATACAGTTCACATTCCCTTTTGCAGTTAAGCATCATTTCGTCTGGCCGAGTTAAAAGCACGCTGCATGTTCGCACTCCCACCTACAAAACACAAACGCCTAGCACGTATGAATCATGAAGCTCTGCGTGTGAGGGTGCCCGTACCTCGTACGTTCGTCGTTCGCGCTCGGCTGGAGGCTGTCAGTGTGTTGGTGTCCAGCGTAGAACGCGCGCGTGTGTGCGTACCCACTCATGGCAGCGGACTATGACGGCTCGTAGATTTGACAGCTAGCTCAATGCGGGTTCAGACGTTCATTAAACACAGGCCGATGTAATTTCGTGAATTTATCGACAGTTTGTTTACGTGCGAAAAGGACAGCCCTCGGTGTCGGGTTACGGCGACCAAGTGTTTTTTTTTTTACGTTTGCAACTCTTCCGGAAAGTCCTGTTTCCCGGATGATTTGTGACATGTTTCAAGTATTTATTTATCATGTTCGCAATTAGATTCGCTTCGTTGGGAATCGGTCTGAGGGGCACCGGCATGAATAAAATATCGCCCGCGGTTTGGTGGTCCCGACTAGACGGAATGGTAACTCTATTTGACGAGTGGAAAAAATAAATTGGACTTTAATGGACCGAGTTGATATATATCATTTAATTATGGCTGGAACGAGGTGATATTAAATTCGTGAATTTAAAACTTACAGTGATGTCAAGACATTAACGTTAATATTTTGTGGAAGTTTTAGTTGACATTCTATAGTTTTGTAGAGTTCAGTGACTTATTTTTTTGTTTTGTGTATCTACGGTTTATTTTTCAAATTGGATTACCTAAGATACCTATTGGTGAGTTTTAAAGTTTAGTAAGTATATGAAATTACTGAAGATTTCACAAAATAAGTCCCTACTTATACCTTATTCTCAAAGCTTTTAACAACGTAGAGTTTTCGAAGAGCGTAGCATTATTAAAAGCTCTACAAGGAAATCAATTCCAGAATTATTATTAGTCCCACAACTAAAAGTACGCCCAAATTTCTAAATGGAATGGAAGTGGATATTTACATTCAGTAAAAACAAAATTAATTAAGTACAATATCTATGCATATGACGATTAAAATTTATTGCTGAGCCACAATCAAAATAGACGTAAACGACACACTAAAATAAGTAGGTTTATTTTATTATCAAATTTACAGAACGTTTTTTTTTTGTTAAATTATGTGAATACTTAAAAAAATGCTAATGATAGCGAACAGCTGTATATCGACAGCGGCGGTGTCAAATTACACTGAGTTCTAGGATTGATACAGACATTAACTCAAATAGCCAGGAACTCTTTTTTTTAATCACCTTTTCGGCAGGTACACCGAGGATGCACCGCGCAGGTCATTTATCAAACGAGTGATCTGTTTAAAAGGAGCCAAATAGAGTTGTATCTTGTGGCACCGCCCTAAAATGGTAGTTAATCATTTTTTTATCGTCGCGCCTCAATTTAAAATCTTGTAAGAACTTTCATGTGTCATTGTCGATAAATTGAATTTAATATTAGTATCCGAGATTATTCCCTTGAATTGATTTTTTGTAGGTACTTATTTATTTTGATTTGTTTTTGCAGTCAGCGTGTACCTTAACCTATTTACAACTTTGGGTTCTACTAGGGTTATATGAGAATGAAAAAATAAAAAGGTGATATTAATTTTAATTTATTATTATTATTATTGGCAAAGTTTATAAATGATTTTCAAGTATCATCTCAAAATAGTGTTTAACTTTGTAATCTTCGTAATGAAGCTATTGATTAATTGTTATTAACGATTTATAGTAACTTATATAATTATGTATATAAGTATTTACGTACCTCGTCTGGAAAAGCGTCTGACCCCAAAGCATTGGGTTTTCTACAAAACCGGTTTTAATCACTTAAACAAATACCCTATAAAACCAATTGATTAAATTAATTGTCGTAGCAGCTTCTAAAACTTACTTAGATAAAATTTTATTAGGTAACTAAACACACGTTCTTTTATTCATTATGAAATATAAATCAACGTTAATTATTCATAAATTGATAGAGTCATTGTAGACATGTTTAGACTAAAAATAATTAATTGATTGCACACTGTTGCAATAGTCGTAGAAGCCTTTTATAGCTACGGGTAGGTACTTTTACCTTCTTAATCTTAACCCTTTGGGGATCGATCGTTTCAACTAGCGGACCCGCTCCTACTCCGCTCAGGCGATCTTGTGGGATATTTTCCAACCTTACCTTATTCCTTGTCTTCCAGAGTTGGGCTGGGCGATAATATAACGCGTGAAATAGTAATTATTAGTGTAAGTCTGGACTTTCCATGTATTAAAATATTATGTATATCGATAATAATCCACCTTTCATTGCTGAATACCTAAATACTTAGGCCTCGTTGTTTGCATTTGTTTTATTTTAATTTAGGTCTTTAGATAAGTACGAATGCCTACCAAATTTGCTATGTAAGGTAGGTATTACATAACCAGACGCCTTTCCATAATTTATTTAGCATAATTTATTAAGAAATTAAAAATCCCTTTTTTTATGAAAGATCGATTGTTGTCACCAATCACTTGAATTTTTTGAAAACTTTGACCTACTATATTGCGTTTCTCGCGGCAGTGTGGATGCAGGTTTGCCAACTACAAATAAGATCATCAAATTGGTACTTACTAAAAATATTTTTAGCCGTGACAGTCGCATTGTCAGTCAAATGGTAGGCAAATAGAACAATGAGCACAATAGACACGAATTTAACGTGGGCCGTGTTTATTTAACGATTTTGATTGTCACGCGCGCTAAATACACTAAACCAGAGCCACTGACCGATCCATTATAAAACTAGGTATTTAAACAACATTAAGTATTTACAAATGACAAAAAACGGAACCCTTATAGATTCGTTATATGTCGGCCCGTCAGGCCTGTCTGTCTGTCCGTCCGTCATGTCACACCCACTTTTTCCGAAACTATCTAGATCACCTATAATAGGCTTAGCAAAAGCTCCGGATGGGTCAGCTGGTTGGTAAAATGAAAACTTTATCTTTTTAAGACAGATATTATTCGGTGGCCACTGTAATAACAATAAATGACCCATCGATATAATAGGTTAGCGATAAAATTACCATATTATCGTCTAAAATCGTTGTCACGCGCCGATCGTCCGTCAATTTGTCAAACCGTTAGGACTAGTACCGGTAGGAAAAAACTTTGTTCTGTTTCTTAAGTTTTGCTACTTAGGTACTTAAATTGTTAGATATCAAATTATCTATCTTCAAAAAAAATTATATATATAATTAATATAATTATAATTAAGAATGCACTGACCTACGTTTTCTACATACATTCAAAATACCAAATCATTTGTAATTCGTGCATATTTCGATCATATTGTGGTGTTATTCGGATTCATATAGTAATTAATAATCTATGCTCCTAGGCATATTTGGTTCGGAAATACTTCTTTATAACGAAATAATAATCAATTTTGATCAAAAATTTTATAACTTTGATCGAGCTCTGTAATACCAAAAATTATGAATGAAAACTTTTAACTTTCTTTATTAACTGGTGTTTTTCTTTATCAGGACTATAAAAACTGTGCTCCTGAACTAATGCGACGTGAGATAGTGTTGTTTTTATTACAAAACAAATAAGCAGAAAACTTGTGCTCTTTGACATAAAAATAAGCAAAACTAAATTCGTTTACAATTTCGTTAAACAAAAGTATTTTGGAACCAGATATGGCCAGGAGCATAGATTATTACTATATGAACCCGAATAACACCACAACATGATCGAAACTTGCACGAATTACAAATTATTTTGGTATTACGTTTGTATGGGAGACATCGTGGGCTAGTGGACTCTTAATGCTTGCCCTGAAAGCTCCGTGCTAGGGCCGTGTTGGACTCAGTTTTTAATATATAAAAAAATGTATTTTTTAATTCTATTTTATGATACATTGAAAAATATAGATTGTTCGCAAAATAAATGAGAGAAAATAATTAATTTACCTAATAATATATGTTGTAATAACTAGAGTAGGAACATACCTAATTAGGTACTTCATCAGATTTGATGGGAATCAAACGTATGTCCTTTTGAATTTCTATTCAAAGCTTTATCGTTAATATTGAAGAGTTCCATGTAGGTATTTTTTAATTGGAATAAGCAGTAGATAATATAAATTTGCCTAAAAACCAATTTCATTTGGGTACTCCGGTCTAAATCAATGCAAAAACATAGGAGTATTAATTCATGTAATTCAAAGTAGGTACGTAATAGGTGGTTTTCGAGTAGCTATTATAGTAACGGTTTCTTTCACCGCTATCTGCTGACCATCGTACGAACTGCTTTTTTTAAACTACCTTAATAAAGAACAGCATGTAGATAACATTAAAATGTTCATACCGAGATTTGGTTTATGCGATAATGCGCCGTGACCGCGCACGACTTTCTACGAATCTAAAAAATACTAGAGAAAACATGGCGGCGTTTCTCGGACGGTTTTTTGTATGCCCTTAGCAGTCTCTTGCGCAATCGGTGAAAGCACTGACTTGATTTAGGACTGATTGTGTTTTTATTTACATAATATTTTCTCGGTGGATTAGAAAATAAAAATTTCTTGATATCTTTATATGTATAGCTCATGGTATCAAAATAATCTCAGGCACATATAAGTACTTTCACTGGCAGCATATACAATCCATACAAAAGTAAGTACCTATTTATTGACCCTTTAGGTAAGCATAGAAGTAATTTCCCTTATTTACAAAATCGTAGTTGATAAATTGTGCTTAAGTAAGTACCTATCTTTTAAATCGTCGCAAAGTTTTCTATTAAATATCTATTCTAATCTTTTGAATAAACAAAATTAAATTAGTAAAATACTAAAATGCTACGACTATTCATGTGAAAATAGTCCAAAATACACAAGTACCGGTAACATCCAGTTATAATGATAAATCTTATTCATTGTATATTCTAAACGTCACTAATTTCCTTTGAAGACGTCAATTTGTTTCGTATATCTTCGGCCTGTCGAAGCTTCTCTATCGGGGGCCGATGTTATCGCTACAATGCTTTGAGTTATCTTAACATATTCCAGGAATAAATGAGTTTTAATTTAACCGTTATAAAAGGGAAGTCTCCGAATTGATCTTGAATGGCATTGTAATTTTAACTGAATGGATATATTAAACAAGCTACTATTTTTAAATTGTTATAAAAATACTACGTTATCAAAGGAGACGTTTCATCAATGTATGAGCCCTGGGCCAGGTCTATGTACGGTATACTAGCCCAGATCACAATAAATAGTTTTAACCTATATATTTTCTTTAAAAATGGCTTTTGCGGTTGTACAAAACAAGTATTTCTGCTTATAATTGCAACTAAGTGTTGCAACTATAAGCAGAAATACAAAGATTCATTATGGCGGTAACATGTCTTTCATTGTGAATTGACATTTGACTTTGACAGAAATGTCAACTATTTAAAGATTGTGTTGGGGTTTACGTCAAATCATACGACGCCAGCGACGCCATATTGAAAATCGATCATGTAAATGATTAACAAAAAAATTTGTACACCGAAAGTATTCGTTTTAACAATTGGCATCTACTCTAGACAGGGCGAACCGCGCGAAAAAATGTCGCCAGTTTAGCGGTGTCATTAGTACCAACAGTAATAAGGCCACGCGGTAGTTCGCTCAGCGGCCACCTATAGTATTTTGACAGTTGGCGCTACTGTTTGCTTGTATGAAAGAGGTTTACGTAAATCGTTCGGATGCCCATAATATCTTGAAGTTAGTAATCAGTTGTTTTAATTAAATAATTATATTTTTCCCATGAACAGCAGATTTTTCTTAATTTTTTAAGATAACGTACAAGACCTAGCCCAATTTGAAACATCTCTTTTTATTATTTAGGTACTTAACAACTTATAAGTACCTAAATGGTTGGAGTTGTTAATAGAACCTATACTTACTAAATTCAATTACAATAAAATTATAACGTAAAGCGCATTTACATTTTACGTTATTAAAAGAAGACAAATAATATCACTAGAAAAAGATTAAAATATTTATTTTATATAGTTTCTTACTTTAAGTGTCGCAGAAAATTGTTTTAAAGGAAATTTGAATGGAATTTCTATATTCAAATTTCATTTAGATTCACTTTTTAAGAATCCATTTATTTCTAATGGATTTTATAAAATCAATAAAATTAACTCTGAGTGGGCCGCAAAAACTTTACCTAAAAATACAGTCGCTTATTTCATAATTTTATTCACTGTAACATATACTATCAATCGAAAGTATGCTCAAAATTAAATTCGAGGTTAATATACCTACTCGCTAGCTTTTCATCATTTTTACATTCGACGACAAATCTTAACAGTTATGTATCGTTCTTAATTTGATGATAATGATCACCTATATCACGATCATGATTTTCGAAATATTCATAAAAAAGTCCGTAACAATTTGAAATTCATAAAATTATAGTTACAAAAAATCACAACAACGCCTAAATTACCCAAGACTTTTTTCTTTATTTTTTCGCGTAAATTACTATTAAAAATAACGGTACTTAATAACACTTAATATTATAAAGGCAAAGGTTTGTATGTAGGGTTTGTTATTCCTTCACACTACAAGTCAATACTGATTTTGCTGAAATTTTGGAGGCGGATGGGTTATATTATTTACCCTGGATTAACACATAAGCTCATGTATTTTCCCACGGAACTTCTGAAAACTGATTTTGTAGGTGTAGCCGCGGACACCAGTTGATTTATAAGTAGTATAGCTATAATTACGATTATAATATTATACTACCGTCATAACATCATAGGTCGCGTGTGTCGCGTGGCCGCCGTATCGCCGTCGTTGAGCTTAAAGCGCCCACAACCGCAGCTAAAATGTTCGTACAGATATGATTACGCCCACCTCGAATCGTTAATTTAATATCATTTGTTCGTGTCATCGGCTTCCACTAACAAAACGGGGTTTCATTAAATATTTTAATTAACTTTCCGCATTCATGTGGACTGTCAAATTTAGAAAATATACTTATCTATGGACCAATCGATATTTATCACAGCTCTCCAAATATTTGTTTGCATTTTTTTAAAGGAACTTGCCGCATGGTAATTTATATAGAACCATAACTCAGAAACCTGAATAATATTTTAACTCTTCAGTTGAAGTAGGTTAGTACTATTGGATCACAAAATGAGAAAAAAATGCTACTAAAATAAAAATACTTGCTTTACACATCTATATTAGTGTTTAAATTGCAAACAGTGTTTATTCTGTATCTATACGTATAGTCTACTGTTGATTCGCCTTCCTAATTTATGAAAGATTTTCTTTTTGTGAAATCGATTTTAAAAACAAAACGAAACTCGATACAAAGATTAATGGGAAAATAAAGTTAACACGTCGATCTAAAGTTTGACATGAGGAGTTTACTAAATTAATGTGTATTAAGGCCCTCACGACCGGCCGTTTGTTGCGAATTTGTATAATATTAGCGCCCAACCGATGATCGGTTTCGATGGTTCGATACATCGATATTATTATGTTTATTAATGGCAGCTGAATCACGTGCCCGTATTTTTTTTTTTGTTTTTAGCATCAATCAATTATGGTATCAAAAGCTTATGTTTATTTTGTTTTTTCAATTTAACTTTACGTAAGTAGTTCAGTGTTTAAATTTTGGCGTAATTTTAATACATAAGGGTTTAGAATAAAAAAATTTCTTCAGATAAGTACGATGATTTTTCCGACCTAATACAGTTCTTTAGTAACTGACAGTGTTTGTACTTTGTAACCATATTCTTCCGAAACGGAGTGACCGATTTTGATGAATATTTTCTTCATTCGTTAAGTATGTAGTTCTAGGCTTTTTTCAAAACAATTGGCCCAGTCAGATAGTAGGTATATGAAATTCAAGTGTCACGGTGTTTGGAACAAAAGTCCTCCGAAACGGTTTCTTCGATTTTTTATGTGATCTTTATTTTGTGAATATTCGGAAGGTCTGAGAATGGGACGTACCTAAACTATTTAAATCCGAAACTGAGAAATAATTTATAGATATTTATACCTAAGTAGCGAAACAAATTTTGCTAAGTTAGCCATTAACAATATATCCTAGCATTTAGTTAGCTTTCGGTTAGCTAAATGTCAGAGTTAAAAATTAAAATGCTGTAAATTTTTAACATATTTTTTGCGATTTTCAAATGGAAGAGGATACCTATACTTGGCGACATTGGGAATAAGAATCTTATAACCACTGGGCAGATAGTCACTACACAGTAACAACGTATCAACAGCTGTCTGATAATCACTCACTGTAGGACCTGTTGTTTGTATGTATAGTGTTTGAAACTACTCCGCATCAAAAACAAACGTGTCTAGATGTTGATCGATACACTTGGTGTTACGGAGGCGCGATTTGATGCTTACAGATCTTTCTTTGTAGAATGTAGATCAGCTACTTTTTGTTAGCATAAAATTACGAACGAATAATCTATACTAATACTAGCTGACCCGGCAAACGTTGTTTTGCCATTAGGGATATATAAAATAGATAAATTGAGATTTAAGCTATCCTATCTTTTAAGTTAGATCAAACTTCACACTTAAGCAAATGTGTGCTAATTTGATTAAAATCGGTTAAGTAGTTTAGGTGTCAATCGCGGACAAACAACGTGACGCGTAATTTATACATACCTACTCGTATTAAGTTTATAAAACTGATGAAGAATGTTTTTTGTTGGTTTAGACGTGCTAATCTCAGGAACACGTCCGAATGAAAAATATTTCATATAAAATGTAACATACAATATTTTTAACCACTAAGTAAGTACATATGACTCAAAAACAACTCATCATAATACTTTTATGTTACACACGTTTTTAATAAATTCAAAGAGATACGAACAATTGGTTAGCTGAACCGAAACTTACAAAAAGCGTAGGTAGGTAAGTAGGTATAGAGAACAATGGATTGGCAAGTAGCTACATATACGGTTATCTAATTAGAAACAGTGTCCAAATGTCCTGGGAATTTGAGTTGGGTAAGACGGCTCTAAACGGATGGGGAAAAGCACACACGTCTTTAGGGACGTATCGATTCGGATACATTGTTTAACTTTCACGGTATTAATATAAACGAGGATTTAATCCTATAGGATTATAGATGGCTATGATCTGTTACTTGCCCTACAAAATTTTAAGATAATATACTTCAACTAATATTAGCAAATTATGAAGGATTTGCTTATGTTAGCGGTTAAATGGTTAGGTCTATTTGTATGACAAATTTTAACCTGATTGATCAGTTGGTTTGAACTTCGCTTTAATAGATCAGTCATGTACTTAGGGAGTCTCCTTTTCTTTTTCTTTTAATAAGTATTAGCGGCTCGTCCCGGCTTCGCATGGGTGGACATGATTTAATTTATTTTAATATATTTTAATTTTTTTAATAGTTATTGATAAGTTCCATAATATTGTAGGTCATAATTCTAGTCTAGCACCAATAGTTTCCGCAGCGCAAGCGACATAGTAAGACGTTTAATGGTATGTTTTATATACATTTACTTTACTGAAGTTTAGTAAGGATTCCTTATCTTTTCGAGCAATAAAACGTATGCAACTCAGGTTAAATTTAGCTTTCTGCTGGTGAAAAAAATTTGGAAATCGGCAAAGTAGAGATTGAGTTCATTCATTACAATGCTTGTAACACCCACAAAAATACAAATCTTTCCTCTTTATAATATTAGTGTAGATGTAGATTGGTATTTACCTACGACGTAAAACAGTAACTTCATACACCAAATATTATTAATAGTAGTAGTAGGTATGTATGTCTTGAAGTAATATTAAATAAGTAGGCAATAATGTAATCTAGTCAACTGGCACAGCTGTTTAATGTTTTGCAGCGGTCTGACGTAGGAGTGACGTCAAATTACACTCGAGTACGAAGTCACCTGCGCTGCATTGGTCACTGCACGCCAAAATGTGTAGGATCCGATGACGAAATACGCTACGCTAAGAGGACGGAAAAGATGTGACGTATGTTGAAGCCAAAAATTTCTTAAAAATGGCTAAAACTTTCTCAGGTTGGTCATTAGCAACCTCAAATTAAAAAAAATAGATACTACAATCATGTTCTGATTACAATTTGTATTGCCCACACCATTTATTGCACTTTTCTGATTGCCTGTGGACGACGGTATGGGTCATGTACCTACTGATCAGTTTGTTATTAGTATTAGTTTTATTATTAAGGTAAAATTGTAGCGCATGCCTGTTTGTTGTTCCATTATAAATAAAATAATATCTGGGTGACCGAGCTGTACTCACCAATAGATGTTATATTTTTTTGGGATAAATTCGACATTTTCTAAAAATGAATCCTAGCTATATCGATTTATCGCCCCCAAAACCTAAATTTCATGAAAATCGGTCGAGCCGTTTCCGAGATTCAGATTATATAGAAATATATATACATATATATATATACAAGAATTGGTCGTTTAAAGTTATTGGATAAATGGCGTCGCGCGTCATACATTTCGGTACCGCTGACAGCACATACCGCTGTCGGTCGCTTACATAAGCGCCATTTTACAGTTTTGACAAATAAAAAATCAGGCTTCAGGGCGGAGCCTAAAATACATGCGTGACGTCAATTAGTGCTGATCCTTTATATGTTTAATCAATGGTAGGATCCTTGAAATGATACCCAGATATTAGTCAATTTAACTACTCGATGGCTTCTTCATATTGCTGTTCTATACTTATCTAGATAATATATTATTTCTTACGACCTTAACCTACTAACTTATTTAAATCAGACAAGACTCGTATTTGTACAGTTGAGTTTCTTTTATTTTGTATTCTTTACAATTTGTCCTTTTTATTATTGAGGTAGGGTGACATTACACTTAACTCTGTTTAAGTTTAAACAAGAATGGATCTTGTAATTTAATTTAAGTAATTTGAAAATAATAATTTTCATGTTGATTTCTGATTAATTTAGATAAATCTTATTACCTCTCTTCGCGACTCAGGTATTTTTAATAACCTTACCTCATTAATATTTCAATTTAATATTTACACAACAATTATCATATGTGCCCACTGCCCACATATTATAGTGTGAAAAAGAAATAAATATTTCAGTTTCTCAGGTTCATATCAGTAACTTAGCTCAGCTCATATGCAATCAATCGGTACTTTAACTTATCTTTTTAGGGTTCCGTACCCAAAGGCTATAAAAGGAACCCTATTACTGAGCCTTCGCTGTCCGTCCGTCCGTCTGTCACCAGGCTGTATCTCTTGAACCGTGATAGCTACAGACTTGAAATTTTACAGGCTCTTTATCAGACTATAACTGTACTTGTATTTTCAGATGTGCGAATTTACTTTAGAAATATTTTTACAATTTACTAGAAATTATTAGATATGTCACCTCCGTGACTAAAAAAGGTCATGAATCTAATTTCCTAAGGGATAGGCAAAAGGATAAACGCGAGAATGGCCGAATAACGTGTCCAGAGTGTGTATCATCCAAGGAGATTACACATCATTTACGGAGCCCACCAGCACGGGCCATTATCGTAAACGTCCAGATACGTTCCACTTAGTCACTTTTTGATTCCTGTTTAATTGAGAATTAATTTTGTTATTCGTAAGTCGACATTCTAATTTTACCTACTAGTTACTTAGGTAATTTCGATATAAAGTGTACCTATTAATTAAGTGTGAAAAATTGTTTATTTGTAGGTTGGCACGTGATTGTTTAACTCGAAAAAAATTATTCGGTTCCCGCGTGTTTTTAATATAAACAATGAGTACCTAATGAGTATAATGACCAAGGGTCAAGTGGCGAAGTTCAGAATATGCTCTAAATCATAAATATATCAAAATCAGTATACTATAAGCTTACGTGATAGAATAAAATTTCAGATGTTTCTTATCAGTATTTAAAGTTCTTATCATAATATAATTACTCATTAGTAGCCATAAATTAGGCCTAGCACTAGGCCTAGGCATTTATTTCTATTTTTGATTTTACCAGGCACCTACCTTGTCCCTACATACTTTAAGGGACTATATCTCTTACTTAATTATCAAGTTAACCTGTGATGCCCAGGTAATGATATAATTAAACTCTTATTTATAATAAATTATTATTATTTATGCTTTTGCTAAAAGTGCTTATTACGACACTAATTGTCTTTACGGCCGTCGCTTCTATTACAGATTACAGCTGAGCAAATATCACCTTATAATATGCGTGTCTAGTCAAATTTATACTCTGTTTACTTTTTTAATTTGTATTTAACCATTGTTGCACCGTGAATTGAATAATTTTAGTAGGTAATATTGCTCATTAATTTCTTAATTAATCTGAATTAGACACATAAAACGAAGTTTTGTCTATGTTTTTGTTTTATAATCATACCTATATACTACCATCATCTTATATACAATTGTGTTGAAATCATTATTATATTATAATTAAACTTTATTTAAGTAGGTATACCTAGGTAGGTACTTCTTATTTTTTTATTTTATCAGCAATTATATGGATACTTGGTTATAGAAAGTCAGTTTAAGTAATAACTACAATAATATGCAGTTAAATTCAAATAACAAAGAAGAGGGAACATATTGTAACGTAGCTTATTAGGTTCGTAAGTACCAATTATTAGGTACTTATTTAGTGTGTTTAAACATTCAAACCTTTTAATACGTTATGTTAAAATTTAACGAGTTTAAAAGGACAAAAGCTTGTTTAGCTTTATGTTTAAACGATGCTAAAGTATACATGCTAATTTGGACACTAGGTAATTATGAAAAGTTTATATGGGCTGTTTACACATAATTTCAGAATAACGAGAAATTCTAGAAAGTATTTCACACCTAAAACTTTTCAGAAAAATATGTAGGTACGGAACAGAAGATGAACATAATATACTTTTGGAAAGATAGGAAAACATTTGAATAAAACAACTCCGTGGATAACCTTGTCCCAATAAATTCTTACTATACTCCGAATGTATAGCAACTGAAGTAAAGTATCCTATGATTCTTGTGAGTTTTCCATCGCAAAACAAAATGATTACCTGGCCGTAATTTTTGATAGGGTAGACTAATTTTCGGACTGTGACCTGTAAGTAGGCTGGATTAGGTAGGTGTGTGAAGAAGGTGGACATCCTCAGCACATGTTGGAAGCTACTTTGGGATCTCATAGTTACCACCATTATAGGGATAGTGTAAAATGACTTGTCATAAGAGCCTCTGTATGATAGGGCAATATGAATATATAAATAAAGAAATTACTACTATTCTATTCTATTTATATTATACGAACGCACCGGAGGCTCCTTTAGGATCGCCTCTATTAGATGGGTAAACCTAGAAGCTTGAATATTTTTCATCTCTAAGTGACTAACCTTTACCTAGATTTTAGTTATTGTATCTACACATTTCAACTTCTAATACTTCAACTCTTTCTCGAGATGAGTGTTGAGAGACGGACACACGAATAATCCTATAAGGAGTTCAATTTTTCTGATTTGAAATGCGGGACCCTAAAAATTTGCAGAGTTTCTTAATCCGATGTTACTTTTTTGCCAGTTTTTGGGTCAGAGCCACACTAGATTATGATTATGATCAATGCTCGTGCATAAATTAGCGGCGTGCTCCAGTCAGCAATAGGCGTAGCTAGTGATGTGCCGAGGTGTTCCCGCGATAACTGCTTCGTGGCACGCGACGCGCGCTCCGCCCACGCTCACGCACCAACTTTGTTTTGCTTTTATGAGCTAGAGCATTAGAAACTAATTATTATGTATTCATATTTACTATGTTGTAGGTAGGATTAATTAATTATTCGGATTTGCATAATGTAGGTATGCCTACATAACATAATATCTTGAAATTATTCATGTTCGTATTTTATTGAGCGTTCAAACTGGCATTACATACCTATTATCAATTCTTATTTCAAACAGTAGATATTCCATAGAACGCAATGTAATATATTTTACCTACTTAAATAAATATAAAGATGTGCTTGTTGTTGCTGCTATTTCTGAATTATTTTCATTCGGTTGGTAGGTTTTTGCAAACAGTGATAAGCTTTGGACAAGTTAATCACTGATTCACCAATCCGCAAGGAAAAGTTAAGAGGACCCACGCTTATTTAGTTCTTTCGCCTGTGGGAGAGACTTTAAGGTGGACAAAATTCATCAGGGGTGATTTCATACCTAGGTTAACTTATCTATGGATGATGTTAATAAATATATACCTAATTAAAAACTTAGGTATAGGTATATCTGCATTCTCGTCTTCATTTCCTTTTGGACGTGTCTTATTAATGTAACTATTTATAAGAGTAGAGCTTACTTTAATAATCTTTATCGCGACTTTACATTAACATACCCACCTTAAAATGTTTCTTTGCCAATCACCGATAGGTCTTTCAAACCACAGCACTCAATCACATTTAACTTAAACCTCTAATAATGGGGTCTTACACTACTTTTGAATTTGATAAAAAATATTACTTTATTATAAACTAGGATAAAAATAATAACGTGCAGTGAAAGAAATATTAAAATCCAACGAAGATTTACAAAGTTACAGGCGTTTAAACTTTGGAGTGGGGGGATCTTCTATCCCTTTCTCGCAAAACGAAAATTTGTATGAAGCCGCACGAAGCTACTATGACATTGGTAAAGTGTGACGTCACAATTTCATGTTGCTATCTCTGTCTAATCACAAATCTTTAAATGCTTATAACTTTTTTGTTATTTGATCGATTTAATTAGTTCCTTCAGTACACGTCATTATTTTAATTCTACTTTATAATAAAGTAATAAAAAAATTGGAGTCAAATACCCTATTACCTACCGTCTACCTTAAAACTATGCACATATAAGTAGGTACAAAGTTAGGAACCAGGATGCGTTTATTCATGCCTTAATTATTCAAACTTGACAACTAACAAACACAAGACATGTTTCTAAAATTTCTATAACAGTAGATACCTAACTAAAAATGTAGGAATTGTAAGAATAATTAGGAATGAACAATACGGAGCGATGTTGTAATGATGAGCTATCAAATATTCTTCTAATAAAAGGCCAAGTGCAGACTGACACTGGTTCTTGATAAACGGCGGCCATCACTGAGCGGCGGCCTATTATGAGAGCGTGACGTCACCGCCCCGCCCCTCCCGCTTCAATCAAACCGGGAACCCTCGTCAGTCCCCACCCCACGTTCCGCTTTACTGACTCCGCATTTTTTCTCATAATAATAACGTCGAAAAAATCGCGCAAAAAATCTCGACAGACGCGGCGATTCTCATTCCGTCCCATCCCTACTTTTTCTTTTTGTACGTTTCGGAATTCTAAAATTGAATTGAAGTTGAGGAATATTAAAGTAAATTCATTCAAAACTCTTTATTCTTAAATCCTAGATGTGTGTCTACCTTTTTGAAGTCCTCCTTGAAGACGTGAGGTCGCAGGTTCGATTCCCTCCACGGCCCAGAATTTTATGATTTCCAAAATAGTTTCTGAACTAGGTAGGTACTATATGCACATACATCTTTTGCATGATGCATCGTCACTTACCACCTGTTTAAACCGCAAGTAGGTAGATACTTCTGTAAATTGTGCAGTGTAAAGAAAACCTTTGCCAGTTATTCTGCTGGGCAAATTCTCTAAACTTAATTAGGTAATTTAAAATAGGTAGTTAGTGTCATCCTTTTCCATGGGGAGCATTTCAAAAAATTCCCTATTTTAAATTAGTTTAGTTTACAGATTTTAACAACAATCGGCACCATCGTCATACAAATGCATTAATTAACTATTATAAAATCCAAAAAATAACCTAGGTATCACTTTATTTAAGTACTCTCTAACCAAATTATTATTAGATCACCTAGCAAAATAGACAAATACTCTGGACGGGGCGGATGGCGTGACGTATAATGTCGCAAACATCGGTCGCAAAGGACAATGACCATGGATGTATGGATTCCCGTATCAAGCTGAATCAAACCTAAACTTTATTTTTTATAGACTACGATCTCCAAACAAAATTTCTACAATTATTACTTTTTTAATTAATATCCGGATTCTAAAGTTATAGGCAAACAAACTAGTTGTACTTCTTAGCAAAATCAGTATGACACAAAATGTGCATCGAAAAGAAAGTAACTTTTTGTATGAAAAATTAAATTCCGGATATGAAAATGCAAAAAATTTAGTGCCAATGGTTCTTAAAAACCCCTATTTTATCTTCCTAGACTATTTTGTTTTCATGAGAAAACTTGATAGTTGATACCACCTTTGGTCATTCTGTTTTATCGGTGCCAAAAATGCATTTTGTCACCAGCTTTAGGAGCCACGCTGTAGTTAGCTCAGCAGTCACCTAAAGAATTGTGACAGATAGCGCTACTAACATGTATAAGTACAATTTATGTACATAAATAAGTAGATAGAATGGAACTCCTGAAAATGTGTTCTCAATTTTAAAAATAATCTTGTAAAAGAGACCGTTTAAAACACGTTTAAAATTGCTTATTAGAAAATTAATTCTCTGGGTAAACACAGATGTGCCCAACAAGAAAAATAAATAATCTTATTGGATTTGCTCAGCCACTCACTAAATAGGTTCAGTACAAAAATGCTTGATAAGGGTAGGTATCTACAACTGACTAAAATAATTTCTGTAGGTTACAATACTTATATCTTATAGCAAGCTTGAAAACTAAACATACTACAAACCTTTTGTAGCTCGATATATTTTAATAGCGCCATCTACTACCGAAAAGTTTTTTAATTTAGACATGTATAAGCTACTCGACAATAGATGTCGCTGCCACGAAAGACTAGTAGAACAAAACATTCGTTAATATTTTAATCAAAACTTAGTTTACGGATACTTATAATTGATATTTTTATTAATTTAAATTAAATTTAGTTGTACGTCTGTAATTCAGTTTAGGAAAAATGTGCACCTAATTTTTAATGATTCAAATACCATATTTCGTAAACTTGTTTGTTAGATAACATAAATTACAGGTACTTTGAATAGTATTTACATACCTCATTAGCAAATAAATATTGTTGTTCATTAAGTTATATGATGTACAATTTTTAAATTTTATGTTAGGCCTCAACAGTCAACACAATTTACATAAGGTGGTTATTATAAGATCCGATGAGTCTGAAGTGCCTTATTTAAAAGTTTGATCGTGTGGCCTACCAACTTATGTAGTAGTCCTTGCTAAGATGCACAGATGTCGCTTTACGACGAAATGCATTAGAGCGTTAACAGATGGCACTGTTTTAAAAAATATTTTTTATTTAAAAGTAAAAAATTTAATGAGGACGTTATTATAAATCATGATTAATTATTTAATTCGAATATCAATTATTATTAAGAATGATCTTGATCTCGGCTCCGTTGATTTTGTTTAAATAGTTAGCTATCCACCGAGGTACCTATATAATTATGTAGAGCTACCTATTTCCCAGCTGTTAAAGAATCTAATAACTAATTGTCTTGAAAAACTTCATATGAATACTTGGTTAATAAGTACCTATAATAGTGTTCTTTTACTGCTGGAAAATAATTTTATGCCACGTCACTGTATAGGAAAACTAAATCTGACTAGTTTTTTGCAGCTCAATAACTATTGTCCCGCGCACGCCCACAAAGTTCGCAGCGTGCAATTACAGAGGTAATGCAATAAATCAGCGCACGATATAACAATTAGCCGGCACGAGAGCTATGTTAATTAAACACCAATAATAACTAAGTACGGCGACAGCGCGATTGTTTCTGAACTAGTAGGTACAACTATGTTAGTAGATATGGTTATGTCTAACAATTTGCTCGGAGTATTTATGAAGTATGAAATATGAATAAATGCTTAGGTACCTACCTAAATATGATGAAAGTCTTCGGCCGCGGCTGTTTATGGTGATTACTACTGGCAAACTGCGCTGCTGTGCCTTGGTAAAAACCTTTTGGGGTAGCTTACACCTACAAAGCTATTAATATGATAGCATCTTCAATTGAGTCGTCGATCAATCGAGATCGCAGTTATAACCCGTTCGCAGAAGCTTTGCCGATGACTTCCCCTCCCACTCCATACTACCGTCACCTGCGCTCGTCTGTTATCCAGACGTCCGCGGGTTGCGGTCGTATTAAGTGGGAGGGAAAGTCATCGGCAAAGCTTCTGCGAACGGGTAGTAGGTAAGTACCTACTTAAATAAGTATTATAAAGACCTACAAGACTTTGAGGACGGACAAGGATTTTGTTTTAGATTTGAAACAGAATGGACTGGCTTCAAAAGATCCATGAAAATTACGTCCCTTATCCCTAAGTAGGTACGAGTATACCTAAGTAGATCGTGTCTAAAAGTTGTTATCTATGGAACCGATATTGCCGACAGAAACAATCTTATAGAGCAACATACCGACCTATTCTTATGCACAGTGGGAACGGAATGGAATCTGTTAATCAAACCGAACGCAATCAGAAACGGGAGCACCATCAAAATGCCATCGCGCCGCGTGCCTCGCTCGCCATGGAGCATGGGATCTTCAATGGGGGTTGTCTGTTCAATTAGTTATTACAGTCCTGTTGTTATCTGGATAAAACTATTTTTTATTTTGGTTTCGTCAGGTTTCGGCCGTGGCTAGTTACCACCCTACCAGCAAAGACGCACCGCCAAGGGATTTAGCGTTCCGGCGCGATGCTGTGAAGAAACCTTTACGGGTGAGTTTACTTACCCCTTCCAAGTTAGTACAATAACCATCTTCGGCTGTATCATCACTTACCATCAAGTTGGATCGCAGTCAAGCAAGTGCTTGTGCGCACACAATTATTTTGCACTCTCTACTCCCTCTCTTTCATAACGCAATGGAACGCCACACGACCGAAGAGATTAACGCACTCTCCGAGGTACGGGAATTAAACATCGCTAATTTCGAAACTTGTGGCTAGTAGGTATACTATGTTGTACCTAGGTACCTAATTACTAAGAATTTCCTAATAGAAAATCCCAATAGGTAGGTAAGTACCTACTACATTTTACTTGCCCGATCCGGGGATTAAACCCAGGACTTCGTGATCTAAGTACAGTTGCCTACGTATACGCCAACAAGGCACTAATTGATCTAGGTAACTAGGCACTAGCTTCGGCTCCACCTAAATTTCGATTTTCCATGTCTTATTTAAATTCTAAATTTCGGCCAAGTTCGTTCAGTAATTTCAGCGTGAAGAAGTAACAAACATAGACACAAGTAAAGTATGATATAGTCGTCGTCGTCGTCGTTTTTCAGATCAAAGGTCCGTAATTGTGGGTTACCTGGTAGAGATCACTTTAGTGATAAGGTCGCCCTTTGTGTTTCTCTGTTTTCCTTTCGTTGTAATTTTATGTACTCATTTTAAGCAATAAAGATATTTAAATAAATAAATAAATAAATAAATATAGATAAGATAAGCATTTCCAAGTAAGTACCTACATAGTTACGTAGTCGCATCTACATACATCCCTTTAAAGTCTTGAACATAACAAAGTTATACCTATCTAAGTAAGTAGGTACCTACATACCAAAATGAGCAAGAAAATAGACACTACAGTGCTATATACATATATAAAATAGACACTACAGTGCTATATGTATATATAAAATAGAGACTACAGTGCTATATATATATATAAAATGGACACTACAGTGTTATGCTTATGCCCTTAAAGGCAAATGTAAACATTGTCACGTGTTCTTACATAATTGTTATTTCATGAAAAATTATGGAACCGCCGCGGAGTAGGTATCCCCAACTTGCATGATTAAATTTAGAAGTTGGGTTCCGTAATTAGCGGGTACATCGCATTTCACTCAAGCTCAGTAGGTAACCCCCGGATTTACTCTTGGGGGCAGTTAATAATCGCCGACTTTTTGACAGCGAAAAATCCAGGTTTTTATCCCGTGTCACCTGCAGGGGTTTTAAAATGTCCTACCAACTCGTACTTGCATTTTTTGTATGTTTGGAAAAGGATGATAGCGGACTTTGATGCCGTTTAAAATTTTAAATTGTTATCAGGTTTAAGGAGAACATCCTTCTAGATACAGCCGTTTTCATAGGAAGATACTCTTCTTCTATAAGCCACAGAGTGCAATGACCACTGATTATTGTGGGTTATTCAGTTGTTAGGTCAAAGATTATTAATACTATGGTTAGGTAGATAAATGTCTGTAAATAAGAAAAAGAATTAAGTAAGTATTCCTTTTAGCGTCTCCTATAACAGTAGAATGCAGTGGTTAAAATAGCATTGTAATGCTAAGTATAGATATATTCGCTGTTAAAAAATAAGAAGAATAAAATCTCCCACGTTTTTAGCAACAATAACTATCCACTTAAAATACCTAATTTACATATGAACAATTAGGCTTCTAAAATACGTCTTTCTGAATATTTTGTATAAGCAGCATGTGTCTTTAAATAAATGCGTGTAATTAGTGGCAGATCTAAAGAAACAACTTGGAGATTAATACGAACACGTATACCAATTAATGAACGTCTCACGGATGTACGCCTATGTTCCGCTCAGCTTCTGGAGTCTGGACTTGTATAGAAAGTACAGTTCGCAACAAAACTTACCTACCTCTTAACACCGAGTTCAAACGTCGAATTAACCTCTTTAAAAGGATCTCCGATAGTTATTTTCGTGTTGTCAGAAATTTCAGAACTGTATTCATTTTATATGGTGACCTTACCTTAATTTGCCTGATCAAATGTTTTGGTAATTAATGTAGGTATTGTTATTAATACTTACCAGAATGAATTGTAAGCATGTACAATATAAAGGTATACCTAATACACGATAGTTTTGACGACCTCCGTGGCGCAGGGGACGCGCGCTCGATTTGAGTGGGAGGTCGCGGGTTCGATTTCCGCCACGGGCCACTTTGGAATTTTATAATTTCTAAATTGGCTCAGGTCTGGTCTGGTGGGAGGCTTTGCCCGTGGCTAGCGTGGCTTACCACCCTACCAGCAAAGACGTACCGCCAAGCGATTTAGCGTTCCGGTACGATGCTGTGTAGAAACCGTTGGGGTGACATAACTTACCCCTTCCAAGTTAGTACGCTAACATCTTCGACTGCATCATCACTTACCATCAGGTGAAATCGCAGTCAAGTACAACCAAGTTTTTTTACGCTATACAAGTTATTGTATAGCGTAAAAAAATGATAGCAAATAAATTATTAATAATAAAGTAGCTATAATATTTACATACCTTGTGAATTGCGATATTCAATCAAGTTTGATCAAAAATTAGGAGGCAATAAAGGCATGTAATACGAGGCACGTCGGATATTGGATATAATAACGGTTTGATAGAATATAAAATAAATACTGCTATTTTATTAGGACAAGCATTAAATATTTATTTACATGAAATCAATATTTATAGACTGGCCCACAGGAAACGGTTTCTAATTTATAACGGAAAAGATATAAAACAAGTGTCCACGTCGTTATTGCGGAAAATATTGCCCCATTTATATCGTTAACCTTAAAAATTTGACAAATTAGCTTTTTGGCTCCAAAATAAAACTCCAACATAGTGTCGCAATGATAAATTAAACCCAACATAGGTACCTACTTAATGTAATTAAGTCTAAAGTAGCGACAAATTCTCATACAGGTACCTAAGTGTTTATTTACCTGAGTCGATTATTATTAAACAGTAGATACCTTACCCAGATTTACATGGTCACCAGTTTTAACACACGTGCAAGTAAGTCGATAGGAACTAATGCTCGTTTTCGCCGACATTTTAAGAGTCACCTAAGGTGACAGTTGTTGTAGGTGAAAACTGTCACCTATCGGCTTAAGAATTCGATTTAGGCGTTTCCAAGGTTTAGTGAAAACGGCTGTAAGTGAATTACTAAGGGATTTTTTAAACTAACCGCTTGACCATTTTTACACCTGATGAATAGAGATGATACCACCCTAAGATGGAACGCCCATACCTAGGATTTGAAGGATATTTTGAAGGCGCCAAACTTGCACTAGATGCGATTTCATAAATTACTTTATTTTTCCACTGTACATAAAAATGTCTGTACATCGATACTTTTAAAATAAATCAAAAACACTTAACGCTCCCACAATAGCGCTCTAATTGACAAATAGTGGAAATGATAAATACATACGCTGAGAATTTCCGAAAATACATCCTTTGATCATCACTTGATTAACAGCGAGCGACCGCCGCACGCGAAATCACATTAATATTATTTTTAATTCGGTCTCCACTCTATTAGACAGTATATTTTAGTATGATTTATGTAGTATTAGCACTTATTAACGCGGTATGATGATCCATGAGCCTGCTACGACATTTTTACGTACCCACCTATGAAGACCAAACGAATTGCGTCTACGACTCTGAGAAATCCTTTACAAAAAAGATGAAACAATAAAAATCTGGACATCAATATTTTACTAACTTGTCTTGGTTTCATTTTCTTGGTCTTAAATTGGACTGCATTTTGTATATCGAAATTTTAGTATCCCCGGAAATTCTCACAGATAAACCCCACAAGACAGCAATCCTAAGTCACTACCTCACTAGTCCGAAACATATTTGTATGTACTAAGATCTAAGAAAATATTACCTACAGGTAGGCTACGTATCATAAACATTGAGCTGTAAAATAATTATTTCTCATCTAATAAAACTGGTAGCTACGTAAGTACCATATTCAATGAGTTGTATAGCTACATCTGATAAGTACTTTTATTTCAATTATTATCGATTATTATTATCACAACCAGCAGTGGCCATCTCTACGATTAATCCAACGTCGGAGGCGACATCTATTATGTGATGTTAACACTTCATTTAATGTTCCTCATTAAAGTCAATGTGCTTTTTAGCCTTTTTTATAATAAATCTGCTCAATTAATTTTAACAATTTTAAAAGACATTTTATATATACGTTTCACTCGTAGCAAAATCAGAGCTAACTACCAGATTATCTCGGCTAAGTATTAATTTTAAAATCTTTTGCAGCATCAATCTCTTGAGGATATGAAACGCCATTACTCTGTGAAAATACAAACCTGAACATTTCCTAGTAGGTATAGGTAGAAAATTCCGGTATCCAAGCAACAAAACATTCCCACTATAAGAGTAACGTGTTTTATTATTCTCAAAAAATAAACCCAACCACGTAAAGTCCAACTAACCTTTGACTCGTTCTGAGAATAGTCATTTTTCCGTCAACCTAGTAGCAAACTAATTATAACGTAAACACATTTGAGGCTCAAATCGCGTTTGCCATTATGGTCTTTACGGATGCGTGATAGAGGTGGTAATCCTGTAATGTATCACAGGTCAGTTGATATACGAAAGGGGCATGAGAAAACCGCTCTCCGCTTGACTCAGAGCCAGTCGTGAAATAAATCAAAGTGGTGTACTCGGTTATCAAATTATCAAAAGCACGTGAGACTGTTAATTTCCTCGTCGGTCAGCTTAAAGACATGTTCCATGAACCGGGACCCGCTCAGAGATTGTATCTCAAACTCGTAATTGCAGACTAGAAACATTAGCTCAAGTACTTTATAGATTAAAAAATAGATTAGGATCCCATGTTAGGTAAAGTTTTGGCTTCATTGCTAGGCGATTGTTAAGAAGAAAAATCTGATTGCAAACTTGATTTTGGAAGCATTAATTATTATTTATCAAGAGATGTATGAAAACATATATTTATGAGGATGAGTGAAAGGGGAAAGTTACAAGTATTGCAAAATTACGTTGTCGATAAAATTGTTCCATCGCTGAGTATTTGAATGTCATACAAATAATTGCTGTTCTGAAATTGTGAACAAAAAAAATGAATAAAATAACAAGTACCTACCTAATGGAAATATCAGTAAAAAGTTTTAGGTAAGTATAGGTACCCCCTAAGTAATAAATCTTGATATAGAATTTTTTAATGAAACAAGAGATTTTCATACGTACTTGGTACATTGGGCTCAACTACCCCGTGGAATGTAAATGGAAATTGAAAATTAAAAAAGTGCGAGGGTCGCCCCGCTTGGGGGTTGCTAAACCGTAAATTTAAATTGTCCATCCCTCAACATGCAAATTTTCCGAATGAGCATACCTTTCAATTGTATATCCTTGCACTGAAAGATTGCTTCACGGTGAAACTAAAGCTGTTCCATTTTGAAATACTTACGAGTATATACCTAATAATAATATACTGGTAGGGATACACTGATAACTATCTAAAGATATAAGGTACAGGAAATATGTTTATTTCAAGATTATTTTCAAGAGATCGTCATAACAAATAGCCTCTGTGCACGACACATTGTCTTGAGAGATGCCGCCATCATTAACTGTCGCTAATGAAGCTTGAGCTTTTGGGTTTTAAATAACTGAGTCAGCCTCTCGGGGCGGCAACAACTCCCGAGTACTGTGGCCGTTCAATTTTTTTACTTTTAATTTTAATAAACCATATCTAAAAGGCAGCCGACATGACTTTAGAACGATGTACCTCCTGAATTTGTTTTCAGTAGCGTCTGTCAAGAACGCTCGTAAACAAGATTATCTGCAGACACGTTGCTTGCTCTAGTTGCAGATATTGTCTAAAATGAGCTTTTTTCCTATGCTATTTAACATTTAAATATAAAAGTTGTATTTTAGTTGCCTTGTCTAGTTACTGTAGGTAGTTACTCAGTGAATTCTAGTAGCCGTCTAGTAAACTACATCATAAATTATATACTTTAAAACGCAGACTCGTATAGATGCGACGATAACACAAAGGTCTCGGTGACACTTATCCCTCGTCGCCACTCAAATTAACGTCAGTGCAATGTTATGTCGTCGGACTGCGGCGCGGGATTGTCACTCATGCTCCATCAACTGCTCGGAAATGTCGGGAATCTGACAGCAGGTCAGCCACGTGTCGGGAGCGACGTTACAATGTTTCATCATACTGTCTCATTTTTGGGGAACTTCACTTCTTCCAGCCTGACAAAGACGAACGCCGTCCTGCTGATGCGTTTTGTTTCCGCACATCTGAAACGTGGGGGACCAAATCATTATACAGGTTCTCGCTAATAGGCGTCTACACGAAACTAATGAGCTAGAACTCCATGTGTGTTCCTAGTTCCTACCGCAGTAAGCAAATAGTTTCGAAACAGTTAGTCAATGGAGAATGGAGATGTGCGATGTCTTAGGAAGCTCGCCAACAACAATAATGGTTCGATCGACAGCCGTATTTACTTGACCAATTAAAAATGATTTATTTATAGCCATTTACTAAGTGCAGTAACCTGTTCTTTCCAGATTCGCCGAGTTTCTGATGAGGATACACCGTCCCCCGACACGCCGTGAGCCAGCAGTGGGACCCAGCGCCGCCGCGTAGTGAATGGAATCCGAAGTGTTTGTGTAGTGACTGATACGGTGACAGTGTCGGCCCTCGCGGCCGAGAACCTGCGACGGAAGCTACGGACGCGAGCCACGCGGGCTGCGGGCCCGCGATGAGCGCTAACAACTGCGACAGCATGACATACTTCTCCAACGCCTACATGCCCGACATGAGGAACGGCGGAGGCCACGACCACGCGCAGGCGCACGCGCACTACGGCGCCGTGCCGCAGCAGGGCCACGAGATGGAGGGCTGCGACCAGCAGCTCAGGCCCGGCCAGCACCACTACCCCGCGCAACCCGCACCCGGCATGCCCTACCCGAGGTTTCCGCCCTACGACCGACTGGGCTACTACCAACAGATGGAACAGAACGGGTACCGGCCCGACAGTCCGACTCAGATGGGCCACATGGGTCCCAAGTCAGACGGCTACGGGCCCAACGGCCACCAGCCTCCGACCCCGGCGGTCTATCCCTCGTGCAAGCTTCAAGCGGTGGCGGCCACGGCGGGCGGCGTCCCCGGTAGCCCCCCTTGGAGCAAGCGCAGCAGATGCCCCACCACATGCACCCGCAGCAGCACATGGGCCAGCACGGGATGCCGCCGCACCAGCAGCACGTCATGTACCCGGTGGACGACATGCAGCACCAGACGCAGATGCCGCCCATGCACCAGCAGTCCATGCACCCGCAGCAGGCGCCGCCGCAGCAGCCCCCGCCGAACACCAACGCGTCGCTCCCCAGTCCACTGTACCCGTGGATGCGGAGTCAGTTTGGTAAGTTGAAGCAACTTCTCCGTTATCTTTATTAAAACATCCATTCATGTAAATGCAACCCCATCCAGCGAATGGTTTATAACAACTGACCTAACAAACGTTCTAAACGTAAAATTATTTGCAGTTCGAACATACGAGTATATTCAAAGAAACGCCCTGTGGTTGCTTTACATAATATCTAGATCACAATGAACACCATAATAAAATGGAAATACGTTTGAATTGGTTGGTTTTGCTACCACTTATTACGATGGTATAGTGAAACCATACACCCTCCTCCCCTCCTCCAATGGCATCTTAATGTCACAGGTGATTTGAGCTTATAGGAACAACATTTTAGTTCTCTAATATGAGAATTTGCAAAAAAAATTACATCCCTAAAGTTTCACCTTATAGTGTATACTTTACATTACAAGGTACAAGTATTTGTACAGTATGGCATTTGAACAAAAACGAAAGTCAATTATGCCAAGTTTTGCACAATCTATTGACAGGTAGCAAAAGTGTAACGCTTTAATTTGCAAATTCGATTGTGGGCTTTGAGTAACAAAAGTGCCAAAAACAATGCCGTCCTCTAATCCCGGGTTATTTATGGTCCGGAGAGGCATTCAAAAGGAATTTCACTTTTCACAAAATTTACAACTCGGACACAATGGTCTCACCTTCTGTTTTGCTGACGCCGAACGCTAACAAAGCGGTACGGAGTCGCGCTACCGTCTCCTACTGTTTCTGAAATTGTCTTGGGCTCTAATTTATGAGCTAGTCACTGATTTTGCGTTGCCATTGTAATTGGTATCATTCAAAGTACGCTTCTGTAATGCATCACGACCTTAGTAGAGTCCGTACAATCGCGCCGCGTATAGCTACTTATGCTAATGGCTGTGTGGTTAACAATCCTTGAAGCTCGCGAGTGATGTTTAAGTGCAGTTATGATGTAGTGGAGTACCATTTAGTAGTTAATGAATATCTACACAGTGAGATTTTCTTTCACCAAAAATTCTGGTTGGAAATTATAGTGTGGAGAGAAGTTTTTTAATAGAAAGATTTTATTTATTCATTTGCTTTCTTTTATAACCTAATTTCCATGTTAAAATAATTCTCTAAGGATGCTAAATCAAACTAGATATTGGAGTCCATTTACAATTCATTTCTATTTGTCGTGTGTAACTCTTTCACCTCAATGAAGATTCAAAATCAAAATGTTGTTTAGTGAAAAGTGATTTGGGAGTTGGGACTCACGAGGTAAATTACGATTACCTATACCCTTCATACAAGATCCACTACAAAATTGTTAGTGGTAATTTAATTTTCCTTGCCTCTACATTAACAATTATGTCAGCCCATAAATACAAACATTACGCAAATAAATTGTAGACAGGTTATTCTAATGAGAAACTTGAAGTAGGGATTGGTTAACTCAGTAAGTTTCGATGTTATCCTAGATTGGTTTATGATTTTTTTATTGATTGGGTTATGATAACCTTCAATGGTATTTTTTTATTGGCCCTTATACTGTACTAAGATCACCGTTTGCAACAAACCTTTAATGGATATTGCTCAACTGTGTTCAATTTTCGAAAGCCACCGAGTTTACTACGATAAAGGGGATTCAATTAGCTATTTAATATTTAATAAAGGCAAGCTATAATATCTACCTAGGTATATCCAATTATCATCTAGGTCAAATTCTAAGATTAAATACATAAGAAAAGTTTGACATACTTATTTAGTAAATGAGCGAAAATTGTCTGTCTGCGTTTGACCATCAATGAGGCCTTTATTCATTAAGTGCATTCGCTGATAACAACCAATTGACTACTACGCAGTTATACGTACAGCCAGCAAAAGATTATGACTTACAAGATTAATTTATAATAAAAAGACTATTATGCGCGTGTGTTTCATGGATTTTTCAATTATTGCTTCTGCTTCTCCCAAAAGATAAAAGATATTTATGAAATCAAAAAACCTTAAAACCTTCTTTATTCCTCGTGTTCATAAAAAAATCAATGCACAAACTTTCTTGGTCGAAGCGTTGGTTAGTGAGTCAGGAGTTTTCTTTGTAATGAAGAACATAATCAAAATCAATTAAGTACACCTCAAAAATCCTTCGTTTACAAGATTTTTCAATCGATAGTCAATAACGACCAAAAGGTGGTGATGTGAAAAAAGGATGAAAATCTGTGTAGGTATACTTAAGTGTTTAATGTTTTTAAATTATTTATGCCTATCGAAATTTTACTATTATATTATTACTCGTATATTCACAAATAATAAACTTTTCTATACTGTACAAAAATGAAGAAGGCTATATTAATTAATTATAAGTAATAATAATACTATTTTTACCTAAGTTTAAAGTTCATTGTTTTTCTAACGCTACAAAATCTGGGGTAGGATGTTATCTCTTTATTATTATAGTGCACCTACATACAAATGTGAACTCAGGATCAACATCAACGTTTCTTGTTGAAGACATTGTCAGATAAGCTAAGCCAATTTTGATTAAACTCTTATAGCTGCCTCGACTGCAGTTTATCACAGGAGTTCAAAGAGTTGCAGTGACAGAGATTTATTATTATTGTAGGATTTCTGATTACAAGGTTGCAATAGGTTAACCTCTTTCCAACATTTTAGTATTTAAATCAAATCAATCATTTCAGTCGGTAGGTAGGTACCTACTAATGAAGAAGGATATATTAATAAAATATAAAATCATTGGGTAGGTACAAAGGCAAAAGACACAATTATATTCAGTTTCCAAGGATTTTATTAAATCGTCTTTAGTTATAAAAATAATCGACTATACTAGTTTTGTTTTATTTTACAAACTATAAGTATATTGACGGAGCAACCTAACTAAAACCAAAGTATGGTCTACTCTGTTTGCCTTATAGTTTGTATTGTTATCTAATGAGATGTGAAAAGAAAACAATAATTTTAGGTAAATGTTACATAGGTACATTTTACCAATTGAACTGATAGAGTATTCAATTTGAAAGACACCGCCAACCAAAAATTATGCAGTAAGTACATACTTACTTCATAAATGGATACTGATAAATGTTATGGACATCGTACATTGAATAAAAACCGTACTTAAACTAAAGCATCAGACGACAGTGTAGTTACCGTAAGAAAAATAACCACTACAGTAGCATCACTTAACTAAAGTTCTCATATCTTCCCGACTCCGGTTCATCATTAATTATCTTCAAAATTCGGCTTAAAAAATCGACCAATGAGAACGCGGGTTACGATGTTTTAAAATAGAACGGATCGGCCGAAGCAGACATGTCGTTAATCATTGAGGAACACCTACTAAGTAATAAGTATGTAATAATATTCATCTGTTTCGATTTATGTAGTAAACGATGCCTAAATAAAGCAGGGATATCTTGTCACCAGCTATAAGAAATACCTACAAAGATTTTATCTAACTTTATGACTATAATACATGTAGAGTAAGTAGGTAATTGATAGTGATATTATTTTTGCTTTTCTCATAATTTTAGCCACGACAAGCATGTTTGATACTTGATTATATTTGTAAACGTTGTTTATTTTTAATCTCGTATTTGTTGTTGCCATATTCGTAATTTCTTATAAAGGAGTATGAAAAATAGTTTAAGTCCTATTCTCAGCAGGACGATCGGCTAAAAATGTATCAATCATTAAAGAACTGTATCAATGTCAAAATGTGATTTTTCAAGCGTTGTGATTGGTCCATACCCGTGTTTTGATACATTTTTACATTTTAGCCGATCGCTTTCCAGATCTACCGAGTTTACCCAAACTTAAAATTCGTTCAAGCGGTTTTGGAGGAATTTTGTTAACAAACATTGACGGGAGGATTTTAAATATTAGAAAGGTGTAGTAGGTACTCTAGATTAACATACGACTAGACTACTGTATTAGGAGGATTATGTAGGATTTGATTTGAATTAATTGTGGCCTAAGCTGCGGACAAATCCAGTAGGTACGGTACAATAGGATTCTATTTCCTATTCTACATATTTCTATTCCTATGGTCATTGTTAAAGTCAATTATTTAAAACATCTTACCTTCAGGCAAAGTAAGTAATCGATGTAAGTAATATACCTACAGGATTTTTCACACAAAAATTATGTATTATGATATTAGTATAGATGCAAAGCTTTATTGACTAACGGCGTAGAAAGATAGATTTAGCTGGTCCAAGAGAAGTGAAGGTAGACCGCGATAAGTCGTCGCAAATCGCGGTGGAAATGGAAATATAATGGAAATTCCCCCTTCCCCCCCTCTCAGCCGCCCGCCGTCCCCGCGCACAATGCCGAATGGACGACTTGTTACATTTCATTGTTCAGTTATCAACGCAGAGGCCTTTGTGAAGGCCCGATGATTGAATACAAGAATTTGTTTCGGGGCCTGCTTCTGATTTTCCACGTTTGCGAATGAAAGCCGGGAATTGTTTGGTATTAGCGGAATGAGTGTTGGTATTTTGTTGGTTGCTTAGACTGGAACTAGGTATGATATTTTAAACGCGAAATAGTTATCTACACACTGAAACACTTAATAAAGATGGCTGCTTCCAACTTATATTTATTTACGTATTGGTAGGTGTACATTGTCTCATCTTTAAATGGTCGCCCCTTCACGTGTTTATGATTATACACGTTAAAAGAACGATGTGGTGGAGAAGCATTAGTTTTTAAATTAAACGACGATTTCTAGGTACTTCTAAAACAAATACATTGGAATTAGGTACCCTTTTATAGTGTTACTCTTATGAATAAGTTCCCTTGATATTATTGTTTCTGTAGTATTATTGACGACTTCTCTGGTGCAGTTCGTGAGAGGCTGACCATCCAGAAGGCATAATGACCACGAAATATTGGATACTACGGGATACATAACTGTTTGTACCTTTAGAAATATAAAGGCTAATTTTTATTTTCATTACAGAGCTAAAGCACACTCTAAAAACTTTTTCCTTGAGGCGTTGTATCACCGAAACCGTTTCCCTACGCTCGCGGCTGATAAGGGCCATTGTGAATTTCGTTCATTTCATTCATTTCGATCACCATTGATCGATTGCATTGTCGCGGCAACAATGACGGTGAATGGTTGCTCAGATTGGAGTTCCGATTCTTTAGTATCGAGGCTCCCCCTTCAATTGATAGACCCGAAAGCTTTTTCTCGAGGCATTCGTGAAATTACATACTTGCTCGCTGATTCGTTCTTACTATTTTGATTTTAAGTAAAAGCTCCTACAACAATTCAATATACACCTTATTTAAATTGAATTTACATTTCGTAAATGTTAAAATTAAAAAGTAGGTTAAAAGAAATTGATATCATAATATAAGCATCAAAGCTTAACCACCGGCTTAACTAAACTCAAAGAAAGAAGAGCAATCGTACTAATTGCAACATCTATAAGGGCTTATTTTTCGATCGACACATATACAGCTAAGGAATAAATATAACGTTTTGACAGATTATGTGTGGCTTAATATGTTTCAATTGATCAGATAGCGATAGATATAGATTTTATCTGGCGATTGAAAAATCGGTCCTAAATCAAATTAATTAGGCTCGTAAATTTTTATTTTAGGCACCATTGAAATATCTGTGAACCTTTTTCCTAAAATATTACCATGATTTTTTGTTTAGAATTTCCTTACAGCAATAAAACCATAAAACTCATCCACATAATGTAGTAAGTACCAAGAAATACCAAAGAACTAAGAAACTTAAGCTTAAAAAAATATATATATTCTGTGTGATGTTTTTGATTTCGTAAAATTCTTCACCAACCCCAACCCCCGCTAACACGTGCTGTTATTTGCATAAATATTTTTATTAGGAGGGGTGTAAAAATAAAATACATAGATCTAATTCTGTCTCGTCTTTCCGGTAACCACGGCAGTGTCCGGACGTTGAAGGATCGTTTCGCTCTTCTTATTATTATTTTAAAGCCGGTGTCTTTGAATTAGGAAACAGAAAATAGATGCACCGTTTCTGTGCCCACTCCCAACATACCGTTCAATGATTTTTTATCTTTATCTGCTGTTTAAAAATATTATATCAAAATGAATAATATGGAAATCTTTATTTTTCACTTAATATGTAGACCTAATATGAAAAGTCTGCAGGTTTGTACTGAGAAGAACGGGCAAGAAACTCGGCACTCTTTTCCAAATTGTCATCACATATATTTTATGATATGTCTTGAAGAGATACCTCTAAGTAAAAATTCATCAGTGGTAGGTTTTACTAATTTTTACCATTTCTACCCCTGATTTTATTAGCTGTTTTTGACAGTAACTTTAAACCTGTGCAAAAGTAAGTCCGAAAAATTAAATTATCAGAGAAAATATTATTAAGTGTTGGTAGACCTGGAAATTCTTAATGTTCATAGATCAAAGTTCGAGTTCCAGGCTTTTGAGAATTGCTAATAGTGAAGCAAAACCATAACATATGCCTTTCTGACAGCTCTCCATGGTATTCCCAAATATATGTAAAGGCAAGAAACCGCACTTACGAGTAACTCTTTTCATTCTAACAGGAACTCTGTGCTGAGTTGACAATAAAACGAGTGAGACGACAGACGTTAAAACATGGTTTTCTGTATGGTTGTAATCTCTACTTGGTTACATACTGGTGTGTCTGGTAAGGGTTTTAAAAATTCATAACAGTTTTTCCATCTGGCAATAGGTGGCGCTGTACTTACTTAACTTCTTTGGAATAACTAGTCTCTTTGATAGAGCTCAAAAATGGAAATAATTAGAAAATATATAAAAAATATATAATAATTGAAAATTCAAATAAAGTCGAAACATCAAACAAAAGTATTTTGATTTTAGAGTGCATTGCTAGTAGGTACTAACATCTATGTACCAAATAAAAATAATAATCAACGATTTCATTAAATGTTTTGGGAAATCAACTTGGGATCTTATTAAAAAACCATTAAGGGATATAATTACTATGCCACATCTAAAGACGCAAATCCCATTAATTCTAGTCCGCTGTCTCACACACACACTGACTGTATCTAAAAGGGTAGACTCACATAATCGAAGAAGTTTGATGTGGTGTTGTGAATGTTGCCTCGTATAAAGTTTTCCACATTTTTACTCAAAAAATTCGGTAGATCGTTATAATCCTTACATCATTTCGAATACTTAACTAAGGCTTCATTTTCATGGAAACAGTAGTTCTATCACAGGGCGTGTTTTTTAATTTTTTAATTATTTACTTGTTTTCCTGAAGATAATTTTATTTGCAATTAATTTTCACAAAAATAAAATTTTGTTAATTCTCTGATTATATCCAGTCTAGTAGCACTGGTGGATTTTATAAAATCTTATTATTTTGTTTGTTCTCTGATTTCATACAGTCGGCTGTCGGAGTGATAGGTTTTAGCAAATCCTTATTGTTAGATCACTTTATCCTTTAAACAACCAACGTGAAGAACCTATACCTACTTAATAATTTTGCTATAAAACCTTGTAGGAACTTATTTGGTTTCGAATTCATAATTACTTAGGTAGGTACAATTACGTTAGGTTAGATATCAGATACCTGTATTTGGTCTAAGCTGAAGTTAAAGTCTGACGTACTGGCCCTACAAATCTATATTTTTTCAGCTTTTCCATTGCAACTTGCATATCCTAGTCAGCTTATGTCATCCACTTTCTCGTTACTTAGCATGTCGACCCGAAACTTCAACCGACTCGAAATTGACTAAACTGCTAACTTCGAGAGAAACTTTTGCTCTATTATCTGGCAACATTCTAAGAAACTATCTATCCCTTTCTCTCTCGCGTTCACTGTCTCTCTTCAACACGAAGTAAGGATAGCCCTACATTAATTAAACGTCGGGCTGGAACGCCAATCAAACTTTGACCGCTGCTAAGTCGATAAAGCCGAACTTATTATGTGGTATTAAAATTCAATTTTCGAACCCGAGGCAATCCAAATCGAAATGGAAGTAATATTAGAACGATAATTAGGATATTAGGCGCAATAAACTTTATGATGTAAATGACCCGTAACTATTTCTGATCACTTAAAAATATTTAACTAGGTACAAATGTTTTTCTGTCTATAGTTCTCTCTGACATACTTGTAATACCTATAAGTAAAATTTTAGTATCGAGTTGGAAGAATATTTAATGACAGTCCCAAAGTATAATATCCCTAGTACCCAATGCGATTCATGTGACGAAATATGATTGTAGAATGTGTTTATTTATTTCATTAGTTGAATTACAAAAAGCGGCGCATCATTCGGTATCACATGTGCAAGTCAGCAGGGGCGCATAAATCATAACGTATCATACTTATGCTTGTACGTAGCGATATAGACGGAGGCGCGGAAAAAACCCCTCGTTTCCTGCCCGGGGATCACACATGACCGGACTGTCTATCTGCCAGACCCGTGTCAAATATTCTCTGGAGCGGAGACCGCCCCTGGGCGTTCGAGGGAAGCCTCCTGGGGCCAGCCGTCCCGCAGCGTGCCTCATCTTAGACCCCAAATGCGTTGCCGAGATGAATTTTTCGTAGGCCTTGCTACTTTCCTCCAAATTGGATAGCTAGAAACGAATAGAGAAATGTATGTATACCTAGTTATACCTACCTTGTACCTATGTCTCACAAAGGGAACTGGAACTGATTGTAGAGTGATTGAATACTTTCTTTTTTTCATTATGATTTTCGCGTTCTTGACAGGCGTTGAAAAATCGCCCTAGCCAACACCTTTCATAACTTTTCGCTTCGTGATCCAAGGCGATTACTCATATTCTATCGCCTTCTCAAATATTCATTCCTGCTTTCCAGCAAATTACCGTAATGCTTCCAACATGCTGTAATTACGCAGGGAGCTGCGTCGGTTTTGATACAAAAATGCTATTAGTTTATTGTTGCATGATTATTATAATGGTGTAATGGAGTTGGGAAAGTATGGAGTATCGATTGAGCGGCTTTGATGTGGGTTTGGAATTAATTACCGGCGTAGGTAGTGTGGGTGGCGGCGTGAATGGCTCGCGGCGGGCAGGTCGCGCGACGAAAGGCGAAGTCGCGCGACGAACAAAGCTAGGGCCTAACAAAGACGTCACCGGCCGTGGTTGCGACGCGGAGTTATGGCATCCATTGTGCGCAACAATACCCAACAAACGAGTTTGTATAAGCTATTAGGTACGCGCATTAATATATATTTTTTGTTCGCCTGAAAATTTAGCATTCCATTACGAGGGAGAGAAATGAAACGCCCGCCGCATGAATTATATTAAAATATATTTGAATATTTCATTTGACACCTTTTTTGCGGGGAATTTCGTTCAATCCCGGCCGGAGTCGCGTAATTTTTAGCGTACGCCGAAGCGGAATTTTCGTTGAATAACATTCCATTTCGGATGCGAAACACGACGGGAATCAGCGTCGACACAACACTGACTGATGGCTCTGTATTCGCGATATAAATTCTTTCCGAGGTCCGATGCTTTTTTATTATGATTTCTGATTTCACCCTTCCGTAAGCACACATTTCGAGAGCTATTGACGGCCTGTTTAGTTTACTGGTGGCTAGGTATACTGATTTTATGAAAACATCATTTTTAGGGTTCCGTACCCAAAGGGTAAAAACGGGACCCTCCTACTAAGACCTCGCCGTCCGTCCGTCTGTCCGTCTATCACCAGGCCATATCTCTTTTAAACCGTAATTGTTAGACACTTGAAATTTTCACAATATTGTAGAAAATGGCAACAGGTAACACGCTTAAAATAACCTCAATATATTTAGTTATAATATGTATACATTAAAACTAAGTACTTAAATTAAAATAAAAACAAATATTTAAGGGGTCTCCCATACAACAAACGCGATTTTTTGCTCGTTTTTTAAATGTGGTGGGTATTTAAGTTGGAATTGGTCTTGATAGTAAGGAACCCTCAGTGCACAAACCCGACTCGCACTTGACCAATTATTTTTACTAAGATTTCTGATTTCACCCTTCCGTACGCACACATTTCGAAAGTTATTGCCGGCGTGTTTACCCGGATCAGGGATTCTGACGTGAAAACGATTTTTTTTAAATCCATTTGCCTTTATTCAAATTAACAACACCCAGTCAAACCATTAGCCCCACCGCCTAGCCCTATGCAAACCTATATAAAAATAGGTAGGTACGCATATAGTTTTGAAGGTAGATTAGGTACGTCTACGCCCGCCCAGCCACTCCAATGATTAATGAATATCAAAAGCCTCGGTATTTTTGTTTTCAATATGGCCGTTTTAACTTTCAGCCAAGATCTTAGACTATGATATAATTTGGAGCTTATAATATCATCGTGCCATCTTCTAATAATATAAAATTCTCAAGTCAACAAAACTCGATAGATTTTTGTGAAATTTTTTTTCCTGCCTTAGTTGGTCCCATCTCGCCCGGTGCCTCTGCCAGGTCCCGGGCAGGATGGGACAAATTTTCCCATCCTGCCTGTTATGCACCGTGCAATCGTGGTCCGGGCAGGATAGGAATCTTCTAACAAATTTTTCCCATCTGGCCCGGTAACATTTAGTTATGAAAAAGAAGCCTTTAAATGAAATAAGGATAGTGTAACTTATTTGTATTTATTAATTGTTTACCATTCAAAAGTAAAGTTACCGAAAAGAAATGTACAGAAATGAAGATATTGTACAGTTATCATAAAAATATATATCATAGTTTATGGTACTCGTAGGTCTGAAATTAGGCAGTTAATAAACTATTTTTCGTAGCCGCAATTGAAAAATAATTTATCTCTATTCTATTAGTACGGGTCTATTCTACTAAAAAGAATGGAAAACTGTGTTAGATCAAATTATATATTATGTAATGAAATAAGTAAATAACTTATCAAATTAAAAATTTCAAAATGTAACGAGCTATAATCCTGTTTTATATCCCTATTTTCTGATAGTGTTAATTAAATGTATTAAAGCAAAGTTTGACCTTCGCTTCTCAGACCTTCGGACCCAGTAATTTTATTTACGACGTGTAAGCGTTTAAGAGAAATTGCATTAATATGAATACACGTTTGATATCGTGTACCGTGTTGCAATACACTGAGTGGCGCTTCCATTCCGTAACGATGTAAACAGAGTGAATTATCTGATGAATTTCAACCCTGCTACTTATGAAATAAAGTTATAATTTGGTTGTTCACGAAATATGTTTTATTGCCTTTCAATTGCATGCGAACGTATGAAATTGTAGGACATGAATTATGGATTGTCGATATCGCTTCAAGCTGTTGCTGTATTTTTTTTCATATTCCTCCGGCGAGATACCGCAACGAATTAAATTAAAAGCTCTTTTCACTTGTCATCCTCTGATGATGAATTCGATATTTAGGCTTACGTTGTTATAAATTAATTTCATTTTAACTCGGCTCATACGGGATTTAATTATATACCCTGTTCGAAGTTTTATACACAAGTTATTAATTTTAGTTATCTTTTTAAGTAAAAACTTAGCTGCCAAAGCCTCTTTGTTTAGACCTCTACCTTTTTTCTGGAGGTCTTCAGTTTGAATCCCAGGCAGGCATCTCTGACTTTTTGGAGTTTTGTGTTATTCACAACCCAGCACCCTTCCAGCCTCCATATTCCAGTCAAGTATAATTTAAGTGCCTTAAATAAGTAATAAGTAATAAGTATAATTTAAGTGCCTTAAGTATAATTTAAGTGATTGAATAGGCATTTCCTAGGCAAGCGCTCTACACCCTAGACCTCATCATTGCTTTCCATCAGGCATGATTGCGGATAAGTGCAAGCCCATCAATAAAATAAAATAAAAATTGAAATTATAGTATAATGATTAATGACCATGGATGTATATGAAATCCTTTACCAAGCTGAGTCAAAAATTATTTTTATAGACTATGTACGGTTTCCATATTAATTCTTACAATTTTTCTTATTACCTACCACACGGATCTCAAAGTTATAGGCAAATAAACAAGTTGTACTTTTCAATTAAATATGTACCTACAAAGAAAGCAACTTTTTGTAAGCAAAATGAAATTCCGGATATGAAAACCAAATTTCTAGTGCCACGGGGTCGCGAGCTCCATGGTTTTTCCTATCTCAATAACCATTGCTCCAGTGTCGGTTACGGTTACAGAGTGAGGTATTCTTATTTTTCTTGATCGCAGCTTCAGGTCTCCATGGTTCCTGGGGTCACGTTGATCGTCCCCTATCTATTTTGAAGCCGTCATCTGCAGTTCCTAGCCGAAGCTTGTTGCCGCCGGAACAGTAGCAACTTCTTGGCTGAAAGACGTTTAGCATCGTTAGGGTCCATTATGAATTTCCCCAGAAGGTTGCTACGCTTGTGTATCAGTGCTAGACAGAAACAGAGGTAGTAACGGTACCACGATTTAAATGGCTAGTCTTTTCCCGTTTCAAAAACTCCCAACGCGTAAGAAGTTTTCACTTCAAAGAGTGAAATACATTTATTCTGAAATCGTCTATCGCGAGTATTCTCAATCTCACGCGTGTCCACGCTCATCGTGAAAGTAATCCGGGGCGACTTTGTTCCCCGGCGATGATTTATGTGCTCCGGGCCCCGGCGACACATGCAGTGTGCGCTGGGCGCCGCTAAACGCGCGACTTCATGCGCATATCAGCGGACGAACTCGAATCCACTACAGCTTCATTCGTTTTTTTATTCGCTCAATTTATTCAAGATCTTTTAAGAAAAGACTAGACTAACTTAATTCTCAAATACCTTTGGTCAAACCAAACCTTCGTTTGCTAATTTTCCACGATATCTTGATCAATCATTCATTCATTCATTCATTCATTCATTCATTCATTCATTCATTCATTCATTCATTCATTCATTCATTCATAAAATAAATTCACAGAATTCACACAATCAGCAACTACCGATACTATTATGTCATACAAAGGTGTTGAAACGATGCAAAAATATTTTTCTAAATCTTATTGTCCCAAAAATTTCTTTCTGTTTATGAAATAATCATAATCACCGTTTCTTAAATAATATATTGCAGGTTGTCTGTTTTTATAGTTGTTTTACTGAAGTACAGTCAACGTGACTGCCATTAACAATTTCCACAGATTTTTTGTCACGTAGTAGGTACGTACTGCTTGTATCCGTTGCAAATGTGTTGCAGTGTATGCTACGAGTAGATACCTAACGTTAGTCGTAAATCGGACAGTTTGTCCGCTCACACACTTTCTCTTTCTCACCTCATTTAAAATTGGATAGCTAATGACAGTGTGTTAGGTATACAAAAATGTTAGGTACATTTATTTAGAATGATAGATATAAGGTCTAAATTCTAGAAAATATCCCCCCTAGCATTTTGAATTGATTCTACACTCTGTATTTTGATTGATGATAATGAGACTGCTAAGACCCAATGCTTGCTTTACTGTTTAAATAAATAGCTACTACATTGCTCAAAATTATACTAGGAGACAAAACAATTTTCAAAGTGGTCTAAGTTTCAACTACTTAAGTATGGATTGAAACAATCAGGGCAGCAGGACGCCATACATCATCGGCAACTATTCCAACTATTAACCAATTAACCTTTTACAAAATGCATCAAGCAATATTCGCTTCTAAATTAAGCTGTAAGTGTCGCGCCGCGGGCTGCGTGCGTCTCACCCGCTCAGACTCGTCCTTTAATGCTCTTATTACGTACGGTTTAAATCTGACGGCGGGATCATGTTTTATGCATCTGAGTGCGCGATGAAACCACCAGTGTAATATACAAAGCCCGCTGGGAAGGGGATTTCATGAGCTATATCGTATATGATTTTGTTTAGCGTCTTCTGGACGTAAAATTCTGTTTTAGCTCTAGTAAATGCTGCTCGGGCTTCCTTTTTGCTTTGCTTGTACAGTTTACACACTGTATTTAGGTACTATAATAGTCTTGTAATTTATGATACAACAGAATCTTTCATCATCTGCATCGTCAATCATATCATCGTCATCATCTTTAAAAGGTGTATGACGCACGTTCGTAACATTAAACCTATATTATCAATATGAAAATTTTAAAGTTTGTTTGTTTGTTACTGAATCACGCGAAAACTACTACACCGATTTGTCTGAACCTTAAATGTTTTTAACAGCTTAAACTTAAAATTTGTATGTTTTTACGGCTTCAACCCCGGATTAACTTATAGGGAACTTTTTGTACCACGAAATAGTAAGTATTTTGAATACCGAGATTCACTCGGGTGAAGTAGCGGATGATAAACACAGTTGGATAGTAATGAGAAACCACGATATTGTGAATTGTGATAGATTCGATTCCAAAATTTTCGAATTGAAATGAGAATCAGATAAGGTTTTCATTAGCAATGCATATTAATGAACATCAATGGCGAATATTCGCTGGCCAATAGAGCATTTGCATTCTTGAATGCGTCCCAAAATTCGGTAGCCGGAGCCGCGGTGAGGCTGTTATCAATTTCCGGCGCAACAAGTGGCCGATAATTTTGAATCCGTAGCTGCTGCAATCCTACTTGGAGCATTGAATCTTTTACATTGACTACTTTCTTTATATTGTCGAGGAGATGATTAAATTTCCTTCAAATAACCTTAAACATTTAAAAGAATATCGAATTTGCATATAATTCGTACTTATCTATGGCTGTGTGTGTATGTTTGTGAGTCCTGCAATCTGCATGCCACTACTTTATATAAACTGGAGATTGATTATAAGCATAATAAAAAAATTTCATGTTGGCAAAAAATTTCATGATTTCCGCGCGGTTGGTGAAAAACAGATATTATACGGGAGAGTATTTAAATAAAAATACTCAGCTACAATATTTTTTTACTTCAGTCTTATTAGCTTCACTTGCCCCTCTTGCAGGAATCACAAATTCGTCCATAGACTGCGTATTTATCAATAAGAACTAAAAGCTTACTGAACGTCGTGTTAGTCATAGGGCATTTCTTTTTTTAAGTTATGAATATTGCCTTTCTGGGAAACAGTGGGTAGGACGCTATTTGCAATGTAATCCAAGTTCGTGTCAGAGTTTCCTCGAAGTTTGCGTGTTCGTCTTGTATTGCGAGTTGTTTTGCGTGCCTCAGTGGAAACGAAAATAATCCACCGTGTTCGGAATTACAGACAACGCTACGAAATTTCATTTTTGGCTGCCTTGACTCAATTTGAAATAGATTGCTTTATCGTTTCAAATATCTGTTACACTTTGTTTCGCTTTCAATATCAGCGAAAGGTTGAAAAATTAGTCACAACAAAGAACGAAAAGATTTTACCGTATAACCGTACCGAGTTTCTTGCCAGTTCTTCTCGGTGCAAACCTGCTTTCCGAACCTGGCGGTAGAGTCTGACATTTCATGAGAGCTTATATCTAAGCCTATGTGAAATAAAGAATTTCATTTCTTTGTTGGCCATGGGTACACCTATTTTTTTATAGATTCTTAGTATAAATTAATAATATCCGTGTAGAAATTCGTATAAAATACCTACATCGTCTTATCAGATTTAATTGCTTGATTGCTGTCAGACTCATCGTGTTTTCAATTTACGGTCCAAATTACAGTTCAAAGCATATTCTAAAATAAGTGAACATGGTTTGGATGTTCTCGAAGAATAATGGATACAAAATGAAAAAGGCCCGAGGCGTCTTAAATTATTTTAATTGGCATCGGTAGCGCTGCTGCAACTCTTCACAGAAAGATGCGTACATTTTATAACAAATTTTAAATGGGAGCTTCAAAAATTATTATTTATCATATTTAGAGATTGTTAAGAACGTTTTCTATAACTTTTACTTAAGTGAATAGGTTGCTGCTAAAAGCTCTATAAATCATTGCAAAGAGTTTTCCTAAACTGAATTCTCTATAGGTAATTGTTGTACGAAAAGCAATGGTACTAATAAATAATAGAATTTGGTATTAATATAAATATTACAATCATGATAACTTTATTTAGTATCAAAATTAGCTTTAACTCTGCATTCTTCATTTTGCTTAGTTATCCTCGACAGCCGAGAGAAATGTCGAACAAGAAAAAACAATTAATAAATTGATAAGCTCAGAACAATTTTCAATTAACTTCGCCGGAGTGTTCGCTGTTTACAAATAACCACCATTTGTCTGAAATGCCTATGCAGTTTTTAATGTCTGAATAATGGCACTGCCAGACTGACTTCTCATGTTTTTGGAGCAAACGATAACGTTCATTGTTTTCTGTTTCCAGAACGAAAGCGGGGACGGCAGACGTACACCCGGTACCAGACCCTGGAGCTGGAGAAGGAGTTCCACTTCAACCGCTACCTGACGCGCAGGAGACGGATCGAGATTGCGCACGCGCTCTGCCTCACCGAGCGCCAGATCAAGATCTGGTTCCAGAACCGGCGCATGAAGTGGAAGAAAGAAAACAAGACCAAAGGCGAGCCCGGGTCCGGAGACGAGCCGGACAACATGAGTCCGCCCACCTCGCCACAGTAAAGCCTTTAGCGTAGTTCATGCGGTCCAAGCGACGGATCGATTGGTTTCAGATTTAGCCTCTCGACACCGAGTCGGTTTGTGTCCATTTATTTTCATATAACATTGAATTTTGCACACTTTAATGATGAATCTGAAACTGTCGATCGTACGACCGAAGTTACTAGAACGGTTTAATTTGTATAAATTGTATGTTGGACTTTTCATGATAATATTATGATTATAACTAATGCGTAATTAGTGACTTGACATAAAGAGTAATGATAGTGTGATGAAGAGATTTTTACAGTTGTTAAGTATAAATTAATTTATAGAACAATCTCAATACCAATAATTACCAAAAAAGCAGTGTATATGATTAGTGAAGCTGCATCAGAACCGATGTGATTGAATACATTATATAAAGTATCTAGTTTGGTTATCGTTTTAAATACTTGCAGTAATAATGGAGTCTCCTGATTTACTGTATATTATTTATTACTTATCAAAGTGCTTGTTATATTTTTATGGGTTCTTTTCTAATTTAGTTCTGTCAATAATTTAAAACGTACTTATGTAATAATATTAATATATACGAAACCAGTGTAAAACTATTAATTAGACCGTTTCAAGCACTTTGTGTCAAAATGGTAAACTTTTGATTAGTATTGAACTTCAAAACCATAAGGACCTCTTATAATTAACCATTGATAAGAAGGCAATTTGTATCGATATTGTTATTATTTAATATATTTGATGTTTTATTTCTAATTAAGCTATCGAAATGCTATTTTGTACATATAAATAATAATTTTAGATTATATGATTATGTACAATTGTTTTAGTGTGAATAATATTATTGATATTTTGGAAATCAACGATCGGTTCTTGAGTCGATCTTACAGGAACTAGGATATTTTATTTGTGAATCTTCTCTGATTTTAATTCTCAACTTCGTAGTTGGAAAGGCCAGTTCAACAAGTGCAATGTATACGATTTTTCGACGACACATATACGTAATTAATGATACTGATAATAAATTCATAGGAAATCTATTTAATATTATTGATAAATGTTGCAAGGGTGAAGCTTAAGAATCTTAATGTACTTTTCTAATTCTATTGAAAGCGAGCGAAGTAGGTTTGGTAAAAGTTAACGAAGCTAATTGGATTTGACTTGACAGAGAAATTCACTCACGATTGTAATTTATAGTGGAACAAGAGTTACCTTCAGTTTTGGTAGGTGCGGTGGAATTTACTTATTTAATTCATAATTTGAGACCTTTACGAGATGAATCTAAGTACCTAGTAGCGAGAACGTGTACACAGTATACCAAAGTTAGGAAATAAACTGGTTGTTCAGAGTTATAGAGCGCCGTCTGAGCGCATTGGATGTGAATGTTATTTGGCCATTTCATAATTATTAAACGCGTCTCACGGAGGCGAACAAAGGTATTTTTATAAAATCATTGCCTATCGAAACCAATATACGTAAAAAATCGAACATTAATTATTTACTTACTTGTATCTTAATAGTCTTACGGATAAGTACTGTTATAGAAGAGCGGAGAGATGAGTGGGGTGAAAAGTCGGGATTCACGTTATACGTTTTTCGATATATTAACTGTATGTAAACTATTTATTGTAAATTGATTTTTCGCATAGATCTTAATTAATAGAGAATGTTTTATTAAGAGCTCGGTGAGTCCGTTTCATCTTACACATATTTTTATTTGTGCTGTGTTCGTTAAGTAATGTAAATTGTATTAACTGTATATTGTCGATATTTTATATATATTTATTTATTGATTCGCTTTAGGTTCGCTAACAAATTTGTTTTTAATTCGTCTAGACACTATCAGTGGTCTGGCTGGGACGCATTTTGTTTATATTATTATGATTTAAAAAATTTGCTCAAATATTTCATTTTAAATCGTATGAGAATAGCCTTTAAAGTAGATTGCTACAGTAGCTGTACCATTTAGATTAAGGCCTGGTTATTTCAAACTGTTGGACAAGTTTTGTACATAGTTAAAATCGTTCAAAGGAGTCCGTACCTCAAAGAAGAAAAAAAACTGAACCCTTAATAAGATCACCTTGTTGTCCATCTGTCTGTCTGTCTGTCTGTGTGTCACAACTCTTTATTTTTTTCAATCTCATATTATGAAACGCTATGGGGTTGTGTGTGTACCTATGTCAAATTTTGTTTAAGCAACCGGGCTTTATGTTCAAATATATTCATATATAAATCCCTAGGCATTCTTAGGAACCTATATTTAATACTTTAAACATTGTTTAGACTTAACCGGCATACACCTCGCAATAAAGTATTAAAATGTGCCTATAAACAAAAACGCCCAAAAAATATGTATGTGTATGTATATTGTATAAGACAAAATTTAAAAACCTTCAGAAAGCCATTGAACCATAAACACTTAAGTTTGTAATGTAAAATTCGATTTAAAAAGCTTTTTTATTATTGTATTTGTACCTCTGGTAGGTAAAGTACTACGTATGCATAAAAATGTATTTTTTTTATATTAGCTGGTATTCAAACATAGCTACTGTGACTATCTACTTTGGGCTTATGATCATGCGAGAACTTATGTTTTAAAACTACCTACATGAGCTATGGTAAATACTAAACCATAGTATGATGTATAATTTCTATTACCTATGTGCAATCTAAGTAAATCCCGCGCCAGAAAAATAATTATGGTTTGTAAAATTAAAAGAAATATTAGTTTATAAAATTACAATTAAGTTTCGATTGTTAGGTCCACCTGACTGTTCTTGAATATAAAGAAAAATATTAGGTCCTTGGAAAAGATTATTTTGGAGCCTAATTTGGGGGATTTATTTACTTACCATTATTTCCTATCGATTCAAAATTTATGAAATATAACTATAATTAGAAACATAATAAGGTTAGGCGAGACGATATTGTCATAAATATATAAATACATGAAATTAATAAAGCATAATGATTGTAAATTCTAGATTTTTATTGTACCATTAACTTTTACTATAAGAAACAAATAAGTACCTACCTTTTTTAATCATGGGCCTTCAAAATAATTGCTATCTTATAGCATTTTAGATTGGTTCCTCGTACGTATATAAAATACTTAATATCTATTTAAGAAAAACCTGGGTGTAAAATGTAGTAAGTACAGCTTGAGTAATGAATATCCTAAAAGTACAAACAAATATTGACAATATTATGAAATACGGAATAAAATTTTATCGACGATAGAGGGCGCTGCAGCTAACGCATAAGTAGAAATGATAGCAAAAAGCAAGTAGCAAAATAAAAAAGTACCCGTACCTGTACGTAAAAAGACAGATGATTGACTTACTAACTAATCTATTAACGCATTACGTACTGTTAAATCACTGGACGCTTAAATTTGGCATACAAAAATCGTAATAAGTATTGTGATATAGTCATTAGTAAGTAAGGGTCTTTGACAGTTTAACCACAAGAGAAGATAAATTTAATCCTCTTGTTCTAGAAGGAGGCCCGTGCCCAGCACGAAACGTAAGAAGGGTGTGAGACCAAGCCCAAGATACGGAAAATAGGGGTTATAGTAGCGAAGCCATGGACGCCCTCTACACTGAGAAAATTGAAAATCATGTGCAAATGCCGTAAATTCAGCTAGCGAAGTTCTCATTCAGGCAAAGTACAGAGCAAGGATCGCCAGAAAGAACGAAGACACTATACTGTCCCTGCTGATAATCTTATTTCAAGATGACATTTTCGCCATAGCTCAGCATAGGTTACTGATTTCATAAAATTATTATCAACTTCTTTTAGATTTATACACATGGTTTTCACAAAAGTCACAATATTTCATGATTAAGCCAAAATAACATTAACTATTGAGAACATAGGAGAATATTTATATATTGTTGTGTTGTGAATAAATTACATGTAAAATGTGCGTCAAGTTTTATGTCGGGTAAACGATAGCTACGTATGTAAAAGTACACGTTGGAATACATAATATCAGGCTAACGACAAAATAATGATCCGCGTGGAGGCCCGGTTCCTTCCGTGTCAGTCACGGTTGATTGACCCACCCCCGGGCCCGGCACAAATCTCAAAATTACTTTTTTGTTTCAACACGAACATTATGTATAGGCTAGGTGTGGTAATGCTAATGACTATTTAATAATCTCCCTTCCAGCCAAAGGCGGGCCATTATGGGAGGCGAACTAATGTGATTTTGACAAGTTCGAAATCGAGGCAATTACGGTTTTGCAGGGCTTTAAATGGCCGCATATTTGTCTGGCCGACGTTTTCATGACTGATTTGCCGGAAGTCATTATTGAGATTTTCGGGTTTTTGGACTTCGCTCTCTGTGTATGTATAACTTCCCACTAAAAAATATTGCAAGTATAGAGTAGGTAATTACATTATCGAAAAATCTGTGCCTGTTTAATGGAGGTATAAAATGCATATCGAATAGAAAGAGAGATCTTCCTTGCCTTGGATACTTGCTAGGTTTTAGCTGTTAGATTTACCTATAGGTATCTAAGGTATAGGTAAATCTTGTAATACTCACCTATGTCTATGATCGGCGAAGATTTTCAAGGTATCTAGCAATCAGTGTGAACACTTTTGAGAAGTACCTATTTTTATCCTTCTCAATATGCACATCATTTGCTATCTATTGTTTGATTTTTAGAGTAGACATTAGGTAAAACCTACCTGTAACTATCTACCTTTTTGCTCGTTTCAGCCGAAAGATGTCCACTGCTGGACAAAGGCCTCCTGAAATTATTTCCAACATAATATACCTACTGTCCTGGTGCACTTTAAGTGCACTTTTATGCAGCTACTTTCATTAAGTATATCATTAATTTAGCGTAGCAAATCTGCCAACACATGACATGATTGCTAACTACTTGTACTTAAGCAAAATTCATCAAATGTTTGTTGATAAATCAATAAGCCTCATCTTTTACATTTTTACTTATACACTCGGACTACGGAGACATATTTCATTTATTTAGGAGTATCTATCTGTCTCGTCGCAGCCATATCTGTAGGTTGAAAGGTCAACGTAAATTGGTCAGTCAGACATCTCACAATGATAGCAAGTGTGATTGATGAGCCCCCTTATGTGCCATTGCACTTGTAGACACAGATTGAGTTCATGGCCGTTGTGCAGAGATAATAGCACTCTATGATAAGTTTTTTCTACGTTTATCTGTAGTTAGTTTATTGTCTAGAATCTTGTTTGTATGTTTTACAACTGCATTGTAGAGCCAATTTAGTAGATATCCCTACCAATTAAATTAAGACGAACATTTTGTACTTATTACGACTTTTTCTCATGGAATGTAGATATCCAATATCACTAGGTACAAACCGTACCATCTCACCACCTGACCAAACAACCTACGTCCTACCTATCTATAGATATAGGTACTTGAATACACTTACCTATGAACTAATGATACCTTAGGTAGGTATAGGTATAGTTTAGTATCTAAATGTAAAGTAGTTTTCTAACATAAGATTAAAAATGATTGTGCTAAGATACCTAGGTACTTATTATAGGATGAGTAGTTTTATCTAGCTTGATTCATGATAATAATTAGATGTCACTAGCGCCTCTAAGCTGTAAGTTAGGAAACTCTAGTCAGGCATAAATAGTTAGTCTCTTATTAATTCAACTCTAAGGGGCAACTTAGGTAGGTAGGTACTATTTATTTTAACTAGCTAAAAGAATAGAAGAAAATTTGGTGGTAAAATACTATAGACAGTAGGAACCTACCAAGTAGATTTAAATAAATCTGAAAACTTGTTTGCTTGATAGGGATCTACCTTGCAAAAAACATACTTATTTACTTTGAAAAATGAGACGAAAAACTTATTAGTTTTTAATTTTACTAAAAACTATAGTAGCTACACAGAAATATAATTTAACGCTTTTAGTAAAATTTAACCTTTAACTTAAAATCTTTAAATCTTTTGTTGTGAAATATAGATACCTAGATAGAAAGATACTCTTGATTGCACACCACAGGATAAAAATATAAAAAAGAAAGAATTAAATTAAATACAAACAAAGGTTTAGGAGTAGGTACCAGTACCAGGATTTCTACCAGGCAACCAATACCTAACGTTAAGGAATATTTGAAACTGGATGCGCTGTTGGTGGTACCAGAATAAATAAATACAATAAACTACTTTCAATACAATAAACTACTTTCAATAAATTACTTATACATATTATAAACTTTATAAACACACTAGGTACATCTACCTACAACTAAATAATAATATACACAATTCTGTATCTGATTATTTAACAATTAGGCTACAGTTTATAGATAGAGGATCATTTAACACTGTGGTTAGGCAGATATCTAAGTGGGTAGGTAAGTATTAGGTAGATGTTGCTACTATGCAGTCACTTCACGCCACGTCTCCATGCATAATCTTTAAACCTTAATATTTATAGTTTCGAGATGAAGACATATATCACAATGTTTCACGTGCGACCTTGCCTCATAACATTCAATTTTATTGACTGCAATAAACCAAAGCAATGCTTGAATCAACGCCGCTGTATCGATATAAACACCTCGTAAATATTGCCTCTTCTTTTCACACTTATGAGTTATTGCTCGGATCAAAAAGGGACAAATGCGTCGTCTCTTCATTTTGCCCGGCACGGAAAATAGTTTATGAGAACTAAGGCTCTTATTTTTCTCAAGCAAATTTAGACTGAATTTACCCAATCTTTAAGGCATGTTTTGCATTGTGCTGTGAGTTTTATAGCTTTTAAATAGGTCCTTAAATCGCAATAACGATTTGTTTATAGATGCTCGTGTGAAGTCGGCAGTCTTTGCATGTTTAATTTATGATACGTAATGTTACGACATTTATTATGGTGGTGTGAACATGAGATAACAATTCGGATAACGAGTTTTATTGACATTATGTAAGTTTATTATGAAGGTTTTTACTTTTTTTATGCTCTAAGGTTTACGTAACATAATAATTAAAAGTTTATTTTTATTGGATTTGAATGGCCAATCAATATTAATAAAGTATCTACCTAGACGATTTAAATAATTAAGAGTAATGAAAAAACTAATTAGTTAGGTAGTGTATTTGGTATGATGTACGTATGCAATTAATATTATTGTAGGAAATGGATGCTTTTGCAAATCAACTTACTCTCTTTCTTACAAATCCAATGTAACGGTTGCATAATTTAATTATTACGGTTTTAAAGTCAAAAACCAGCGTCAAAGTTCGCTGATTTTAAACGCTTCGAAAGTTCCTAATTTAAAAATTGGCGGGATTGCCAGCCATTTTGTTTTGGGCGGTTTCCCCGCACGCCCCGCCCCCGCCGCCACTCCCAGGCGTCGGCAACTCGGACGCAGCCCAACTCATTTGTTATATTGCACACTAGGCGAAACAAGTTGTGCTCATAGAAAATACCACGTTCCTATTTGTTTAAATATGATGTCTCTGAGAGTCCGAGTTTTGACTATTAAACTGAGAAAAAAATAGTATATTCTATTTCTTTTAGAATTTGCTATCTATCGATGTATTAGAGATATTTATTTATTTATTTAGTACATATAAAGATACATAGAGACAAACATAGAAATGACATGCACAAAGACATGTTATCGCTACAAATGAGGATATTGTTTACTAACCTTACTAAGTACCTATACCAAAATATGTCTGGTTTATACAAATTACTTCTTGTTTTTGTTACACATTTAGATCTAGGCCACCTCGATATAAATTAAGTTCCTAATACTTGTTTTCACCAACACTTTAAGAAACGCTTAAGCCGATAGGTGACAGTCTTCACTTAGGTACAAAAACTGTCACTTATTTTGGTGTCTCTTAAAATGTTGGTGAAAACGTGCATAAGACTTACATTTTGATTTAGGATTTTGGTATGATCTAGGATTCGGATTTAGGTACAAAATCTATAAAGTAACTAGGTAAACTTCTTAGTTCCATAATTATTGCCTTTACAAAATTAATTGATATTTCAATAATGGCAGTTAATCAGACATACTTGTTTAACTAAAGTTTTGGATACCCAAAAGTTTTCTTATGTGTAAGTTTCATTGTATAAGATTACATTAGATACAATAATACATAAAACCTAATCAAATCAGACACAGTGTTCTAATAAAATTCAATAAAAAATGAAAAATAAAAAGATGATTAGTACCAAGGCAAGCTTGAGTAAGTAGATAGGTATACCTATGTTGCTACTAGGGTCATATAAATAACTTAGAGCTTATAAAAACTCTTTGTATACAAGACTTTCTAATTTCTTAAAATTTCTGGAGCCACAATACCTATAATTTACGGCAGTTTTAATATATTCACTGTTGATTAATAGTAAATAAGTAGATAAATACCTAGGAGAATATATATGAGTAGGCGCTTATTTACTTACCTAGCTGCAACAGCTTTCCATTCGATTGTCATGTCTTATTCTTAATAATTATTATATTTAAGATTTTTCTCCAAACCTTCATAAAATATTTATAATAAAATAGGTACTTGGCGGACAAACTTACCATCACTGGATACCCATCGAACGCATTTGAAGGTGTCATTGGCTGACGTTGGCCATCTCCTTTCCATATATGGTAAGTTGTATAACTCTATCCTTATCCATATTGTTTTTATTAGTTCCAACCTGAAGTGGAACGGAAGGTAGGTAAGGGAGTTACGTCAGTAACGAGGGATGTATGAGGTAGAGACTTATCTATGAGAAGTAGGTGCCTACATATTCACTTACGCAGATTTAAATATAGATAGAGTCTGCAGTTATCAGGGATGCTCTGAAAATCTTTCCAAAGGTTGCTTTTGATGTTTGCCCGTACCTTTGGTGGTCCGGACGTTATCATATCAATTAACTCTGCACTCAAACATATCTAAATAAAAAAGGTACCTATACCTGCCTACCTACCTACTTATCTCTTCTCTATCCTTAAATGGCTTATCAATCTAAATTCAAGATATCTACTGAGCTAGGTAAGTATTGCTTGGCTGCTCATCAGTCTCAAATGATGGTAAGTGGTGCAGATAGTAAGGAATAATCCAAAACAATATAATAATATTGTTATGGATTATTAGATTACTAGGTATATACCTATTGCTAAGAAATTTAACTTAAAAATGTAAACCTAAGTATTTGCGACAAATTGCTAACACACATGTAACTTCAACAAATTGCAAGCTTTCTCAAGCTTAGGTTAGGTATAGGCATACGAGTACCTATTCCTACTCTAGAAAAACGCCGTTTTCTATAGTCGATTTTCTTAATAGAATTGTTTTAAGGGACGGAGATGGTATTTTTTACCTAGGTAAGTATATTTTAGCTTCACTTCTTGAGAAAAATCCTCCAAAAAATACTAAAAAGCTCACCTACACAGTCGATGCTAATAACACGTAAATACAACCTAAAAATAACACCTAATAATTAGTAACTACTGACTTACATTATTAGGTGTTATTTTTAGGTAGGTACATTCCTATGAGTAGTTTTAAATGAGCATTTTATTTTTACACCATTTACCGCATAGCTGTAATTAAATCGTCATCAACTATAGGTAATGGCCCCGATTGATGATTCTTTAATGATCATGGCACACTTACTCGCGCTTAATCCTAACGCCGACAAAGTGCAAAAATGTTATATCATTATGTTTGAAAAATGATATCGATGTCGTGAAAGACTGATGAAAGAGCACGGAATAATGTTATTAAAGTGCCACGTAATTATTTATAGCCTTAAAGATGTCATGAAACGTTTGGAAATGTAAGATCATTTGGGTAGATATTAAATAGGCACGTAGGTAGGTATGTAGTAAAGAGACAAAGCTGGTATAGACTTAGGTACCTAATATAGGTAGGTGATGTCTGAAAAATAAAACAATAAGTAGCTTTCATCCACTATTTATTATTCCAAAATTCTTTTGGGTACATCTAATGGAAAAAAATGTTACCTACTTAAGTACCATCTAGGTCTTGATACTATCGAATTTTATTAGACCGTACATTTTTTTCAATATTTTTATATTTATTGTAACAAAAATGCATCTTTCGGCTAAGAGCTTTCAGTCGTAGCAGGTCTACGAGTAATACGAGTAATACGAGTAATTAGGTAGGTTCTTATGCCATCATTGTGACTACCATGGTATGTATCTAAACTAGATATGCAACCTTCGATCACTAATTCCAACTATTGGTAACTAAATTCTGTAACACTAGTTAAGTACCTAAGTACGTACCTACTGAACTTTTAGGAGGTAACAACGTTAGTAAGTATAGCACTGTTATTACTTATCTACGAGTATTATAATTATAGTGCTACTATAATATGGTCATAATGAGTTCAATCAAGAGCAGCATTAAAAATCTCCTGTCTCAATAAGTAGGCAGGTAGTTAGTAACCTGTTGATATACCTACATACTGAAGAGATTTATCTATACCTCGTGTCGAAGGCGCTTGACATTTAACCGTCGGAAGTCCTTAAATAGACGCCGCCGTCGGTTACGGACGGGACAGTCGCTGAAAGAACATCGCTACAATGTTGGTTATTTATGCACCGCCACTGTGCAGCGGCCTAATTGTTTGGCTGAGTCGGAACCTTGAGACAGTCATCTCTGTCGCGTGATGGCTACGTTCCATTGGTGTTATACCTACTCGTAAATAATTAAATTAGAATTAATTAGAACTAGCTTGTAAGAAGATACTTACGTGTGGGTTGATTCCACATTCCTACGATTGCGATGAAACAAAATTCAAAAAATGTATAGGACTGACATTTACGAGTATGTACTTAAATTTGACTTAAATCACAGAAAAAAATGATCACGTCAGTAATCGATGACATTAGTTGACATTCTCACACATTTTCAGAATTTTGTTCCGTTAACATCCATATTTGAGAAATTTTTGGCTTCAACATACGTCACATCTTTCCCGTCCTCTTAGCGTAGCGTATTTCGTCATTGCTCGAAGCGAATAGTGATCAGCGAGTTCGGTAAGATTACGAACGAGAAGTATTGCGTTTAACCACAGAACACTATAATAGTACCTTATTTTAGCTAAGATACTATTATGGTATTCTGTGGTTTAAATAAGAACCACAACACCTATCAGCTGAGATGAAGATCACGACGACTACTTGACTACGGTCTCATCTGTTGATACTTAATTGGTGAATGAAGATGCAGCTGAAAATTGAACTTGGGAAGTAGTTGTTACCTTAAAATGGGTTTACATACCCTTATAATGTATTGATAATAATTTTGTATGTATTTATTTTAAGAATCATATAAAATAACGTATAATAAGTATATTGACATAAAGTCTTGAATCACGCAGCTTTAAATTAGATAAAAATAAAAACAAGCCTTTATCCATGGATATAACTAAATAAAGATAAGTCTATCTATACCTTACTATCTATTCTGTGTCTTATCCACTGGATGATCTTTATTAAGTTACCACACGCTGGTCGCAGCAGGCTCGCCTAGACGTTTTATTTATTTAGTATCTAACTAAAAGTAATAATAAGAGAGAAAATAATAACAGTAGATACTTTTATAAAGAGATCAACAACCATCGTAAAGGTTACCAGCCCAGGACCAGTTCTTGTCGAGAAAAGTCCGGAACCCTCCTCACAGAAAAAACAGACATCATTAAGCGATGGCGTCAACATTTTGAAGAACTATACAATATTTATAACTACGACGATATCACAGCTGCTCCGACGTTTTTTGACGTGGAAGAAGACCTACCTGCACCAACAATCTTGGATGTTCAGATAGCTCTTCGGAGCTTAAAAAACAATAAGTCCCCAGGTCTAGATACTATTACTGCAGAACTACTGAAGAGAGGTGGAAATGAACTAACGCAACGGCTGTATATGCTGGTGTTACAAGTCTGGGATGAAGAAAAGATGCCAGTAGAGTGGCACATGGGTATTACAGTACCTGTCTTCAAAAAGGGAGAAAAAACCGTGTGTAGCAACTATAGAGGCATCTCAGTTCTTCCAGCCGCCTATAAGGTGTTTTCAGGGGTACTGTATAATCGCCTGAGTGTATATACTGAAGAGATCCTCGGTGAATACCAATGTGGATTTAGACCAAATCGCTCCACTACTGACCACATCCACCTAATGCGACAGCTACTGGAGAAAGCTTATGAATATAATATTAATTTACATCATATATTTGTCGATTTCAAACAGGATTTTGATAGTGTGAATCGCAATCAGATATACATTAACATGTTGCTCTTAGGTATCCCCAGTAAACTAGTACGGCTTGTCAAGACGACTTCAGAACATCCACAGTCCGTAGTTGCAGTTCAAAATGAGTTTTCAGAACCTTTTAGTATATCCACGGGAATAAAGCAAGGAGATGCATTGTCTACTCTTATTTTCAACTTGGTGCTGGAATCAATCATTCGGAAAGTTAGTATAACAGGACTTATAGACTATAATACATCGCAGATCGCTGCCTATGCAGATGACATTGTTATATCCAGTAGATCTAAAAATAGAATGACGGACCACTGCCTAAGCCTCAGTGTTGAAGCGGAACGTTTCGGCCTCAAGATCAACACAGAAAAAACTAAATATCTAGCTACGGCTCGAAAGTGCGAGCCGCTGCAAAACATCTCCGTGACCAACAATAGTTTTGAAGGGGTTGACACTTTTAAATACTTAGGGTCCACATTAACCTCCCAAAACAGCACTGAAGTTGAGATCAAAGCAAGAATAATCGCGGGTAACAAATGCTTTTATGCATGTAAGAAACTGCTAAACTAATAAAAATATTAAGCAGAAAATCCAAACTCACCATCTACCGGACGATCATAAGACCTGTTGTGACTTACGCCTGCGAAACCTGGACACTTACACAGAGGGATGAAGCGAGACTGGCGGTATTTGAAAGGAAAGTACTCAGGAACATATTTGGTCCAGTCCGAGAATCGGATGGAACATACCGCCAGCGCATGAATCACGAGCTTGATGCTCTTATAGGACGGGAGACCATCGTCAGGCTCTGTAAGTCACAACGCTTAAGATGGGCAGGCCACCTGGAACGAATGCCAGACTATAGGGCCGTGAAAATAATGACCAAGTGGACCCCCCAACAAAAAAGACCAAAAGGCAGACCAAAAAAGCGTTGGGCTGATGGCGTGGAGGAAGACTTACGGAGCATGGGTAAATACACCAACTGGCGCAGGGAGTCGAAGGACCGCGACAAGTGGAGGAATATTGTGGAGGAGGCCAGGGCCCACAAGGGGCTGTAGCGCCACAGGATAGATAGATAGTATCTAACTAAATAAATAAGGTACGCACAGTCGCCGCACTGTTTCAAAAAGTTCGTATATTATAACCTAAGGATTATAATCTCAAATAAAAATATTTTATATAGGGATACATACTATCAGGTTCTGCACATGTAATCTAATATTGTCCATAATTTTACGAATAGGGGTAAAAAACGAATTAAATACATAAATACATACAAAGATTTCTTCATAAAAGCATATTATTCTAGTTAGTCCCAAAGAAACGGATTTGCGCTTAACAGCTTTATAAGTAGGTAGGTATATGCGAATAGAACGGAGCTAGAATACAGACTACGAGGATCCTCACCGGATATTAAACGGAAAGCCTTCGACAGCCGACTATTTGAATCTTGCTGCATCTCCTTTAAAGCTGACTGAAGAAATTGTATTCAATATAACCCACAATGCTCAAGTAGTCGGTTCAAGGTATAGACCGCCAAATCCAATTACCTACTCGTAATCCTTATACAAGATAATAACTTGCTAAATTTTTTTTAAGTACATACCTTAGGTTTAGATAAAGTTTTGGCACACATTACACTCTCAAGCCCTTTTTTACGGTCCGGTGCAGAAGAAGGATCTTCAACTATCATACTTATAATGAATTGATTGAAAATCCTACTTTATTGATAAGAGAGGCTTACAATATCCCACTACGCAACCATATGCTACTTTGCAGGTTTCACAACTTTTGTAAACAGAGAAGTATGTGGGTTTCCTGATACCTCACGATTTTTTTTAGGGTTCCATACCAATTTGGTAAAAATGGAACCCTTATGGTGAGACTTTCTCCGTCCGTCCGTCCGTCCGTCCGTCTGTCCGTCCGTCTGTCACACTCGATTATTTCAGTAACTATCGCAGCTATCAACTTGAAATTTAGAATAGTTATAGGTATTAGTGACCCGACGTCATAGCAATCGTAAAAATTTGAAAATTGTTTTTATTTTTATTTAAAAAGGGGGGAAAACCGGGTCGATAAAATTTCAAAATGAGATAACAATATTGAGTGGGGTATCATATGAAAGGGCGTTACTTGTGTATTCTAAAACCGATTTTTATTTATTTTTATGCTTGATAGTTTTTGATTTATTGAGCAAACTGTCGAAAAAAATACCGTTCCCCCCCCCCTTATCTCCGAAGTTTATCAATCGAAAAATCTGAAATAATTATGATCAATAGACATTAATGTATATTTTACAGGAAAAATAAAATGAACTCCCTAACTATTATACTTTTTTTGATAATAACAATAAACCACCAAAAACAAAGTTACGTTTGCGGTTCGCCAACAAAAGTACCTACATGTAAATTATACTTGTAAATTCATGAACAAAAGTAGTTCTTTTAATGATCTCTTATGATATGGAACCCTCGGTGCGCGAGTCCGACTCGCACTTGGCCGGTTTTTTTTCACCACTCATAAAGTTATTGCGATTAGGCCATAGGAGCGTGACGTCTTAAATAACCACTAGTAACTTGACAATTACCACAGCCTGTAATTACTGAGTATGGCTGCCTCGAAGGGCGTAGCGCTAGGCAGGAAAAAGCTACGAACTTCGGCAAGGGCACTGACGGGATATTGTGGCTTGGATAAATATATTTGTTCCACCTAAAACTCTGGGACACAGGCAAGTGCAGGCTCAGTACCTACCTAATGAAGCAGACAAAACCCCTGTGCTCATGCCTATTGTGTTAGTAACCAGACCTAGACACAAGAAACCGAGTGCTGATAAGGCATTTTCACAGCCCTCAGGAGGTCAAGTATACCGGTGCCTGCGGTTGTTTCTTCCGGCAACTGGACTTGGAAGGCGGCGCATCGGAGACGGCCCACGGTCAACGGCCGCACGGTCTACTGGGAGCAAAAGAGCCTTGTACAATGTACAGCTGCGTCCATCAAGAAGAAGAAGATCACTGCGTACTTACTTACACCTGTTTTTGTCAGTATAACTACATTAAACATAGAACGAAAATATTTTAAGGGCATTTCACATTTTTATTTGGTACAAAATCTAGACAATTTTCCGTGTAGAATACAAACCCTTGTACCAAATAAATTGTAATAAGTAGGTAGGTAGGTACCTTCCTTAACTGTTTAGAACAAGAAGGCGCATTTGTACGAACACTGAACAGCCATTACAAATACATAACAATCAATTATTGCAATCCGAAAGTAAGACATTAAGACTCGAGTGACACAAGCAAATAAACGTGACTGCAATCACGACACTATGCAAATGATGAGAACCGAACTATTACCTTCTATTATTATTATTATTATATTACCTTCTAACCAATAAAAAAATTATGATGAAACATCTCTAACTTAAGACGAAATCAACGACTCTGTTCGTGTTGTTTTGCAATTTGTACGCAAATTTACATAAAATGTCTATCCTAAGAAATGATTTGGAGCATCGAGTTAATAGTGAGTAGCTCGCAAATCGCGGATTAATTTCTTTAACTCGACACTTCCGAGCAGAGATTTTTATATGTATAAACAAGTGAAGACGATACTGGATTTCCGCAATTTGGCTGCCATAAGCCTATTATGTTTAATTAGCTTTAAAATCGCGAAAAACCACAAAAAAATTGAATTTCGCGGGCACACCCGTGGCTTGCTCTTTAAACTTATTTCTGTAGGCGGGTATACGCTGCTAAAAAAAAATAGTGATAAAAGTGGCGGACAGGCGGACAGACGGACATCATACTGATCCCATTATACTTTAAAGATACCGATTTTATTTTTTAAGGCGCGGAATCTCAAAGGCCGCTTTTCGCAAAAGTTTTGATTAAAACATGCCTCATAGATATATAGGCATTAACGCTTGCCCTTGTTAGTAAGAGACCTTAGGTAAGGGCTTTGACATGTTTGTAGACAAAGGGATGTATGATTAATGGGGTATTCCCGCAAAATCTTGCTATGCATGCTATGGATTTCTCGACTAATTAAATTGTTTGCCGTAGAAAAGCTTTAGGAGGGTCATGATTAAGCGACGCAGTGAAATGACGGAGAAATTAATTTCGCTCTTGATCTTTGCATATAGGCAGGATATTTGGTAAACATCTTACTTAGTAAAAAAATAGTTGATTTTTTTTTATTACGATAATGATGTTAAATAATGTGGTTTCAGATGTGTTTTCAGTTGAATGCTATGAATGGGTTAAAAGGCAGTTTTGAATTGAGATAAAAGCATCTATGAGAGGGTCAAAATTGTGGTGGTTTGGTGGTTAAATATCTCGTTAGGTACTTTTTGGTTTTTAGAGACGAAAAACAAAAGGGCTGTATCCACCTTACCACGTTTTGTATCACTTTAAAGGGTGTAGGTATAACTTTAATCAGGAACGTAATAAAAGCTTTAATTATCAGGCTAGATTCAGTGATAAGGCATTTTATAGGTGAGCATTCTCCAGTCTAAAAAAATATTTTGTAATTTATATCGAGAAATATATTTGTCGGGCGCAAAAATCAAGATTTAGAATCAAAAAATAAAGAATAAAAATTAATTAATACTTAAATAATAATAAATTGAAAGAGGCTGCTTTGTTTTTAAATAACTTTCTGTTATTATTTAAAAACGAAGCAGTCTGAAGTATAAGTATCCATACTTCCTTGCTTCTGAATAGTCGCAATATGTATAATTTTTTTCGGTCAACCTTGTGGAACATCTGTTTAATTAACATTCGATGACTTAGCGAGCAATATCCGCCCCAAATCATGTATCCACGTGGGTAGAGTGGAATTGTCACCACAATAACCGTTACACCTTAGTGTAGCTTATTATGTAGATTACTTCAATATAAGATATACCTAGACCCACCAATTTTCCTGACCTACCCAGTCCCCCTTGTCATATAGAAATTAGGGTTCTGTGAAGGACTTCCATCATAGTTTAGAGGTCTTGTAATATTGGTTGGGGTATCAAAGTTTGAGGTGAGCGGCTCCATTGTCGCTGGCAATTGATTAATGTCGTAGTTTATCTACCGATATGACAACAATGGCGTCTCACCCGAATGCCTTAATGCGGTCTATAGGTTTTATTTACCAACCCTTTTATACATGATGTTTTATTTAGTTTGTTTACTTATTTCTTTGTCACAGCCACTGAGGATAGGTAATGGAGCTGAATTGGTTTAATTTCTTTTATCTGGTTGCGATTCTTTGTAATCCTTATCCTTGCAACACATTCGATAAATGTAAAAAGACCTTCTACTTCTAATATTCAATCTACTTTTAATATTAATCTTACACAATGTGTCTTTAAAATGTTTAATTGTTGATATATTTGTCATTAGGTACTAAAATCTGTTTTTCTATTTTCAGGAGCTGATGTTTGCAGGAGCCGGTGCAACAAGTCTCCATCTGAAACCATAACAAGAAAAGCGATATAACAGACAATAATGTAAATGAAAATATGTATAAATAAAACAACCTGTATAAAGTATATCTAGACTTGTGAACGCCACTCATGCGCATGATAAACGACGCTGCAGCATCGTCTCATTCTATGCAAATGTTCGCTCTCATGTTCTTAAAACTTTGACAGCTTTGATTGATACGAGTGTTGGATTTTTTATGAACCTTCAATGTGCTACCTTGTTGTGACCACAACCATTATGATTTATGTCTATGATAGCCATAACTGGTGTTCGTCATAGTTCATAACACAAGTAATAACTTTATCTGATCAATTAAGTGTTTTTTGAGATCAATTATTATTCTTACATAAAAACATTAATAAATGATAACGAAATTGTTATTACCAAGAATATTTATAGAGAACAATATTATATCCAATAATACTCAAAATATATTTCTGATAGTAAATAGGTGCCCATGTGTACTCGAAGCCGTTTATTTAACCTTTCAGTGAAAGTTGGCAGTTGGTTCTTTCAGAATTCATTCGTTTGAACTTAAAAAATATTTATCTTCTCATCATCTGTTTAATCTCTGCATCTTCATAATCAGTAGGTAGAGACGTTATTTTCAGGTAAAACAGTTACTAGACAAGAATTTTAGAAAAATGGTGACTTCACGATTAGTTTTAAATTAAGAACTATTAGCTCAATGTGATGCTGTTATTTCGAATTTATACAGCCTACACGGTTATAACTATACTTACTTAAATTTTATTTATATTTGTAGTTATACGTAAGTTGTTATTGTTAGATGTTGGTAAGTACTCATGGATATTTCATCGCTTACATACCTATTATGGAATAAATTTGGGAATTATCTAGAAAAATGTAATAATTTTGTAATAATTTTCTCATATAAATAATTTCTCAGAAAATAATTATATAATTCAGAGACAACAACTATCTCTGACTCAATCATATAATTGTAACTGATCTGCTTCTGTTAAAATTTAATGGAAAATAGAAAAAAACCCATGTTATCGAACAGTACCAACTTACTTAAAATAATTTAGTGAAATGTACCTAAATTCTCAATAATTGTATACTTACCCATCGTATGTGTAGACGAGTCCTCTCATCGCAGCTCGCAAGGGAAGCAGGACGGCTGTTCAATGTTAGGTGGGCGCAGGGCGGATGTCTGTGGAGATAATAAAAACGTTAGCAACAGTCGCAGCCAAAAACAAGACGATTAATAAAATTATAATAGGTCTTAACGCCTTACCGACCCAATACTTGGCAGAGGATACAGCTACTCACTCAAAATTAAAAGATTTGGATTAAGCCCACTATGCTGGTCAAGTACAGGTTAGTGGGCTTAACACACCTTTGAGATCATTATGGAAAACTTTCATTTTCACCTTATTGCTATTTTTGTAATATTATGCCTCGACGTAGTTTTTTTGGGATTTACGAAGAAACTTTACAAAAGCTACTCCAATCGTAGATATAACAAGAGAAAAAGGGGCATCAGCGTGTGTTAACGTGTGTGTCGCGGAACAAATATTTTGTGCATGCAGTACGAACTAACGCATCTTTCTTAATCTATGACTACAAATACTTACAAAGTGTTATGAGCAAATAAATACACTTAAAATTATGGTGAAATGGGTTTAGTACAAGTATGGGTGAATGAGTAACACACAGACTCACAAACTACAAACATTCACATTTACAATATAAAAGGATAGGATAGTGTAAGTACAGTATAAAAGGATAAGTGAATAATACGTGTAGGTTAGGTTACACCTAGACGTTTCGAAATCATTAAGGTGAGTAGGTAACTACCTACATCCTAAAGGAACTAATCACTACGAGATAATTCGTAAGAAATAGACGAAGGAACAAACGTAAGAAACGTCCTTTCTGAAAAAGTGAAAAAACGTTTCGTGATGGAGTAAAGGAAAAAACGACCGAATTTCGTCTCAGGAGAGTAAGACTGCAAAGCCTGAGTATTTAATCCAATCCAAAATGGCCTAAATACCAATTTTATTCAAATAAAAAACGTTTCTTCAACGCTTTCTCTACAGTCTATTTTATTGTAACCGATATGTGGGAAGTAGCAAATGTATCTTATGCATATAACAGCGACACATTCGTGACTGGTGCGAGCGAGAGGAGGAATTATAAAGAAAGAGAGGTGTACAAGGCATTTTGATTAATACACAGTCATTGCTCAGAGCGGGCTGTGTACCATTGCTAAGTAATGACCACTCCATAAAGACATGGTTAAGGTTAAAAGAAAATTACTTTATCAACGCCTTGTTTTAAATAAATATCCTGTTTCAGGAAATATTATTGTTGTTTCCAATACAAGAGATTGAGATGTTCCGATGTTAAAGATTCTACCGCCTTATTTATTGCTACACAGGTGATGTATTATTGGGTTCATTTATTTTTAAGTAGAGTCTGATAAGGTGGTGATTTCTCGTTTGAATAATGAAGTCATTATTAGATACGAATGGATAAATAATTAAATTAAATTACTACAACCGGAATGAGATATTTAAATGATAATGTAGATACGTACTGTACACTACACAGAATATTGATTTAAACACTCTTCGTCTGTTTGAAAACATGATATAATCTATATACTTATAATAAAACTGTAAAGGGTCGAATTCTGTACATTGAAGATATTTTGAAAATTTTTGTTGGAGGACACTATTTAGTCGATACTGAAGCCAAAACTGTAATTTGTTTAATTTTTGTCTGTCTGTCTGTCTGTCTGTCTGTCTGTCTGTCTGTCTGTCTGTTTCACGACCGGGCATCACGGCTAATCCGCTGGATGGATTTAAATGAAACTTGATATGATTATAGTTCATACCCCGAGGTAGGACATAGGATACTTTTTGTCCCGAAATTCATCATGGTTTCCCTGGAAGACGGCATCAAAGTCCAAACGTTTTTTTAGTTATAATTCATTAACGCGTTGTCCGATTCCATTCATTCTTTTTTTGTTAGAAAGGAGGGTCTTTAAAAATTATTCCATACAAATCTTATCATCATCACTTTTGTAGTTCAGAAATTACAGACATCAGAACCTTTAGCGCTAAGTTCAAGTAGGTAGGTGACTTGAAACTCGGAATGCACAAAGAACCTAGGGCTAGGACGTAGGGCTCAAATAAGACTGGAGTACCCTTACAGCCGTAAATATATATGCTTAGCAGAAGATTTTGTATGGTTTAAGAGTTTTCACTTTTAGGGTGAACGAAAATCATGAATTTATCACCACGTTATACCGTATCGCGCCATCTCTACAAATTATGTGGAACTTGAATGTAAAACTTGGAGATAGGTACTACCGAATTTTTGTTAATAATAATTAATTGTCATGTAATATACTGTTCCTTGACTTTATATTAAGATGGCACTGTTGATGGCACTGTTGAGAACAGATTAAAGTTTTCACTTTTGTGGACATTCCCAGAGTGCCACGTCTTTTTTAGCATCCGCAACATGGAAAGAGTAAAATAATGGTTCACAAATATTTTTAACTCTCAGGTCTTAACTGGTCCTAACCGATTGACCGTTATAGGTCTTTTTATACGTAAAGAAATATATAGCCATTGCCCATTCTGATACTTGGGATTGTATTGAGATGAAGCAAAGATTTTTAACAGACTCTTATGTTGGGCTGGGGAATATTGTTAGTAGAGTATTTTATCCCAGTGGTACCTACCCGGCCGAACTCTGAAAGAAGATTTCTACGACCAGTACAACTTTTGTGGTTAAAAGTACTTTATTATTCTTTACAATTTTTCACATGATTTAATAATTTTTGACATATTTCGTGGTTTCAGAATAAAAATCACAATGAAAAGGACGATTTTAACTGTCGATATTTCGATACATTGGTGCAAGTCGTGGTCACGTAGTGACCACGACCTGTGCCATTGGGTCGAAATATCGACAGTTAAAATCGTCCTTTTGATCTTTCAACTACGTATTAATGAAACTTTATATTTTTTATTAAAAAAAGGAGTTTTCAAAATCACCACAAGATAACCCGTGCGAAGTAAGAACAGGTTTCTGTACAACATCACACCAGAATCCCGCGAAAATCAAGGAATTCTACGGTATATAAAAAAAAAACGTAATTCACGCGGGCGGAGCCGCGGGCAACAGCTAGTATTTTATATTAATGCGATATGTGATAATAAAACCATTTGCAATTTCATTATACTTAACGAAAATAATATTTATAAAAAGGTGACATGGCAATTTTGATAAATAAATGAAACTGGTGATAACATAAGAATTGAAGCCCCTTAAATTTATTTCTCAAAACTGAAATGAAAGAAATTAGATCAAGGTGAACCGTAATGTATAAACTTGCTGTTATAGTATATATTATACAATTATACGACGCAATGGAGGATTTTATTACAACTTGTTCCATTGACGAACATAATCTGCCGGGATTTAATAAAGCAATAATTCCATTAAAAAGAGAGCGAGTTTTGCAAGACATCTCATCATTATTCATTAAATTATTTATGTTAAACTTACTTTTGTGAGATGTGCTTGTATAATAATAATAATCGATACCCTTCTTAATTCACGATTGGCTATACAAATAGCAAAAAATGTAAGACAAGAACAAAAAAGGATCACGAGATGTTAACCATGAGTATCATTGGCTAAAAAGGGTTAAGCTGCAAGACTGTCTTCCACCAAAGGAATGACTAATGGGTTGAGATAATCTGTGACAGATTCGTCTTACTAAAAAAGCCGACGCTTGACAAAGATAAATATGATTATTCGGGTATATCCAACCTTGGAATTTTCGGTTCGTGTTTTAATTACCTGATTTCTCACAACGTGCGTCGTGTCGTATGATGGATTTTATTTAGATTTTTTAGATATGTGAATCATGCATTGGGATTTAGCTCGTATTGAATGAGGATGCTTAATTAATAAATGTGATTTGAAAACATAGCACTTAATGGTGTGTTTAGCAAAATCTCAAGCGAGCTTAATATTTGCATCTCTGAAGGTGTTTAAGTAGGTAGTCACTATTAAAATTAGCAGTGGCTTAATTTTTGATATTTAACTAGTTTTTTTCATATTCCTGTTTTCATATGTGTTATTTTAAATTGTTGTCATCATTGATAGCTCAATACCGTGCTCAGTAATCCTGATATGGTTTGGGCTCCATAGCCTAACACATAGGTATAGTACAAACAACTTGGCTTTTGAGAACTTTCATGACTTTTATGAAATGAAATGAGATGTTTACTGTCATCTTAAATAGGTAAATGACACCTTAACATGTAGAACCATTTAAAAAATTCCCACACCCTTGAAAATCAACCAAATTGTTCCTGTTACCAGAAACATTGGCGTAATTTCTGGTAACAGGAACAGGTGAAATTACACTTTTAATTTCATGAACCCTTGTATTTGTATTGCATTTAAATGAATGGTGGCAAAAAAGACGAAGACAATATCGCTGTGTTGGTTATCAATAATGTTCGGCTAGGTAAGACCGGGCGGCAGTTAGCTGAAATGGTCTCGCCATTAAGGCATAATTCCTTGCCATTTGCTTGCGGCCGGAGGGTTGCTGATGGTCAACCGATTGTGAACTGAGGATATTTCTGTGTTAAGATTGCGTATCTTCGTTCAGTGTGTGCGATTAGAACGACAGATTTTACGTCTTGGCACTTTGTGAATTTTAATTTGCACTTGTTCAGAGCTTGCTGGATGAAACGCCTAATACATCTGATTTTTCAAGGTTTTTGACAACACTAAAATTTCTATAGAGGTTTGGCAAATAAACAAATACAGATGAAGGTCATGACGACCATAAAAGTTTGGAGTCTCCTTTTGCTCATACTGGATGATCAAGCACTTAAATAAATGATATTAGAAGTGCACCTAGTTGAAAAACATGTTCTGGCTGAAAATTTTACGCTTACAAAAAAGTGTTCATTCATTGTCATATGCAGCCATAATCAAAGATCAGATAGCCAAATTGATTGCCTTCTGGGTGAAGATTCCACTACAAGAAAGGGGCGAAGTTATACTGACGATACTGACGATGCACTGCCTTTGGCCAGTCACGTTCACAAATACACCTGAATGCGTATAGTAAGGACCAAAGAGCGGTTACACGGAATGGTCTCACCGTACCCGACTAATTTCTTGCCATTTGCCTGCGGCCAGTTGATGCGATGGTCAAAGTGATTGTTTTCTGTTGAGATGCCCTCGCAGTATACTCTCCTAAAATTGTTTAAATTATAACTCTCATGGAATAACATAAGCAAAACTAAAGTTTCTTTTAAAGATTTCTGAGCCCAGAAAGCATTACTCGATCAGTGGAACTCGTACGATCCCCATATTCTATTGAACTACTAGTCGTTTACGTTACTTCCCATAACGAGATTGACCAGAAGATAATGTTAAAAAAAATACATTTATGAATTATGATGTATCAAAAGTAGAAAGGAATAAACTTGTTAACTTTGAACTTGAAAGTAGGTAAAGGGCATTCTTGGAAAAGAAAGTAAAAACAAAAGCAAACATGTCATGCAGTTCCTCCCCGCACCCACATCAATCACCGCCATATTTGCTATTGCTTGTAATCTGTGTGCCCAAACTTCACCCTAAAAGGACGGTGTCCTGTATGGGACAAAAATCGACTCTCACGGAAATTATATTGAAATTCAATACACAATAAATGGCCGCTGTCAAAAACTTGCTGTTCGCTCCTACGGTCATCCCTAAGCTATCTGTGTCATTTGCCATTGGAAACGCAACTCTCCCTTTCCTTTTTCTCCGCAATAATCGGCTTAAGAATAAAAGAGATAACGATATATAGTGGATTTAGCGCGCTTTTGTCACAAGGACTGAACTAATTTTTCATCATACGGCCCACGACAATAACAAATGCGTCCGAACTGTCTCCTTCTTTAATAATACTTTTTATTTTTTATTTCAAGGGTAGTTCGCCCTCCGAAGAATGAAGATTTTCATCCGCGGGGAAAAATTGGAAGCAGCTTAAAATGCTATTTGTTTCTAAAGCTTTTTAACGCTGTTCTAATTAAACGAGACAACTTTCGGGAATAGCAATAATGCGCACGTCGTTAAAGAAATACCTTTCAAAAAATGTTTACCTTAGTGTTCGAAAGGTTTTTATTACAGGTTTAGAGTGACAATATAATTGATTCTATTAAACCACTATTCGACACAACAACAACAGCGGGGTGGCAATAGGCAAGAAAATTGGGCGAGTAGCTAGCAAAAGCGAAATGGTCTTGGTTCCAGGTTCTACATTCGTGAAAGTGATTTTACTATTACACCAGAAAGTTGCTGTATTAATAAATAATATTATAAATAATATTATAATATTATAATAAATACATAATATTTCTTGCAGATGAAGGCAAAGGTTCCGCAGCTTATTCCGCAGTGATGCATCGACTCGCTATATTCAGTCATGCTATGTTACGATTTGACAAGCAGTAAGCGTCAATACGTCCACTGTCCAGGGGACATCAACGATTCCACTAACACTAACAATATAGTAAAATTACTATGTGCTGTCATATTTTGCTATAAAGAATAATGAAATGAGCGAGACATTCATCACCTAATTTTAAATGGCAAATTGGGAAGCACTACACCAGCCAATGTCTGGTGAAGTGCTTCCCAAGACTTTGTGTTGCGATATCGTACAACACACTGCACTGCCCTCATCATTTTAGAACATCAGTCCTTAGAAGTTCATATTGTCAGTAATACCATCGGCTTACAGTGTCTTTTAAAAAGCATTACCTACTGATTTCCAGCGAAATAATTGACATAGCGGTGGTACCTATACTTGGAAGAACTCAACAGAAGAGTGCTATCACCAGTTACTTAGGAACAATATTTAACAAAAACATATCGAAATCAGCACAATTTATCCCTTGCCTACTTTTCCTGACTGCGCTTTTATTCTAAGTATGTCCACGGACATTTTTCGTCGGTATTTTTTTCGTTAATACCTACCCACAAACACCCTCCGCATTATAATTCGGCTCCCCAGATCAGCTCTGTGCCGATCAATCTCTGTACGAATCTGTCATGTTCGGTTTATGAGAAAAATTGTTAGAATGCGCCTTACCCCAGCCTCCCCTTCGCTATGGTAAACAGTTGGGTTACTTTATATAGCTGATACAAGATGTATTGATAAATAATTTGAAAGTATGAGAGGCTAGTTTTTATTGGGATTGATCAACCGCACTTATTATTTTTTTACTCTTATTTACTCCTATTTACTCTTAACATGGCTCTAAATAATGTTAGTAAAATATTAAGAGGAACATTTAAGATGCCAAGTAAAAAATATGGTACTTGGACGTTTTAATATAAAACGAAGCTAGAAACCTAATTTAATTTTGGTGTAGTTTTTATTAAACTCAAAAGCGATTGTACTTATTTAATCTTTCAATATCTGGTTGACCGAGCTTCGCTCGGTAGTTTAACTACTGGATAATAGATGGCAGCAGAAGTGCTTCGCTCGGTAGTTTAACTACTGGCTAATAGATGGCAGCAGAAGTCATATTTTCATTTTTTTTTTTTTGGTAAATTCGACATTTACTAAAAATGAATCCTAGCTAGATCGATTTATCGCCCCCAAAACCCCCTGTATACTAAATTTCATGAAAATCGTTGGAGCCGTTGCCGAGATCCAGATTATATAGAAATATATATATATACAAGAATTGCTCGTTTAAAGGTATTCGTTGGAGCCGTTGCCGAGATCCAGATTATATAGAAATATATATATATACAAGAATTGCTCGTTTAAAGGTATAGGATATAAGTAGGCAGTGAGTAGTAGAGACACATTTGGAATGATGTTTTGTACCTAAAAGATCGAGCAAGAAACTCGGCAGATACACTTGTCAAAATATGCAACTTTGTTATACAAAAATAATGAATTATGTGTTGTGTATGCTCATTATAGTTTCCTGTGGACCGACGGAAGTGGATCCATATAATATTTTAAAGATTCTTGGTAATTAATGAAATCATGAATTGTGTAGGTGTATAGGTACGTAAGTAACTACCAACAAAAACCTTTAACAAAACAGATATGATGTGGTTTGATATATGTAGTTGTTTTTAACTTTCCAAATCTCAGGAATATTGAAAAACAGGATAAAGACACAAATTGAAAATGAGGGAAAATTCTAAAAACATCATCGAGAAAACACTTTTGCAGGAGGTAATTTTGTCTAAGCATTGGGCCAATGCGACGCGGCGGTTCCCACGAAACCTTCCAACTTTCAAGCCCACGTTAATTTTGTTGTCATAAAACCAAGTTCCAAGCAAAAGTAGCTTTTATTATCATGTCAGATAGCAACTACATTTTTTTGTAACATTTTCAGAACTGCAAAGTGCTATTCGAATGTTACGAGTATCTATAGGTATTTTGAGAGCTTGCGCTAATCGACTAGAAAAAATATTTGCCGATTCAGCCCCCGCTTTTTTGCCGCTGATAAATGTGCTCGGAATATGTATCTTGTAATTTGGAAGTAGTTTTTCCTTTCTTTCATTAAGTAGCTACCGGGAAATTTCTTTTATTCCGAGAATGGGCGTAATTTTCTACGAGAGAAAAGCTTTCGCAAACAATGCCTCCGCTACGTAAAAAGTTGCTGACAGGTACGTAGGTAAGTACCAGAAGTATTTGTTCTTTTTATATTTTTCAAGTCGCAGTAATAAAATAGGTAATTTGGGATAAAACTCAAGACGCGGGAATTGCAACCAGGACACTCAGCGTTGGCAGAGCCACTACCAACAATATATAACAATTGCATTTATTTTAAACTATATAAGTTAAACTATTCTAAGCTAAATTAAACTAAACTGTGCTAAACTATACCAGGATAATTATATAGCGCTTGACTGTGATCGCACCTGAAGGAAAGTGATGATACATTCTAAGGTGGAGCGCGCTTGCCTATAGGAGATGCCTATTCACTCTTGATTTGAAGGCGCCCAAGTTGTAGGTGGTGGGAAAGACAGTGCCTGGTAGGTATTGCAAAAATGATTAATTATTATTAAGAATGTATTGGAAACGATCCATTGCGTAAGGTCCTAGTAGAAAACGAAGTGCCTGCAAAAACTCGAGACAAGGCTACAGGGTTCACACATAGGTATAAGTATATTATACTAAGTAGGTGTACTGTCAAGCCCTAAGGATAGGAGGTGGGTATTAACCTTGGTGAATATCCTCCTACGTCAGAAAACACGCATTAGGCCAGCGGGCACGGCGCGGCAAATGGCGGGTAGATATTGAAATTCAAATGGCCGCTCATGATTTAGTATTCATTTGCCGTGGAGGCTTCACCCCGGTTTAGGTTTCGCCAGGCGTCGTCTTCTCGTACATCATAGCGTGCCACGCTTCACTTCGGCGGGATGGAGGCACAACGAGCGACAGGGTTATGTAACATAGCGATTTTCACAAAGATTTTAAAGCTATACTTCATAGCTTACTACCTATTCCCAGAGACCCAGACCTACCAATGTAGACAAAAATATCATAATAATCGGTCAAGGCGTTTCGGAAGAATGTGGTTACAAAGACTGTAACACGCGAGAACTTTTATTTTTTAAGAAGATTTGAGAACACACACTTAATAACTTAGTAAAATTATTTATATGTAAGAAGCATACGGTAGTCCATCATATACTACACTTGAATTGAACAACTTAAAAGTTGATAAAGGTACTTATACAATTTTTGTTTTTTAAAGAAATTCAAAAGATTCCGACCATATTTTAGGCATATGAAACAAAAAGATTCGGAGTCTAATTTTATGTACCTAAGTATCTTCGCATGTTGAAGCATAACTAAATAAGTGTTAACACGTAGCTAAGTTGCCTAGAAATATAAAATTAATAATTATTATCGGTCCCATTTCGACAACTTGGTGCGACCAATAGGTACTTAGTTAGTATTGTACCTGTAGCAAACAGTCGCTGACTGCGCGGCAATCAAATCAAACAGACAGCTCTGTTAAATATCTGTCTGTCACTTTTTAAGGCAGGGCTGAGTGCCTGACGGGCAATAAGCGCCGTCCTGTTTCCCCATTTAGTTGCTCCGCGGGCAGCGACTGTTTGCTTCGCAGCTGGTAAAGTAGTAAATAAAATACCTCATACATAATAATCAAACTCGGTGTGCCCGAAGCCCACACAAGTTGACGGCATCGTAATCCCAAAAGATTTCCACTTTGAGCGCGCATCGGGTCCCGTCTCAGCCGCTACACATTCCAAATAATAAACAGTTCTACCTATGCCGTTTGCTGGATAATATCACTGATGGCCACATACAAAATACATAATATACTAGCTGACCTGGCAAACGTTGCTTTGCCCTTGGGGTCTATAAAAATTAAAAATAGATAAATTGAGATTTAAACTATCCTATCTCTCAAGTTGGATCGAACTGCACATGGTGTGCGAATTTTATTATAATCGGTTAAGTGGTTTAGGAGTCCATTGAGGACAAACATTGTGACACGAGATTTATATATATTAAGATAAGATTAGCCGCTATTTTGACAACTAAAAAAACTATGCTAGAGCAGATAACTAGATTTAGATCGTCGGTTTCATTTTTCCTGTAAAATATTGTAGGAATATAATTTCATTAATAAATACCTACAAGTAATATACATATAATAATTATTTCTTTATTTAATAGTTCAGATTATTCGATTCGTAAACTTAGGTGACAAGTAATACGTAAGTAATCATTACGCAAAAATAAATAAAAGTTTGTTTTAGAATGTAAACATATCACTCAGCATTCATCCACTGCATTGATTGAAGGACAAACCAAAGAACCGTAGGTACCTATATGTAGATAAGACCTTAAACTTTTAGTTCATATTTATTATTTTTTCAGTTCACTACAAAAGGAATAAAATATGTCTATCAACGTAGGTGTCCAGGGACTTGTTTGCAACAGCTATAAGCTTAGCACATAACAAATGATCCAAGAAAGAAAGTGCATATCCGTTGCTGACCTTAGAATACGAATACCTGTACCAACTGTCGTCTATCTCATAGGATTAAATTATATTTTAACATTCATCGCTGCCACGACTAGAGGATTTCAGATGTTACTTCTATGTTAAAGTGCAATGAATGTTAAAATCTGGTTTATGTATGGGTATTCATGGGAGCCATTCTCTTAGCAATAGTGCATTGCGACTTGATCCATTTGCAGTGCGCCGTTGGGCCTTCGATTGATGTTCTCACGACGGTGGACGTATGGCGGTCGTTATGCACCTAATGTCAATGCGACTGTTCGCCACTGTTCGTCTATTTCTACTCATTGAAGGAAGTATATTTCTGTGTCGCTGCTGAAAAAAGGCGTACGGAGTTGTGCTAACGTTTGAAACTGTTGCAGTGAATTGACGCTGTAGGTTATGTGTATAGACATAAGACATTTTACTACCGATGCGTGCTTATTTTATTAATAAGGAATCATATTTTTTGCATGCCCAATAAGAACTGAAACAATATACAAGGCTATAGGGATATTATTTCAGGGATAAGGACTGTCTATGCAGTCTTAATACAAAGAGAGAGTATAGCTAAGCTGGCGACGACGAAGTAATTCTTAATCGAAGAATTCGAAACAATCAATGTGAAATTTAGAAATAAGTCGTATTAATCGAACAAACCATCGTGATATATTGCTATCTGCTTCACCTATTTACTCATCCCGAAGTTCAACCCTTTTACTAACTGATTTGGGAACACTGCGTAGGTTCAAGCGCGGTTGAACCATAAATCCACCTCGGAGGCTCGGTCGCACGGAAACTTTTTGAATTATTAGTTTTAATTTCCGCCTAAGATCCGCCACCCGGATCTGTCATATACATACGTAGATATTACATATTTTGTATATACATCGGTAAATAAGTGGGTAGTACGTGTGAGACTGTGTGATCAGTATTCAACACGAAGGTGCTGGTTTAATAGCAAATAGTAGCTGCAGTTCACTCATGGAATTGCCGTTATTATTAATTAAAAATTGATAATAAAAAAGTGAGGGCAAAATTCAGAGCCAAAAATTAAAAATATTGTTGAGCATCCCTCCATTGGAACCTCACTTAAAGATCATTGGTGGCGATTTTAAATATTTGATTAATTTTTAATAAAGGTTGAAGAAGGATCTCTCACTGTGAACACATTGCAATATTTGCCATTACTTTTCCTTCACTTATCCGCGAGCAAATATAAAATCTAATACTAAAAGATTTTTCAGGGTGTAACGTCGGTTCTCAAGCAAAATAAATGCATTTATTAGGCAGGTTTAATCAATAAAACAACAAAAACCAACTTCTTGAAAAACACTAATTACACCTTTGTATTACAAACAAAACCACCTCATAAAGCTCATAAGTAAAGCAATATCCAATCATCAGTTTTCTTAGCACTCCATTAAAATTAGGAGCTTATTATGGAACGCATTCGTGATTATGTGAAGGCGGGGTCGCCACCGGGCGAGTGGATGTTTGTTCACTTTATTACCACTGCAGATTGTATTCGAGATACGTGAGCAAATAACGTGTGCGAGATAATACATAAACGATTTTCAGAATAGTGGTATTAAAATACGGATTATAAAATGGTGGGCCGAGCGCCGTTTACGTTCCCCGGCTGAAGACGTGAAGGGTAAAATTTGAGATTGGCTTTTAAATAAGTTATTAAAATATAATATGTATATTCACAACGTTTAAAGAAAGCATTCATCATTCGTTTTTATTAAACAAAGTTGTATGAACTTTTTCTTTTAATGATCAACAAACATGATTTGAGATTATGTAGCATATAATGTGATAGTATGAAAAGAGTGGATAGAAGCAGCACACTTAGCAACAGTATACCTGTCTACATCCAGCAGTGATCTTCCATCGTATCAAAAAGAAATATAAACTAACAAACGGTCGTAAGGTTAATATAAGTAATATAGCTAAGGTTAATAGACTCATAGTCTTAAATAAAGGTAGGTACATATATTATGTAACCATTACAGATCGTACATCACACTCTATTATACAAAAACCTTAACCTATGTACTCTAATGATACTATTCTGATATACCAGATTTAAACGGGAATACATAAAGTACATTGCTACACCTCCATCAACATTATAATATAAGTGGTAGATATCCATAGTAATTTGGGATTATAATGCGATTAGACCTAATCGAATGTCAATTGCATTACCAAGCACGGCATACCTTCCGAAAACGCTATATCTAAATAGAATCAACAGGGTGCGTTTAATAAATGTGTCCCGTGGAAACTCCGTGTTTTCATCGTACGCCATACCCACGCGTGTTTCCACATTTTTCACGATAAATCATATTTTTTCACGGGTGGTGCCGGTTTTTGCGCAGTCCTCTCGGTTTGTTGGAGCGTACTGTCAATTTTTTTCACTCGGACATGGGAGTTTGCACTTGGCCGTTTTGCTTTTGTTTTGTACAGTGGATTTGTGATTAATAATAACCGTGGCAGCGGAGTGAGATTGAGTAACCCGAACGCCGCTTTCGAAAGTATTTGTCTCACTTACAAACCGAGCGAAGGTAATGGTTGACTTTCTAAAGTTACTATTTCGCATAGAAATAAAATATGAAAGTAAAGAGTAGAGACTAATTGAAACAGTAATCTGTTAGTTAGCCCAATATTTACTGACTTACACGTCGAAAAAAAATTAGCTCAGATAAACCTTAAAACTAACTCAGATTGCAAGAACAAAATATTTATTCAATGTAGAGTCACATCTGGCCATCTTATCTCATAAATCATCTTATCTCATCATCTTTAAAAAAAAATACCTACCTACACTTAAGCAAAATCGCTTGGTATATGTAAAATGTAGGTATATCGCGTCATAACAAATGATATTCGAACTGCGATGAAATACTACGCCACGCTGCTGTATATATTTTAATTTAGCTACCTCATCGCGAACGATTTAATTTAATTGCCAAATCATTAAGTTAAGCACAAAGTATTAGCGGCACTAGCGCAACCGAATTAATAAAGCATAAACAAACAAATCAATGACGTGTCGTATGGTAAAAATGGCGGACATACTTAATACATGCTCATAAATTAAAGCGTTGGTTCGAAATTAAGACAACAAGCCTCTTTAATCTACAATAAATGGTCGTCGCTCCGAGACCGGTTCCGGAGATGGAGGCGTAAAAGAAAAAGAATAATCCGGTCCGAAGCAGGTCCAAAATATGATAGGCATCTATAATATAATACAACATGGCCGCTAAGCCGCTGCATCGCTCTCTGTCCCTCGCACGGACCCCGCATAAGCCTATTACACTTTATTAGGCTGACCACATGTGGAGTATCCGCTAAGCCTAACCTTGATATCATACTCTCGATTATACAGCATGTTTCTAAAAAATCATCATATTATAAAAAAAGTGTCTTTATATCCTCTCTAAATCTACTCCAGTTCTTGAATTTTACTGTCAACGACGTAAGATAAATACTTATAATTTGAGAGTAATCTTAATAAAACAAGAATGGATTATAAAAAATTAAAACCGACCGAAGAAATATGGAAATGACTTTAATAAATTAATTTTAACAAAAATTGAATTCTCAATGAAATGCATTTACAAATTGCAATAAATTAATGATTTTGACTTATCCGAATGAGTGTTTAGAATATTACCCCGTGGAGAATGGGCAAATAATATGATAGGACGTAACTGAAATTGTAACTCAAACACTTTTCTAATGCTTCGAAATACAATGCACCGTAACATCCTGTATACGTTAAGGCAATCCCTCCTCGCCGTCCGACCAACCGTCGGGCCTCGGCCACAGCATTCCACATTATTACGAGCACCACCTTACAAAAATAAAACCGCTCACAATCCTACCTGGCCACAAATCTCGGGGAAAATAACACAAGTGTATACCAACCTTATTGACATCTCCCTGATATGCTGATACATAGATTTATGGGGTCCATTTTATATTACTCGTGTGATATACGTTTATGCCATCACATACTTTCTTATTTTAAAAACAACTTCAATAACGTAGTTTTCAAAAAATATACTCAAAGATAATTTTGTTTTGATAAAGTTTTAATATTTTATCACTTTGTTTAACTGTATAACATGTTTTAGATATATTTTATACTTAAGTGAAACTGTATGACTGGTAGTGATCAAGATCGTCGAAATACTGAGCTTTTAGAAGTGAAATAAAGTGAAAATGAAACTATTGGGCTTTTGTTGTTCGCGAATAATATTCAAATGGTCCGGTAACCCGCAGGTGGTCGATTGTTCATACGCTTATTGTTTTTACGTTTCTTACATAATACCATTCAAGTGTTTTTGTTCTTCGGTGGTCACTTTCGCTTGCATTCTTGCAAATTTTGTCACACCTTTTAGAATCGCCATTGAAAGAAAAAATTGCATTTGATGTTTTGTTTTCGTGTTTGTGGCCAGTGACCCTTTAAGATGATTGTAATGGATTGTAAATCAGTGAACACTTTCTTTTGGAAAGGATATTATAAAGAAAGTACCTGGTACAATTTTGCACAGTACTTTAAAAGGGAATTCGTTCAGGTTTTTATATTGTGCCAACGAAGTTATCTGCAGACACCTATAGGCTATGCCTTTTTCCTTCGCCTTCAAAGTTTTTTTGGACGCATGCTCTAATTTCGTCAGCTTTAGGACTACAAGTCTAGAAATTTTGTAACATATTTTAGTGCCTATATGTAATTGTCATCTTTCAGTCAATTTATGTTAAGTTACAGTTAACACTTCTTTATTACTTGCATAAGTAAGTACAAATTAGTATGCGGGTTTAAGGCTTAAGAGGAAAATGTAATCTTAGGTAACACTTGTCTCATGGTTACATAAAGATGTAACCATGAGACAAGTGTTACCTAAGCAAAGACAGTGTAATTTTAAGAAATATTTATGAATTTTTCAACGTTAGTAGTAAGAGTCTAAATAATGCGGGTAAAGTCACAGTCGAAAGCTAATCTTAATAATTTTAATCAATTACAAGAGCCAATAAAACTGTATCCGGATGACATGAGCACGGTATAACAGATGTCTCGCTGACGTTATAAATGACTATAACAAAATAAATTGGTATTTTTAGATATATCGCATGCTTCCGTTACTAATATTATGTATTTTAAGACTTTGGTAAAACTTTGTTTATTCAACAAAAATATATAAATATAAAGAAAATCTAGGAATAAAACTTTAAGGAATAATACCGCCCTCTTTACACTTTTATTTTTGTGTACCATAGATTCAGACCTCTTTTTCTCTTGTTATATCATAGTTGTATCAATGAGGTAAGAGAAGATCAATGTAGTTGTATACTCTTCTTTTTAAGTTTTTAAGTAGATACCCAAATCAAGTAGGTACCTATAAAATAAATGAATGTAAGATTATTTTATAATTGTCAAAAGCAAAGTCGTGGACATAATCTCTAGGTATACAAAAGGAAAAGGATTTTGACCATGGATGTATAGGATCCAGTATCAGCTGAATCAAATGTAAACTTTTTTATGGACTATATCAGTCTCCACGTTAACTCCTGCAATTATTATTTCTTAGTAAAAATTCGGGTTCTAAGGTACCTAATGAAACTTGAAGTAAAACAACTTATATCTACCTACTTCTCTATAACATTTTTATGACAGAAAAGATGCATTGAAAAGAAAGTATTTTTTTTACCTAAAATGGCATTCCGGATTGGAAATTAAATAAATTAGTTAATGCTTAATGCTTCTCGAGATTATTTTTCCTGCAATATTTTGGTTTTGAATAGTGAGAAAACTTGTACCAGCTTTGCTCTTCCTCCTTCCTAACTTACTTCACCTATAACCCATCACGGAATTCTTAAAAAAAATTCCCATGCTTTGCTTACTTAAGCGTGATCTTTAAATTTTAAAAATAAGTAATTACTGTCTCCTAAAATACCACGATTCATGTCGTAGGAAAAAAATAAAATCGACAACTTTCTTATAAAATTGGCTAGTCTGTAGCTTCTTTAAATCGAAGACACGCATGACCGCGAGGGCAGCAAAACAAAGCGCTTAATTCCATTGAACCACCATTATCTAATAACCAAGCACACCATCCATCATGGCGTCGAACGTCCCCTTCTTACTTCCATATCATTAATCAGTATCTATGAACGCAGCGCCGACACTTGTGTGTCGAATTTTATACTTTTTTCTACTGATAATATTGACTTGAGGGATGCTCACGACATTTGCTTGTAAGTTGTACACGCCGAAAATTCTGAATTTTATTAAACAAAGCCTAATGATAAGTACACTGATTTTTTATTTCATGAATTGGAAGGTATGAGAACGTTGACTCATATACTGACACAGTCGAACCTGAGTAAGTGGGGACTGGGTAAGCGAGAAAACAGTTCCGTCATTTTGCCCTCCTAACTCTGAAACTTAATTTAGTGAGAAATCTCTAAAAGAGAACAAGAGACTGATCTCCGTCTTTTAGCTCTCACTTAACCAGGTTTGACTGCAGGTAGGTATTGTAAAGCTGAAAAGTTTGTTTGTTTGGTAACACACTAATCTAACTGAGAAATTCTATTTTTGATAGATAGTACATATTCGAATCGAGGAAAGCTATTGGCTATATAATGTCACGCTATAACCAATATGAGCGGAGTAGCGATGAAAAACTTTGAAAAATGGGAAAACTTATATTTTGAAGAGCTTCCGTTGCGTGCGTTGCGTAAATTACGCAAAAATAATGTATGACAGAATTGTTCTTCTTTAAAAGATCTAAAAAATCCACGGCAGCACGTATCTATCTTTCAAGGTTGACAAGAAATCATTATAACAGGATATGTAAAAACATAAATTCATGCGGGCGAAGCCGCTGGCAACCGCTGGTTTAGTAATGTTTGCAGCTCAGCGATTGAGTAGGTATACCTACACGCTTAATGAGTCTAAATCAAACTTCTAGGTTGCTCTCCTCAGTGTCTTAATATTATCAGGTTGACAATTATTAGACGTATACATACACTGGATCCGTCGGACCGCGCGAAAAAATGTCACCAGTTTACTGGTGTCAAAGACGTTTGTTTTGACACCGACAGAGTCAGTTATAAGTCAGTTATAAGATGACTACCTATACATATACCTACTTGTTTTAGCCCACACGCGAGTTTTCACAGGGATGATTCCGCCAACTTGCGGTGTATTGTATTATAGCGGAAATTTTGGCAAGATATGGCTACTTTTTCTTGTATGAAGAAGGTTGACGTAAACGTAAAATGTTCCGATGGGCTCATCCTCAGGTTCATATCGGTGGGTGTGACTATTAACTCCTAGGTTTAATGCGTCTAATAATTGAATCAAATCAGACCAGGAATGCAGAAATCAGTCCCAGGAAGTTAGATTAGCATCTCCCATCACTTGGCAGCATGACGTGAATTCCGTCCAATAACACGGGGGCTACAGCCGACAAGCGGGCATTCGAACATTTCCACTCATCTACTATGGCACGCAATCGTTTTGCTATTGCACGCCCTGATCGCAGCGTTGCCTTGTTGCGACGTGTGATCTAAGAGGCTACCATGTTGTTATACGAGGGTGTTGAATGAAGCTGAAAATTATGAAGTCGTTCTTCTGTGTTACAAAGTACTGCATACATTATGGCACATGATAATTCATAGAAAACATTTGGGCATTTCTACGGTTTATTCAAAATTCCGCAAATTCCGTAGTGGTAGCGATCCTGCCGTATGCGTCAGAACTTCAGAAGTCGTGGGTTCGATTTCCACAACTGGAAAATGTTTGTGAAAATGTACGAATGTTTCCAAGTGTCTGCTTGTTTTTCAATATATTGTAGGTATTATTTATATTAGTTACATGATAAATGGAAACTAAACATATCTAGGTATTATGTACCTATATATTATAGTGAAGTTATATAGATTAGTCTGATGTGAGAAGATGAGTTCTTATGGAAAAATCAGGAGAAACATTGGTTTTATACTTATAATATATGGTAAATTAAAAAAGATCAAATCAAAATTGTTTACATAGGCCTAACATATATACACGCTTATAATTAGTATCCATTCAAGACTCCACAATCTCTTGTGCTAGTCGCGTCGCTTCCACGAGGCGGCCGCGTCGCTGCCGGTCGCATGTCGCATACCAACGCCTGCTTCGTGTTCCCGTGTGTCGACAGCTATTTGTCAGCATCGATCGCGCTTGCCATCACTCCACTGGTTGTCCAGAGCGTAGTGTACCTATCTACTGTACTATGTTCACCAGTTAATTATTTTTGGTACTAATGTACTAATAGGTACACGTATGTAGGTAGGAGGTTAGTTTTTCTTGACGCTAATCCTGACACTACTGCAGGTGCCGCACAGTAAGTAAGTATCCTGTGTACTAGTACTTAGTAGTAGTCTAGTAAATACTTATACGATATGATAAATACCATATGCGCAGCTACTTCGCTTAAGTTTCCGGTTTCAGAGCTAAGAAGAATTTTGAAAAATATTTCTTTACGTCTTGTATACTTATAAAAGAGATCTCTTTGCATTGAATTAAGTACTTACAGTTTTCTAGAATCAAGAGTTAAGATTTGTAAATGATGAGTCTGTGAGTGGGTGTATCCGGATAATTTTTATATTCTCGTATCGTACAAGACTTTAGTGATAATAATTTTAGTAGCATATTCACAGATTTTAAACATGTGATATTAGTTTACTAACAAGCGTTCCACAGTTAAAGTTTCTTAGTGAAGCACTGCGGGATGGTAATGAAAAATATTTATATAGGTAACAATGGTTACTATTACCTACATTTATTAACAAACGCAATCGATTAATTTGTGTCGATTGCAAATAGGCTACCTACCTAGGTACCTGTCTATATGAGCAATGGGAAATAAAATTGAAATTTTAACACTAGTTGCATACTCATTTTAATGGAAACCTACCTCACAGTATAATTACTTATGGCATTTTAATATTAAAAGAGAATCACACGACGTTATAATTACAGTTCCTTCAGACAAGTTATTCGAGAACTTAAAGTAGATCGATTTGTCTCGCTTCTTTTTTCTTCAAGTGATTAAGTTCGCAATTAAAAGTACCCAACGACTTAAGGTTTCTCGATCGGTCAAGGAAGTTCGCTTTTGAACAAATAGAATCCACAAAGATAATACTTATTAGTTTCACCTTTTTTATTTAACAATTTTATTCCATGTCTTTTATCTTGTTCAGTTATCGAGCAAATTTTTGAGAATTTTCAGTGGGGTGATAAATATTGAACCATTTAAGAATGACATAAAATCATGTACTTATTTTTTTCACTTTAAACTTGGATTGTTGCATAATGGTTAAAAGCATAAAGTATATGTACCTTACTTACTTACTTACCTTTAAAATACTCTTCACCGACTTTTCATTAATTCATGTTTCACGAAACCATATTGTTAGTTTTAGGTATATAGTAGATACGTAATTAGTACAAATATATACTTACATTATATGTATACAACGACTCCAGAAAAAATGTAACTAATGTGTAAGGTCGTGATTCACTAGTAAGACGTAGCAAACACTAACAAACATACACTTTAAATGTTCAAGTTTGAATGTGTATGCGTTAAAATGTTATTACATTATAAACATTGGGTTAAATTTTGAGCTCGCACAAATTTTATACCAATTTATTTTAATAAGTATTTAACTAGATCCGAGCTCAGGGTTATGTTATAGACAGTGGGTATTAATTAGATTGGTTTCAATGCGCATTTAATAGAAGTGGGCGTAATCGCATGTCGTGATTGCGTGCAAATTAAACCTTAATGATTCTGATCGTTTACCGAGCTATGATTAACAATGATTATGATTAAGTATCAGCACGGGATTCACTTTTACGAGTGGGGTTGGGGGTAACAGAAAATGGTATCAGAAAATATATATCAGTAGAAATGATAGATAAGTAGTACGTACTGAAGTAAGAAACTGACATAGATTTTAAGTTTTAATAAGATCCTAGGAAACATAATAATTTGAAATAAAAGGTAAAAGCATAGATACAAGCAGATAGGAAATCCCGCAATATATAGCTTCAAGTACGTACCTATCTATACGATCTATGTACCAACGTATCCTTGGCTATGGACGTGAGCTATGAAATCGATTATGTAATAAACAACTTTGGCAATTTTAGTGATTTTTAACATTCTTATTCGACGACGGCCTAAGAGGATTCAAAAGCAGCCCATTTCAATTTTTTTTTATTTGATTCAAGCTTACGTCCAAGGTCCATTCGTCAAAGCTACAGTATTCCCTTAGATAGTGGGCAAATAATTCCACATAAACCAAAATCGATTAAGAATAATCGATACTCGGTAGAGGAGGCTGGGGGAGGTTGTCTCTGCAGCGGGCGTTGACTAATCGAGACGCGTCCGCGCGGAATAAGAGTGATTGCACGGCGCGGTCGTATGCCCCTGCCCTACCTACACAAGCCGACATTATTTAAGAAATCAGCCTGCCAGAGCGGCAACGGAATTTACCGCCTACTCTATATTTTGTTCGAGCTGAACTCTTAGCTCGTTACCTTCATAAAGAAAAACTCTATTACAGTCCTATTCTACACCAGGACATTGCTCGCTAACTGAAATATCGGTTTGCCCACCATAATTTTATAGACTAACCGATAAAGCACATAAAATCTGACTATGACGTTTAAGGTTTGCCCATGCATTGTGTAAGGAAAACGTATTCATTGTTATCGTAATCGTTTACAAATTCTGCTCGCTGATTGGTTCCCTGATTTACGTCAGCCAATCGGGGCGCAGAACTTGCTAACGATTAATATAGCGATGAATAAGTTTTTTTATGCAATCGGTTCCCAGATCGGCTACTGCTGTGAGCTGTCTGTATCCCCGTCGTGTTAAATAGGTACTTACTATAGAACTTGACCGTTGTGAATCGGATCTTATGACTGTAAGAAGAGAAGTACCCAATGGAAAAGGCCCTATTTAAAAATTTAATTATATGGGTAAGATGAGCCTAAGTGCTCTTATCAAATGTCTGCACTATTGAAAATCACGCAGTCATAGTCTATAGCTATATATGTTAATGCAATTCCTAGCCAATTTAATCTCCTATCTCTATTCTGGGACTTTCTGCGTCACTATTACTTTTTACCAACGATTTTCGCGATTTTAACTACCCATGCAACTGGACGTACCTAGGTATTAGTGAATAGTAAAAAATTACGACTACTATAATCTCATTTGAAAGTTTAGTGACTTCTACATAGTTACATACCTGTAAGGTTATGAACTCTCAACAAAGACGCTATTAATAATAATAAGACGGCTAAAACTCCTCCTTCCATTAATAAGAGATAAAATTATCGGCTGTAGAGACATCTTTTGGGTTAATGCATATACACATGTTATTTTTTATCCAGTAACTAGCATCGTAAGCCGGTAATAAATTACATTATTATCGGCTAGCTTCATCTGGTGCCTGTCAACGTGGTCATTATTGCCGTTTCCATCAAAACAAGTTTTACCAATATAATTTATCTATTCTTCAACGAACACCAGCTTTATCAAAATTCATTACCTGTATTTTATATACGCGTCTGTTATCGCGACTTTTCTCACTGCCACGTTATAATGAAGAGTTTAAATTTAGGCGTAATGGTTGACCAATAAGATAAAAGCGAGAGAGCTACGATTGCAAATACTAAACTGCGATTCCATTCCCCTTATTACCTGAAGCATAAGCTTTGAAATATCGACATTCAGCTGTGACATTAAAGTGGTAGGATCGTAACGACGGACGCATGGACCGCGGCATACAAAGCAGTCGGCTACCAGAATAAAGTTATCTCGCGATATATCCCTGAATTAATGACCAACTCGTTACTTGTGTATTGAGATGTTTAGAACATAATAATTTTGAAGTCGTCGAACTTTTTTAACTTAAATAACGGGGATAACTTGGAATTGGTTTTCGAAGAATTTTATACATTGTTAAATAGAGGGTTTTATATAAGAAACATCTTGTTCCCATAATTTACCTATATTTTAGTTCTTATGCCTCAATCTACGAAGCTATATAAATACCTACTTACCTGTAAATAACAAATATCTGGAAAGGCGATCTATTACATTTTTATTTGCTTCAAATAGCTTATTTATATACTTACGTAGCTGTCATAGATTGGCAAACTTATGTTGCGAAGATTTTACACTGCATAAGTATAATATAGAAACGGTGACAACTGACAGTCTAATGGAGACTATAGTTGCATGGAGCTAAATTGTGTACCTATTTAACAGGCCATGGAACTTTTCCAATAGACCTTGATGACTGATTTCTATCACATAATCGCGACAGCTGTGAGACTTAGCTTCTACCCCGTAATCATTTTCAATACATAAACACTACGAAGACATAATTTTAAAGACTGCAGGGTTTTGCACTATAATCTCACCATTATCATCATTTCCTAACAAAATCAACCATGATTTGTGCAATCTCGTGTAGATAAGAAAATTATAGAGCAAAGTTTTTTATAGATTTACAACAAAATAATTGTCATGTCTTATTGCGAGCGGCTGTAATTAACATTGAGGTCGAGTTGTTTACTCACGTATAGTTCTTTACAGAAACCTAATCTGGTAACCAAATGTTATTCAAATGGTGGACTTGTCTTTCCATTGCACAGTCCGTTGGAAAAAATAAGTATGGGCGTTAAAATGTGCAAAGCACAAGGAGGTATGGAAATGAGGCGTGCGTCATAAAATGTCAAGAAATGTCACATAAATCATATAGGCTATTGAGACACGCTCCTGGCGTCGATTGTCTATCCGTCTTTGATAGTGTTTTGGGGATCAGGTTAGGATCACATGTGCTTCTGGCGCTTTGTTTTTAGCTATTGTGCAATCTTCCGGGTCCTGTTCTCTATTGTGAGGTTGCCGGCGTGCAAATTTTTTTCGCTGCGTTGAAATCATACAAAAGTTTGGATTTCGTTTTTGGCTATTGTTCAAAGTATCCGATATTTGAATGTGGAGCAACTTTTTTTGTTGGTATACTTTTATAAGCATTTCAAGAAAATTTACTAATATAATAATATTTTTCCAAATTTACTCAATGCTAGTAAGAGTGCCCATTTCTTTAATTTTTAGCTTACTGCACTGTTTCTCCATATTAACTTCTCAACCGAATCTCACAGTATACTTTGTACCTATACATGAGCTTAAAAAGTAGTATAATATAGTTTTCTTGTCGCGATAAAAGATAAAATACTTAATAAAGCCTGTGGTTTGCATATGCAAATCGAGACCTACACGTGAGAATTCGGAGCGGAGGTGCCAAACAATATAAATTACCGTGTCATTTCACTCATTTACTTGCAAATTTCGTGCAAAATTCGAAAAAAGAATCGAGATAAAGGTACAAAAGTGTTCTATTCTAGTCGCCAAATGAATAATTACCTTTCACGTTGCTCCTTTCAATCCACGGCCGGTGATCGATCTCCGTCGCGAACTCTTTCAGCGTCACCCTCTCAGCCGCCGTCTCAGGTAAAGCGCAATTAATCTAAAACATCCCAAATCAGTATTACATTAAAATCTAAATAAAAACCTCGCTGCCTGCCGTTTTTTCGCCGCTGCGTTTTCTTTTCCATTCAGATTTTTTGACACCACGAAAAATGAGACTCATTTATTTGACTCGCACACAATGTAGAGCTGTTTGAGTACGAGTATTTGCTATAAATACGCATTTTTCTTTACATCTCCTTCCTCGATGTGGGGTGAGCATTAGCCTGGGACGCGTAGGGAATCTCACGTGTTGCCTTTGTTCGATTTCGGGGTTTTGGGGGAGTGCTGATGCTTATATTCTCATGGAATCCATCAAAATAATCGCATACTCATGTATAATGGATAGGAATGTCAACGGACATCCTTATGATTTATTTCTATCAAAAGTTTTGTTGTTCCTACCTAGTTCTTGTAGCGTCTATGTTATACAAATTTTTTAAAGAGTTACCACAAGCTATATGAACTGATTTCAAGGTGTTAAAGCAATTGATGAAGGAATATTGGTTATTAATGCGACGTATAAATCAGTGTTCAAAGTGTGATATAGTTCAGTGTATACGTCGTATACAAACTGCTACTAATTAAATCAAAGCAACACGCAAGGTACAACTAAAACAAGCAAGACTTAAATTCGTTATGAATATTAAAGCGCAGTTACAAAATGGACTCATTAGCACACTCATAAAAGGCATTTGTTTCTTTGAACGTTACCTTTTGTGTGTTTAAGATGCGTGTGCGCACGTCTCGTATTTGTGTCGTTTGACATTTGTCAATGTACTAATAGCTTTTCTAAGATTTTTAAGGTTGTTCGCTACATTGCCGCGCTCAGTGTTGGCTAGCTGGCCGAAACATCGCTCCTTTATGTGATAAATGGCTGAACATAAATACTGTATTGTCTTTGCTCGTTCGGTTGAAATTAGGTAGCACAATTTGCTCTCGTGAATCGTTAATGAGTCGGATGGTTGGCGAGACTTCGAAACAATAACGCGGTAAATCAGTAATTGTGTTTTGCTTTGGAGTTACTCTGGCATTCGTTATAGGACTTGTTTATTAGTTTTCTGCATTTTCGTCTTCAGTTTTAAAACTGTTTTTTGATATTAAAACTTTCTGTTGACTAAATAAATGTAATCTTCATTCAAAGATTGCTAAGCACCTCTAAAATTTCATTTTCATGTCAATATTCTGCAACTTCATTTGAAATCTACGCCTTCCACTGGTCAAGACTACTTCTTCTAGTTCCGTGTACAAATCCCTAATAGATACTAAATATGTATACGCAATTTTTTATTGAAGATTGGCAGAATTCACATGCTTACCTCATCCTTGGACAATATGGTCTTCAGTCTCTTAACTACTGCTTACTATATTTTACACTCTCTCTTGTACTAACTACCTATGGTCTCTTAACTACCTATGTCTCCTTACAAATTAGGACTCCTAGTGTATTAAAATAAATTCATAATTTAGTACATCACAATTATAGTCCACAGACCACTAAACCGCAATAATCCCATTATTACAGTATAATAGTAAAATATGAATTATTCCCAAAATCTATATTCACATGTTATCAGGGCACGCCAGATGTTGATACTACGAAAATTCTTATTCATGCCCAGATATCAATCAAGCTCCCAAACATTTGTACCAACCACTCGGCGATTTGTCCGAATGAAAAATTAATTTTGCCGATGATTAATATAATGGTTGGTAATAAAACGTAATTGCTGTTTAGAAGTTTTTACATCTTCCTCTTGTCTAAATTAATTTATTAGAGCGAGCATTCAGCTCAGTAAAATTAATTTTGGTAAATAAATAAAATGCTTTCTTTAGGTAAGTACGTTCTAAAAGTTATTTGTAATCAATTAATTTCTCCTAACACTTTATTAATATTCACCATCGATAGTAAATATTTTAACTGATAGTTTGTTTTGTATGTTTTTTTAATTATAATTATCGTACAAATAAGGTAAAAATAGATACTCATGCAAAATTTATAACAAAGTTTTTTACAGGTATATCGGAATGATTACGTAAATTAAAAGTTGCAATCAATTTCAAAATTATATATTTTTATCGAGAGCCCTCACACAGAAACAACCAGGTGACAGGATAAGGTATGACATTTCGTTAAACAATGAGACCCGCTTTAATAATGGAATGAAATATCTGCGGTAACAATTTATATTCTAACACTGGATTCAACTTGACAATTTATTAATCAAACCGATTACCTCCCCGGCAAAGCCCTCGGCCTATTGTGAAAATATTGTCAAGCAAAACAATCCTATGAATAATTTAGGATTTAAATTTTCATACAACAAAGGCATAAAACAATAAGCGCTCTTCAAAGTGGACAAAAGCATTCTGTGAGTGGCATTTTGGGTGCTCCCTCGTAGAAATTTTAATACTTTACGGGATCGGACCCGATGGAGGGTGATACATGTCGGCGATTTAGTTGCGAGAGTTGCAGCTCACATGATTGTTCGAGGAGGATTGTATTTTTAAATTCTGCTGCACTAAGTATTCCAATACCACGAGTTATTTCTGAAAAATTATACTTTTGAGATTAGGCTAAAAAATATTTTTACTTTATTTTAAAATGAAGTAAAGTTCGTAGACATTGGATAACATAGTTTACGATATTTTAGTAAAGTTTAAATAAAGTATATTATTTTCCTGTTCAATGAATTACATATGAACAATTTAATAATAATTATTATTGTTTTACTAACAATAGTGCGGTCTACTGTCTGGTCTCACATTAGGCATGTCGTCAATTTTTATCGATAATTTAATGATTTTTTTTAATTTTTGTCGTCATACAAGAATCAATTAAAGGCTCCATTGGTTTGGCCTGCGTCTCTAACACTTGTTGGCCCCCACTTCCCTCAGCTTTTTCCATAACGACCTGTGAGCCCCTCCCTTCTTTAGAGAGAAAAGCATAATCCATCACCGCACGTCACCCCTATTTTGGTTCACTCCGTCCTTTTTGCACACAAGTATTAATACTATATCCTTCTTTATCTGGCCTCGCTAGGGGTAGTTTCTCTCAGTCGCCGCTTGACGGGTGATCATTTTTCTTGTGGCGCGTTCAATCATCGCGTCACTATCCCCTTCCCTTTCGTTTGTGGGCTCTTTTTACTGACCTCTCGCTCGCACAGGCCCTTCCTGTCTTTCTGTGTGTCCCTTATTTTCTGTTAGCGGTGCGTTCATTCTCTGCCTGCCGGCCAAATATGGCGTCCTTTGTGTTTGATTTTGACGTTTTAATTTTTGTTAATGAAGAGGTCATTTTTTAATTGCACAACCATTTCTCTTACATGACTTCTAGTTTTAGGGATAAACAATGTTGATTTTTTTTATAATCGTCAACATTTTTTTGTCACCAAGAGCTTTGAGTCAACAGTTCATTAACTGGAAGATTCATAGAGAGTTCAATTATCACATTTTTAATTCTTACCAAATAAATGATTGCTATACCGTACCGGGATATGCAAGGTGTATCTATATTAACTGTCATTTATTAATTGGTAGGGTCTAGTAAATATTATTAATTAGATTTGATTAAAAATCCATCAACATATTTGGGAAGTACATAAGATATCCAACTATATGTATATTGTATACTGCTCAAACATTTGTAAAATATATTTTTAAATTTTATTCTAAATTACAGTATATATTAAAATAGTCACATACATCAGCCACCTTTTGATATATTTAGGGGGCCTGACGTCTGTGTGGGGGCGCTGGGAGTCCATTTTGATCTCAGTAGATTGACTTGTCAGAATATTTGAATTTTAATCCCGGGCACAAATTATATAAGCACTTGTTTATTTATTCATGAATCGAATCGAATAACAGGACACGGGTACCTACCTACCATACTGCGATCAATGGGTTGGTGCATTTTACCTAAAAAATAATATTCCCAACATTGTTCTTTTAGTAGTCTTATAGAGATTTTTAACCGACTTCAAAAAAAGGAGGAGGTTCTCAATTCGTCGGAATCTTTTTTTTTTTTTTTTTTTTTTTTTTTTTTTATCTATGTATGTTCACCGATTACTCGAAGACGCGTGGACCGATTTGAAAAATTCTTTTTTTGTTTAAGAGGGTTTTGTTTCCAGATGGTCCCATTTTAATCAGGTCAGGATCTGATGATGGGATCCTGGAGAAATCAAGGGAACTCTTCAAATTTTGTATGGACACATGAAACTATTTGAGTATTATTAGAAAGAGTAATATTTTCCAAGTTGTCCTATGGTCATCAGGTCAGGATCTGATCATGGGATCTTGGTGAAATCGAGGGAACTCTTCAAATTTTGCTAGTATACTTAAAGCGAGTTGGGTATTTTTTATAGTTACTGGTGCATATGCTACCAGATACTGATTTGATGACTAAAGTCATCAAGTCAGGGTCTGATGATGGGATCTTGGTGAAATCGAGGGAACTCTTCAAATTTTGCTAGTATACTTGAAGCGAGTTGGGTATTTTTTATAGTTACTGGTGCATTTGCTAGCAGATACTGATTTGATGACTAAAGTCATCAAGTCAGGGTCTGATGATGGGATCTTGGTGAATTTGAGGTATCTCTTCAGATTTTATGAACACACCTCAAGCAATTTGGGTATTTTATAACGCCTTGTGCATTTTATTGTTTTCCACTAAAAAGTATAAAATAAAAATGGGAAATGCTTTCCAAAAAACCAACTTCAAATGCCACTACAAAGAGTGAAATAATTTTTATTTAAATTTTAGGTACCTACACCAATTCGAAGTCGGGCGATTGTCTATGACTTCGTCATTTCTTCGCACATCAAGTAAGTAAGAAGGACTATTAGGGATTGTATGAAACATTGCCCGACTTCGAATTGGTGTAGGTACCTAAAATTTAAATAAAAATTATTTCACTCTTTGTAGTGGCATTTAAAGTTGGTTTTTTGGAAAGCATTTCCCATTTTTATTTTTTAGGTACCTATTATTTATCGCAAAGGCCTTGTACCCTGTACCTAAATCAGTAGTACAAATTTTATGCCAGATAATCCTTTAAATAAAGGCAATAGAAATATCATGTTATGGCCTAAATCAACAAACACACAGGTGATTATTTTTTTATCGCATAAAATATCATGATTCCTTAGGGATTCCTTGAAGAAACTGAAGTCCACGTGGGCGAACACAATATATGAATACGAATTGACCCAGTTCTTCTAAATATGATTCTAGCCAGTGTTGAACCGCCCAGCCGATGATAGTAAAAATTTAATATGATTTAAATACAGATATTGCTTTTAAAGACCTTTTTTAAAACAACTAGGTCGAGAAACACGAGCACATCCAGTTATTCTCATTTCGCCAGGATCGAAGTGATAGTGGCCATTAATGATACAAGGCTGAGTGAGCGCCGACACCAGTTGTCGGGGCACCCTATACATATTCAAAAGGGCACCGAATATGTTAATACAACGTCTTCCCATTGGCTTGTAGATTGCTCCGTCGTTTTTATCTTATACGACATTTAACTCCGGTGATTCAATTTAGTTTATTTGCATAATGTCATCTCGTTTCTAAAGTAGGTGAGTATGGAAATCGCTTTGGACCGCTGTTTTATCTTCTGTATCGAATTAATAATTCCCTTCTAGTGCGAGGATGTTAATCTGAAATAAATGGTTTTCTTTATAATGGTCTGTGCTATTCTTAGCATGAAAATATTTATGTTTATTTTGATTCTGGCAAAATGATCAAACACCTTTTATAAAATATGATCTAAGTTAATGATATAACAAAATATTTATAACTAGACATTCGTTTATTGAAAAAAATGCCACATGGCGGTAAAAATTCACACTTAGGCCTAGGTAAGTACATAAGATTAAAGATAATGCGTGTAGGTTCATTAGGTATATAGTAAGTTTAGTGCATATATTATTATGATGCCTACATTTCATCACGTAGGAAAGAGGGCACGTGGAACAAAACCGCATTGTCTCCTACGCATTAACACACTGAATCAAAAAAGGTTTCATCACGCTATCGTAGAGGGAATGGAGATATCTAGAATTAATCGCGGGCGGGCGCACAAAGCGGTGATATATAGCGCTTGTCGTTCACAATGGCTACGTCTTCATCACGAGCCTATTGTTTTTTTCTTAGGCTCCACACGCGGGTCTTGCAGCTAGAGAGGTGAACGTGTTTCGCTGTCTCTGTAACCATTTGTCAGGGGGTGTTTGGTGTAAGAGAACGGAGCTTTGGCTGTACTTGGACCGCTTTGGCTCGTAAACTTAGTTTTAAGTCGTGAATGGTTATCACCATTAAAGTGACCATGTAAACAAAACGACGTGTCATAGGAGCCTTTGTATGCTAGGCCTATATGAAATAAAGAATTTTTCTATTCTATTCTATTCTATTCTATTCTATTCTTGTAGTATTAATAAGTTTTTGATCGTAAAAACTCTCTTACGAAAAAGAGCTCACTATAAACTATGAAACGACTCTTAGACTAGATTTATTCAGGCGCATTGTGAATTTTTTGAGATAGGAAAAAACCATTGAACTCGCGGTTCCGTTATTGTAACCGACACCTTACACTGTTACCGTAACCGACATCTCACTTTTTTGTTATTTTTTCTTACGGAGGGGAAATCATCATGGACACCTTATCGGTAGTGCCGGACTCTTACCGGCTAAAACCCCTCCAGCTCCAATGTTACCGGGGTATAGTTTGAGTTACCACTTCTGTCGCAACTCTCGGAATCCGCAGTGACACGATATTGTTTGTGTTAAAGACGGTAGGGACTCCATGGTTACGTCGCTGGCATAGTGAAATAAATAGCCAGTTTTATTTATTTCTTCACAATACAAGTTTTACAAATTTCTTAAATACCCTAGGAAACTTATGGAAACCTAAATGGAGGTGAACATTATGAGGGTAATACAACTTCACCAAAAAAAAGCGCTTTAACCAATACAAATATAGTATAAAAATGTTTGTTATATCGTGAACTAAGTAGTTACAAAATGTATTTACTTTTAATTTAACAAAATATTTCATTTAAACAGAGAAAGCATTTAAGATGGTGATCCACTACCCCTGAACTAGGAATAAACCTGTATTATGTGGCTACTTTATTTTCAGTTATTCGTTCAGGATCAGGGATAAGCTCCGCTTAACGAAATACTTACTCTTGTGTGCAAAATATTGTAAGTGAATTGTTACATTCTTTATGAAACTAATAAAATCTTAAACCTGAAAATATACCTACTGTTGAATTGGCTACGCTTCTCCAGTTTGCCTGCAGAGTGGATGAAGATAATGATGATGAAAATTATTGGATTGAATGTATCTACTAGAGCAAATCAAACATACCAACGAAATTATGTAGGTACTATTAGGTCATTAAGTATTTTTGTTATAAGACGTACCTTCAATGTAGATACTAATAGGCTTAGTTTATGCATGAAGTGAGTAACCATAAGAAGTTTTGAAGGGATATGCCCCGAGTGTTAGCTTTTAAGTCAACAAAACAAGTTTGTTAGGTTAACAACCGTAAACTTTTAGAAGCTTTAAATCATGATTCTGTACATAGGTACGACGCATAGATACCTGTAAGTATGTGTTGTATGAAGCTTTAGGATCTTTTTGTAAAAATGGTCGAAGAAACACATCACACACAATACTGATCCCTATTCTATGGATTAAACGTTCTATACAATTCAGGCTAGGTTCACTGTGGATCCATAGAATAAGGATCAGTGCACTCTACTAATCAGCTGTCAGAGACTGACGTGAATTAAGCTACACACGATGATATTAATCTTGCGACGTGAATAATGATAAAATTAAGAAAATACCATAGGCGAATTCTCAAGATGCGAGTCATTACATCGTATCGTGCACGGAACAGAAAAATTCTGTTCCGTGGTATCGTGTATAGCCGATCGCACACCAACCCCGCGTCCCGCAGACCATGGGAGGGCCAAGTTTATCGGTCAAGCTATACCAGGTACCTACTAAGCGTATCAAAAGCGAGTCTTACTGAAGTACCAAAATGGAGGAAATTTTCTTTTTTCCACCTATAGGTATATACATAGAGGTACCTCCACACGGGCCAACACAATAGAACGGTTCGCTCTTTATTCTACGTTATCAATCTACCGCGATGCCATCTGTGATGCTACCATTACTCAATTTTCTTCCCCGTCCAAAAAGAAAAAAGAATTCAAAGAAACTGTAACAAACATTCGGAAACTGGCATAGAGGCGCGGTTCCGTTTACACTTAAATAAGGCCCGGTTTCCAGCAATCACATTTCGTCATTTCGACATCTACTCTACCGTCACTTTCGGAGATGTCAAAATGACGAAATCTGATTGGTTACTCAAACAGCTCCGCTTTGGTGGAAACCGGGCCTTAAGACTGCTAAAAGCTAGTTTAGAGGAAAAGTTTATAGGCAAATATACCTACGTGGTAAGGAAACTTTCTACGGATAAAGTTACTTGCAAGTTGCGCGCATGAAGAAACGTGAGATCTTTTATATATTGATTGTGGTCATAAGGAGAAGAAGTGCAGAAAGATAAAAAAATGTCGTTGTAATAGACTCTAAAAAATAAAATAATTTAGATTTGAAATTGGGCAGACGCAAGTTACAAATTACGTAGAAGTTATCGAAAAATTTATTATTACTTTGATATCTACTTCCTACTTGCTAATTGCTATCTACCTACCTGCGTACCTATTCTGTAACTCAGTGCCTATCAAACAATGATAGCCACTAGCAAATGTTTTTCATCCATTGAAGTTTTGCTACGGAAATGTTTTTTTTTATTTCATAGCAAACGTTCAATGGACAAAAAACATATGCCAGTGGCTATCATTCTGTGATAGGCACCGAGATACAGAATACGGGCACTGGTTCTCCTATTTAAATGCTCTTTTAGAAGAATTTTATCGCAGCACCCACGTAAACCTGATTTTGGGCACTGTTGCAGTATGTTTGTACCACTGAATGATAATTTAAATTCATTCTCTCCGCCGCCCGCGCCATCATTTGGACAAATGTTACGTCATTTGTCTAAGAGGCTGAGGAAAGAAGCGGGGCACGGGAGAACTAACGCAGTATCAGCGGAAAACGAGCTAACCTGAAATTGACATTAAATTCATTTTCCTTTAACATTTCCCAGCCAAATTCCAAAAACATCTACGAAAATAAGCGCACTCAAAAATATTCCGTAATACCTAGGACGAAAGTTCAGTTAGGCTCGCTCCCTCTGAATTTCATTTCGTAAGCTTCCGAAAATATTTCCTCAGTGAAAAATGGCACTTAAAAAGTACGAGGCTCGGTTGATTTTTGATAGTCAAAGTTTCCTTCAATGGGTATTGAATTAAAACTTACTGTATTTGTGCCACGTTACTAATTAATTTAATTATATATCTCATTGTGCCCATGTTTATTCAATACACATAACTTAAATGAATGGGGTGGACGCTATTGTCGACAGCCCTTTTGCTAGAGTTTCCTTGTTATGTCGCTTTTCTCACTCACCAGTGTTTCCTATAAGCACTAAGTTTATTAATAACTTATTTTACTAACAAGTAAGTAGCTAATTGCTTATATATAAAATTCGTAACAAAACTCATAGGAAACAGCTTGACATTTTTGAAATTTTTGTGTAGGTAATGTTCGGTACGCATGAAAATAGGAATTACACTATTTTTGATACCCCTAACTGAGAAATAATTTGTATTGTAAAATAACGTTTGCTGGTTCAGCTAGTCAAAATATAGTACATTCTAAGTTTGAATATGAAGTGCTATATTATGATAATATTCATGACAGGAACGAATATCGGTAAGCGAAGGTTATAATAGCCAGAGTTTTTTCTTTAATTGGCCCACGGAATTCCCTAGAGATAGGGACGTGTCATGAACTGCCCCGGTGCCCTTCGCGAAAACCAATTTCAAAAGACCCAAAAAATAAACAGAGATGTAGGAGATTTTTTTTCTTATATGTACAAGAAATAAATTTTATCTTTTGACAAATTTCTTCGTTCATTGCATAGATACCTAAAACAAATATCTAAGTATCTTAACATGAAAATTACTTGATTATGTAGAAATAAAAAATATTAAGCCAATTTTGGTCAAGATCCTAAGACAGTTACCCAAAAAATTTTAAGTAAGTAAATCCTGCTATTTTGAAATCTCCCATTACTCTCCTAGAAAAATAAAAATACTTACTTTAAGTAGTTATGCTTATACTCGTAAATAAGTTTATAGGAGTATACATTTAATATTTTCATCAACCTCAACATTACAATAAACCCTAGAGATATTCATATGCTTTGTTCACCAATATCAACAACAACATTTGAAATACTTTAACATTTTAATTTTCGACTTCATTCCCCTTTGGATTCCTCAAAAATTCTTAGACAATTTGTTTTTAACGTTGGCCCGGGAATGCGATCAGATTGTGAGAGTACAAAAATCCATAATTTACATATAGATACGTATCTCTGAATAGAGAAAATGTTATTCTGAAAGGATATACCAACTCCGGCTCTGGTGGCGTGGCCCCCCTCCCGCGAGTGACATTGACGGATCGGGGCACATTAGTCATAGTCGAGACCCACTCCGCTCCCCCCACCCCATACATACCCTGTTTATTTACTTTTTGTAACGGTATTGATGTTTAATTATAGAGAACGACCCTAATGCAAGACGTTTTTGGCGCAATGTTTTCGTAGTCATCACTCAGAAAGTGTGTTTTCTTTTGACGAAACTATTTTGGGTTCGTCCTTCACACACCCGTTACGAGTATTATTACTAGATTTAATTACAGAACTTAGCTATTTTCAGAACTCGGCTCTTAAAGTCAAATCATGACACTCAATTGTCAGTAGGTACCTTAATAAAATTGTTTCCCACCAAAAACATTTTCTTGTAAAATGTTGCCAAGAAGAGATCATATGGCTCATGCTGTCATAAAGTAATCAGATCTTATCTAGAGCAAGACTTCTAACTTTACACGCCCTAACTCTACAAGCCCTACTTACTTCATAATCTCATGGCAATTAATTGTCAGTACCTAAATAAAATTATGTGACTAATGAGTCGCATATTTGATTTGAAAGAAAATTGTATAACATAGGTCGCCAAAATATCTCTTAGCATTGAGGGATGCAGATTGCAGAAGCATTGGCCAGCCATAAGTCTGGCTGGACGGTGTTGAACAGGGGGGCTATTGCGTATCTTTGATAGTTGCAGTGTTGTTCACTGTTGTTTATGGTTCGTTATACATTGCTGCTTTATTAAGTAAAACGAAAGTAAGATTTTGTGGTGAACCTTCAATGGATAAAAAACATATGTCAAATGAGCTCGTTGAAGGTCACAAAACGAATTTGTATTTCGTTAGGTATACTCACTACAAGTTAATTTTAGGTATTACTTACTATTTTACCTGATGGTATGTAAAGATGCAGCCGAAGATGTTATAGTTCTTATTTGGAAGGGCAAATAGCTTCTATCGTTTGCTTTGCAACACAACGCTAAGTAGTCAATGGCAAGGCAATGCCCGTAGGATTAAAAATCTATTTACCGGAGCTTACACAAACAAGTGCTAATGATCTGTATATATACATAATAATAATTAATTTATTATTAAGATGGACAGAAAAATATTTCTGCGAGCAAGCTCTCCAAAAAAGGGCCGTAGCACGAGCACCACTATTGATGAAAATAAGCTAGTACTTAAACAATTTACTTCTTTTCATATAAATACTTTGTTGCAAAGAAAATCAATTTAGTGATCAAATGATACATTTATCACATTTTATTTTCCATCAATCATATTAACACAAAATGTAAACAAAGCCAAAGATGAGCGGAGTTCGTAATAGAAAAATAAATACCCGTAGACGGCTACTGAGGCACTGTTAACGAATCAAAATAATAATAATCAATCATTATATTCCCATCATCGCTTCGATATCGTTACCTGGCTGGGGCGTGCTCCCCTTATCACGAAGCAAAGATAAATGACTCGACTCCTATCTGTTAATTAAGATTTTCGCGAGCTTCTCACCTACGAGTGATGTCTGTAATTTAACTTAGAATATTTGGTGACATCACACGTTCCGTCGTTTGCTGATCACATAATAATAACAAGGTAGGTAAATAAATACAAAAAAAAACAATTTTTGTAATATATTATATACAAATTCAAAACTTCTATCCGATTATGTTATTATTACGAGCAACATAGGTACTAAAACAGAGTAATTAAATCATAAATTAGATGAAAAAAAAAATAACTAAGATGATTACTTCTTTTTCACATTTTTACACGTTTTCCTACAATTCCCATTACCATCGCCTGTTACAAAGTGCTGTAAGAAAAACTTGATAGTTCGCTGATCACCGATAGAGGGCGGGCCGTGAGGCGATTTGTCAAGAGAGTCCCATTAAGGGTCTCTCGGATCTCTAGGGATTAAGGGCTTTAAATACGGCTCTGGACACTCTAGAAAGTTACACTTTATCAGTGTGTTTTTAATTAGTTTGTAAAATTTACAAACTGCTACGGTAAAATAGTACGGTTTGTAAAATTTACAAACGGTATCTATAATACACGTTTCTTAATTACGTTACTATAAGCCATAGATATTTCCTTTTATGTATTTAGCAGATAGGTATTTATTATTATTCATAGATCATACAAAGTCAACATTAGAATACAGATTTGAATTATTTATTGGTATAGAAGTATAGTATAACCTAACAAATAAGAGAGCCACTAAGGATCTTAGCTATTTGTCTTCTAATGAAAGAGGAGACTCTTACTTACCGTTGATATAGTAATAGGATGATAAGTTATCTAGAGAACATCACTAGCCTTAGTGCTTACTAGCTTCTTCTGTCGGTTCCACCCGCGTAAATTTCGGGTTGCACAAATCCCATTTAACGGCGTAGAAGCCTTTAGTGAAGTTTAGTTTAAAAACTATAAAGACAATTAGTTACTTTTAAATTTATACGTCATGTATTTGGGTCTTTAATCTAAAATCGTTGAGAAGCAGAAACACGATTAGATAAAATTTTCTCGATAGAAAATTCTCCCAAAAGTTGCTCCAAAATCGCAGATTTTCTTCTTTTTTCCGAAACTACAATGGATGTAATTGTAATTTTTGTTTTAATGTGTAGGTAATAATAATATCTAAATACGTTGAGAAACAGATTTTTAATAGCTAGCTTAGTTTTAGAGAAATTAGGTAAAAGGTCGTTTTTCTGTTATATTCTTCCGCGACGCTGTAGGCCGCGCCCATCAACGTATTCGCGAGAGTGACAAAGACAAAAATAAATTCAATAAATCCCCTTAAACCATGGCATGGTAAACGAGGTGGATGGACAGTCTATCTATAAATTTCAGTAAAAGCCCAAACCAGTCAAGCATTTGCAGCTTGCAGGAGTAACAAACATACACTTAAATACAAATTTTTTGCCTTAACACACCTACCTATTATCGTGAGTCGTAACAATAACACGGAATACATAATACTTAGTAGGTACAATGCCTACATTAAGGTATAGGTAAAAACTCAAAACATTATTTACTTAAAAGTTCATATTATAACAATGTTATGTAATTTCTGTTTTGTTATATAACAAATGCTATTTCAACCACGTGAAATAAGCGGTGCAAATGATAGGCAGCCTCTACGAGATTTGAAAATTACCATAAACCTGAATGCCGCGATTATAACTACATTATCCGTTGGAAACAAACTTATCGCGGCCGCCAATCAGAAACGGGAACTCAAAATAAATCGATGTTACGTCCAATCATTACTCCACGTCAGGATCGACTCAATTAAAATATCGTTAATGCATCGCAACTGCACAAAAATGAACCTTACATGAAAATGTATAAGTCGAATTTTCCATTGCATATTATTTTACCTTGTGACGGTCATTATGGTGTCGGTACTGTAGTATAGTAAAACCACGAAATCGGCGTGTCGGAATCAGAATAAATCCAAAATAAACATTTGTAAAACCATGTCACGTTAGGTCGACGAAGCTTTAAATGAAAAAAGACTGTCATTACATAAAAATATATTGCCCTTAATCCATTTTAATTGTTTACTTTATTTCCGATTTACAGAATCACTCACTGGAGCAATTCATATTTATTGTAAATCAAAAAGTACGAAGAACAAAATACCTATCACAAAGAAATACGCAGTTAAGTATATCATTTATTATCGAACAAGGAATCCACTATGATATTGCGTCTCTGCTGTACACGATATAATTAGGCATCCATTGATATTTGACGTAGATATAAACAAATCATACATAGTAATATTACTCATTTGGATTTTTTAAATTATATATACTTAAACTTATCGAAAGATTTACGATAACAATAAATAGAAAACAAGATATGCGAGTACTAATTACACAATATGTAATAATTGTAATGTCTTTTTATCGATAAAACTTTATGGAGAGCAAAATATCTAAGTCTTTATAGAAATATCTAAAAAATAGGAGACTAGCATTTACCCAGCTATGGAACTTAGCTTTATGAAACACTATTATTAGGCCCGGTTTCCACCGAACGAGAGCGTAGCGGAGCTGTGTTTCATTATTAAATCAGATTTCGTCATTTTGACATCTTTGAAACTGAAGGGAGAGATGTCGAAATGACGTTATCTGATTGGTTACTTTCAGTTACACAGCTCCGCTCCGGTCCGCTTAGGTGGAATTATGGTTGAAATATGTTTTGGCATAATTACGAAGTTCTTACTCAAATGCCATCATACCTACTAACCTTGTTAACTACTACATAAAAGCAAATTAACCTTTTACAGAGAAGTCAAGACCTTCTGAATAAGTCCTTCTATATATTCGGAATGAAAATAGGTGATATGTCCATAAAAATATAATGATCGTTACTAAAAAAATATCTAAGCTGTCGGCTTAAGTATACAAATTATTATTTTTTATTATAATTTTATGTTTCAGCAAAATAAACTAACAAAGTAAAAAAAATTCTACAATAAATAATGAACTATCTATTATTATTTACATCTATAAATTTCAGCATTATAATATGCCATCCAAGTGTTCCTAATACGATAAATAATAGCTTCAATAAAAAACTGATTGTTGAAGAGGATTAACAAGTCGACAAAATTAAAGAAAGTTCTTCGATTATGATATTGACAAATCGCTTGCAAATTTGCCATTTTCATCCATAAAATAATTTGCATTTTTTGAGTTAAAATGCACCCACTTTGTACTATCAGTCTGGGTATATAGATAAATCTAGAAATTATATAATTAGGTAGACCATAGAAACTCCAAATCAGAATTCATGAGCATTTTCTCCGCTGACACATAAGAAGGCTCTAAATTCTAACCGTAAAGCCTAAAAAATCTAATGCCTTCTTAGACTTTTAAAATAGAGTTCTATGTCCTTCTTACGACTTAGGCTTAGGTATGTTGTTATGATGATGTAGGTGTCGCTGGTATTCAACGTGGAGGCAATATCGAGCTTTGGCATTGTATTTTTTTGTAAAGCTCTACGGAATTAACTTTTCCATGCTCTTAATCTCTAAATTATATTGCATTGGACTTCATAATATCTTGATAGTTCTTCATTAGATTTTTAAATAGTTTCCCAAGTAATCGCCAATATCTTGCCAATCCATAATTCCTTAGTACGGTGGACGATAGCTATGACTGATTTTCAGGAGATGACCTGCGTTAAAATGCTGAAGATCAGTAATAATCCCAAAGTACTAAAAATATTAGCGTCACTTAAGAAGATGCGGAGGCCACTTTTTTAGGGGCTCTTTTGTTTCCATGACCATTTAAGTAGTAACCACTGTAGTATAAGAACCCGCTACACTGTTATTTTGGAAATTTCAAAACTATCGTTAAAAGCCTGTACACGATATTTCAACGCGTTTTTGCATCGTGCACGATAAATTACTCGTAATTCCGTACTCGCGGTGATACCTGAGCCCAGTGAAAAAACACGAGACATAGACGTCTTGGTGCGTCGCAAATTACCGTCATCATCTTCTCATCAGAGGCGCGGGTAGCGTTGATGTATAAGAGGCTGGAGGGTACGCGGCGTCACAATGAATAAAATGGTAGATGGTGTACGAGTACATATTTGTGTAAGAACATTGTTATTACAAAATAACAAGTCGGTTTTTTATGTTAAAACTTAAAACCCAACTTTTGGATTTGCAGTGTTCCTGCGATGTTGGACTTATCTTTGACAATTATATCAAGAATTATTTTGGTAATCATGTCTTTATATGTATATTCCTTTCAATTCACAGTTCATTTTTATTTTTTGTGGAAAAACAGTTGAGTAGGTTCGTTTCACTTTTTTCCGAATAATCAAAATACTGAATAATAAATGTGAAAATGCATTTTATTATTCAGTATTTTGACTTGACCAATAAGTTTTAATTCATTTTTAGGTTAAGTTTTAATTCGTATATATTTATCCAATTAGAAATAAACAAATCTAATTGGCTTAAGTTCTGCACTTACTTTAAGCAAATTTATATAATTTTATTTTACCAAAACCAAATTTCTTCGAAATCAAAACAAATTCTAATTTGATTTGTACGTAAGTAAATAACAGACGATAAGGTAATATAGAAAGTAAAAATAAATAAATTCGAATTTGGTAAAGATTTTCATATTCTTTGCCCAAGAGTAACCGCGTGCCAAAGTTAGCTTGACATCAAATGGGTGTTCAGTGTAAGGTTTTAAACTGTAAAGTTCAAGGCATGCAAGAAACAAATTACAAGGAAATGAAATCTCTCTTCAGTAATGCCATGTTACGTTATGAAGACAGCGTAATAATGGAAGTTTGCCATATGAATTGTTTGATTTAGGTACCTAATGTTTCTACTCGCAAACTCTATGGGAAAATACTTTAAATGGAAGAAACGTGACCTTTATGTACCCTATATAAATAAATACATATAATGTAATATACATGTACTGTAATTGTAGAGACAAAAATTATGAGTGTTATGTGTAGAGAGGGACCCAAAAATTGTTTTTCAAAATGTTTACTCGCATTTTCTAAGCTTTGTAATATGAAAAATTAATAAGTTCATAACCAATACGCATCATTTTTTAATAAAAAATCATTGCTATTAAAAATATATATGCGCATTTTGTTGCAAGTTGTTATGCTGATATTATGTCTCTCGCTAGTTTTCTGATAATAAAAACTAAACGATTGTAAAGACATAATTATAAGCTTTAATATGACGTACTGTTTGTCGATGGCCATGAATATTTTTTTTCCAGGGCACTGCTCCATACAAGTTTCGGCCATGTCCCTTATGCAACTTTTTCTTCTGGAAAACTCTTTGGTTTCGACAGATTGATAACAGAGATCGGAAAACGCAGTGTTAACATTGGTTAACATAAACAAAATTATGTCAAATAACAAAAAAAAGTTATAAGTCAAATATTTCTGATTGGACATCTAACTAATGCCATACTAGCTTAATGTGGCTTAAAACAAAGTTTTGTTTTGCAATAATGTGAAAACCCTCACACTCCAAAATTAAAAGCTTTGTTGGATTTTAATATTTTTTCAGTTTTCGTCATTATAAAGTTTCATTCTTATTCTTATCTTGGTTTATAATAAAGAAATAATTTTTATCTACAAATAGTGTAATACCCAATTGATTACAAAATATACTACCTATAGCCATAAAATATATGTTCAATACCTACTTCTGAGAGTGGTGGTAAATCACTGGCTTGGGTTAACACTTAAGTGGCGTTTTGTAAGTAAGATTCAAGCTTTAGTTTCTCTTATTTGCTTTACCTGAGCAATTTCACGGGTCTCCATTAGAAAGGCAGTGGCTCTCCAGCTGACGGAGAGTAATCTCAGTGCACGCGCATCGAATTGGACTGACTTATAAGCAATTGCATCGGTTATGCTATTTAGTACAGGATTGGGTGTCCGATTTGAATTGGAGCAATGTCTTGTATCGACGCAGTACTTTCTATCTCTCTTAAATAATTTCTTACTTACTCCGCCCGCGTGAATTTCGGTTTCCCACAGAGCCCGTGGAAATCATTGATATTTTGCACAACAAAAGTAGCCTATATCACTCTCAGAGCTATTGATTATGTCTGTGCAAAAAAATCTCGTTGATACGTTGCTTTGTTTAGATGTGATTCAAGTACAAACAAAAAAAATAAGCTAACTAACTCGCGCTTAAATATAGAAAGAAACCGATATTTCGGTAGAAAAATCTTTTTATATAGGTACTCGTAAATCAACTAAAGTTTACTGACTATTCAGAATAACCAAAGGTGCCCCTGGTTTAATTTTATCACTCATATTAGGTGCTATTTATTAGGTTCCTTTTCAAAACGTTTTTATATTTCTTATTGATGTTTTTTCCTACGTCGATAATAAAATCGGTATTTTCTTGCGGCGCGCAGTAGTACCGTAGAAAAAGAAAATTACCAAAACGGATTGAAGGTAAAAAAGTGGGTTGGGCCAGCACATCATTAGTATAAGAGCCAATGGTCGTTACCAAAAAGTCATTAGCGTCACCTTTTACCGTAATTTGAGGTGGTATGGTGGTCCCACTAAACATGTGGATACGTTTGTAGATATATGACTGGTTTTTTATTAACATAATTGTGGTAAAGGACCAATTTTCTTATATTATGGACACTTTCAATGAAATTATGATTGTAATGTTATAAATATTTCAAAATTATGTCCAGTAAGTAACTAATGATTTGAGGTATATATGCGAGAAGTAGATGTACGTAATCAAGCGTAGGCCGTAGAGTCCATATTATTTATTAGCCATTCATTATCCATAATGTCCTTTTAAATATCAAATAATTCGAGTGAATTCAGTAAGGTCCTATTCGTGTTTTAATACACAGTTACTGCTTTTTTTGTACGTAAAGTACTTTTCAGACTACAGCTGTATATCTAGGCAATTCTAATTATGTAAATACCGAAAAGTGGAAGTGGTTGGTTTATCTACCCATTAATCACGCAACAAAAGTGATTAATGGGTAGATACAAAAGTCCAAATCTGAGGAAACACTACTACTTAGGTATACTTTTTATTATATTACAAGCTGACCCAGCAAACGTCATTCTGCCATATAAATTATTTCTTACGACATATAAATATTTTCTTATAGTTATTATGAATATAATTAACGTCCTATATTATCAGCCCGCCACTAATAAACACATCAAAAATCATAAAAACCAGACAAGCCGTTTCAATGGAGTTTTTTTTTTTAAATAATATGTACGAGAATTTTACAAATGATTAGGAGATACTCAGTTGGCTATAATTTTTTTCCGACCTTTTTCTACCTATGTTTTTTTATAGTTTAATTTTATATAAAAAATATTAAGTACTATTGAAGTATTATAATATTCATCCGCAAATCGTAGAGTTTACTATTATTTACGCTACGACCTATACGACTTGCATAACAATTAACAAAGGTGTTATGCAAGTCGTATTCACAAGCTGTGCAGCATTTATGCCTAATTAAGTTAAAGGATTATAATGATAAGCAATTTTATGAAATGTGAACAGTAGAAAGGTTATTTTGCGATAAGTACTAATAACATGTTGAAATTACTTTTCAATAATAATTTTTCTCAATACATACTTAAAGTTAGTTGTCCTGCAGATGGTTTTTCTCATCCTCAAAATAAAAAATAATTTTGAAAACAATTTTGTGCCCAACTTAAGTGATGTATACGTGTACCGACCGGTGTAAGTTTTATACATAGTTGTATAATGTCAAGTAGGTACAATTCAATATATTTCCTTGTTACAATAATTTTCAATGTAAGAAAAAGGTAGGCAAATTGGAGAAATGTATAGGAAAGCTATCGAACCATGTATATAACTACGGAGATTTCTTTGACCATTTTTTGTACTTAGTTGTATATATTTTTATACTTAACAAATTATAAAAATATCATGGTAATATCTTAATATGTATGAACTTATTAAAAAAAGACCCATTAATCATTATTTCCTTCGACTTAGATGACATTTCACTTCGAAATATCATTCTCGTTAACCTTCATGATTTCGACTTACAAAGGTTCACAATGATGTGGAATATAATGCACACAAGAGCGAGTCATTTGCTAAACGTGCACAACCTGAAAATCCACTTTGTGGCCAGGAATGTAAAAGGGTGTCCACAATCAAATAATCAATAGAATTTTTGTTAATAATACCGGACTATCTGCTACAAAAAAGATCAGCCAGCTGGATGTGAGGAATTCATATAAGAAATATGAAATGGAGTTTACGTCTGTATTTTTTTACTTACGACTTCTTTCTATTTTTATAGTCCAATAGCCAATCGTAAATATTTTCGAAAGTTTTCCCAAAATTATGAAAATTTCAAGTTTCAGAAAATTTTAAAGCCACAATATTAGTGAAAACACGTTATTTTGAAGTTATTTTGAAAACCTCCCTTTGTGGCGCTGTGGCGCGCACTCGGTCTAGATTGGGAGCTCGCTGGTTCGATTCCCGCTACAGGCAACTTTGGAATTTTGTAATTTCTAAATTGGCTCAGTTTAGTAGGAGGAGGGTTAAGGGCAGCTAAGAGGCACCGTCAAGCGATTAAGCGTTCTGGCGCGATGCTGTGTATAAAACTTTAGGGGTTGCTTTCTCCTTTCAAGTTAGTAAGATAACATCTTTACTTATCATCAGGTGATATCGCAGCCTACCTACTAACTTGTAGGTACTTAGTGCAGTAAACAGTTTTACCAAACTATTTGGTATATTTGGTAAAAATGTTTACTGGTCTGAGTTATATTTTGGTTTGATGTTCACTCAGTCAGTGAACCAAGCTTTTTTCGGATTCAAACGTAGCCTAACTGTGTACGTAGAGCAAATCTGGGGTGTACCTGACGTAATTCCAAATTAAAGTTCAGTTTAGTCAAATCCGTTTAGTAGTTATGTCATGAAGTTGCTCTCTCAGCCAAGAAGTTGCTGCTGTTCCTAGCAGCAACAAGCATTGGCTGGGAACTGTAGATGGCGGCGTCACAATAAATTGGGGACGGTCAACGTGACACCAGGGACCATGGAGACCTGAAGCTGCAAGAAGAATAAGAATGAGAATAATAATATGGCATGAAAGAATATTATTTAGCTTTAAAGCGATTAATCATAATACTTAATTATATACACAATAATAATTAATCATATACACAGTAAATTTACTTACACACATAAATATTATACGTACTTTCAATGATTACAAATACGTATTAGCGTGATTTACAAAGCCAATAATATTAGAAAACAATACTAAAAATTGCACTACCCACTTATCCATTTTAACAGCCCCCGATCGACGTTCGAATCGTTGGCACGGCATCAAAATGTTAATTGAGCAAACTACGACGGACCTCGGATAAACTACATTATGCTCAGATGCTCAGATGTTCAGTTTTACAGCTCGAACAATCCTCGTCTAGGGAGAGAGCGTGCAAACTTTTAATTGCCGTGCCATTAGGACGGGCGGGAAGCACTAAGCGATTTGTGGTGTACCGGCCTGCTCTCCCGAGCTTTTAATTCCTCTCTCACCTCGAGCTAGGGGTATGTTGATTACGTACACCCGCCTTGATCTCGGTTTTATTGATATTAATAACTCTAGGATGCGTGCGTCAACGTTTCCTGTCCTTTTAATTATTTTCGTCTGTTCAAAATTCGTCGGTACTGCTTTTGTTAAAACTTACAAAACGGACTTACCTGAAGATCTTATAAGATTCCAATGCCTGGAAATATTAAGAAAAAGATTAAAACAACAATTCAGTACCTACCTATTTACATAAATGATTATAAAGATAGCATTATTTTTTTATAAAATCAGTAATTAAGACCAAAAAACAGTACCATGTATTTAATAAGTTAAATATGGATTGTTACCTACTCTATTACTTCCGTCCATGCCAAGAAAACATAAGTATGTACCTATATGATACGACATTATTAGAGTAGAGTATTATAGAGATTATTTCTTTTTGATGAAATATTATATTATGTTTAATTGTATAGGTATGTAATAAACAAAGAATCTTTTGTGAATTCCCGACAATGGTCCGTCGATTCCATTTCTAAATAAAGCAATTATTTTTAACGTTCAGACCGTAAGTTTTTCTAAAACAATCCGGAGAGGGCATGTCTCCAGCTAACGACACCTCGTTACCGCCACAAATCTCCGACATTACTGCGTATTAAAACTCTAAAACTTCACTCGTTTTGCCATTTAGCTAAAACAAAAACTTTCTTACATCACTACGATTAAAATTCAGGTCTCGTACTGTGAGATGTCACGAAATATCCGACGCAACGACGTTTCACACCAAAATCGCAGAAAATTAATTTTATTATTATTTATACCTTAACAAATTTTACCGCTTTTACCTGGTGAAATAAAAACCAAGGATTTACTATTCAGTGACTAAACTCATAAACAATATTATAATATAAAAGACTTTTCTAAAACGCTCAAGTTTTCTTTTAAACAATTTCTATTGTAGGAAAAATTTTAATTCTAAACAAAAGTAATATTTTCATAATTCCCGCCATTTTGAATTCCTGTCCATTTCAGGAGTGGCGCTTTTCGCAGAATTTTTCCTGCAACCCTTAGCAAAACAGGGATGAATTTAGTTTACGCGTATTGGAACAGATGGCGTCAGCGATGCTACCCTTGTCTTGCTTTTCTGAAAATAACAGAGATGGCGGTAGAAGTTCGTTTTATATCATGCAAAGTTATATTTTAATTTTTTGGTTTTCGAATCCTGCTAAATGGGTTGTATACAAATACATTAACTGCTCTGTGCCACAATAATATAACATGGACTCAGCTTCTAATTAATACATGACAGTCGCATAGTCAGTACTCAGTAGTCACCCAGTTAAACGTTATGGTCATATTAAAAGAACCCACTTGAAAGAAAAGATAAGACTTTCCAAAAAAGATTTTAAAATGTGTATGCTTTTTGAAATAAATTGATTTTTATTAAGTTATTTTAACAACAGCAATTTTTTTTTTACCATATACTCGTTTTTAAAGAGCTAGAAAAGCCCCCTTATAATATACGTAGCTGTGTGAACTTTATTGCGAATTAAAAAGCGTTCCACGTTTAAAAGCTCCTTCCACGTTCGAAAACGTCGGAGCGAACGCGTGAGCACCGGCTGCCGGAGATTAGACACGCTAGCCGGAACAATTTTTTAATATCCCCAAACAAGGAAGGCGAGACGTTCGTTCGTTCGAATAGTGTGGATATGCAGCTCTTGACAAAATCGATGCAGAGGGATTAATACAGGTTTTTGTACGCATTTCGAGTCGACTCGCATCGCGTTTCTAGAAGTAACTACATATTTTAGGCGTTCAAAATCTATAAGGTGCGAATGATGATTGGTGACAGATTAATAATAATTTTTAAATTTCAATATTGTCGTTGATCGTATGAAACAGTAGGGAATGCTTTTTGAATCTCTTCCTTTTTACGTTAGGGAATAGCAAATTGTAAAGTAATATGATAATAATGAACTCACAGTTTTACTGCGCGCATTATTCAATATTTTAAGAACATACAGCAAACATTTTTGCCTAGATGTACTTAACTAGTATTTTTTCTTCTAAAATGTTATATAAAATAGGTTTTCTGTTGCTCCCTTTCCTTTGCATTTACACTTTCTGATGTGACTTTGTCCTCAGGGCTTGCAGTAGCCTCCCTTGCCGCAATCGTGCTTTCAGCATTGTAACCACAATAGAAAAAAAGAACTGGATTTTATGTTTTGATATTGTATGTAATCATCTCAACCCCTTTTTACGTCCCACTGCTGGGCACGGGTCTCCTCTCAGACTGAGAGGGGTTTGGCCATAGCCCACCACGCTGGCCAAGTGCGGGTTGGCGGGCTTCACACACCATCGAGAACATTTTTGTGAACTCTCAGGCATGCAGGTTTCCTCACGATGTTTTCCTTCACCGCTAAGCAAGTGATATTTAGTTTCCTAAACCGCACATAACTCGGAAAAGTCAGAGGTGCGTGCCCAGGATTCGAACCCGCGACCTCCTTATGAGAGGCAGAGGTCAGAACCACTGAGCTATCACTGCTTTTTATGTAATGCTTTTTCTCATATCTAACAAAATCCGCGAAATTCTATAAGAGATTTTTATTTTAGAAATTTAAATTTCAAGTTGCATGTCGGTCATGTCCATACAATATAGCCGCCTTTAGGACATTAACAGTGAGCGAGTTTGACAGCACAAATACGTGTCGCGGCTGAATTACCATACACACTTGACGCTCGCACTTGTCAGGCCCGCTAACGCTAATAACGCCCCTGAACTCTGTTCCCTGTTAAGTCCCGATTTCCACCAAAGCGGAGCTGTTTGAGTCACCAAACAAATTTAGTCATTTTGACATCTCCGAAACTGAGGGGAGAGGCGATGTCGATATGACGAAATCTGATTGGTTACTCAAACACAGATGCGCTTCGCTTCGCTCTGGTGGAAACCGGGCTTTACCGTACTGTGTATACTGCGTGGCAATAAAAAAGATAAAATAAAAGCATGACTATGACCGCGACAACAAAAGTCACCGGACGTGGTGTCGGGCAGGGAAGCTTCGCCAAGTTCAGGTGACTCTAATGTTACAAGAGAATACGGAAGCAAACTCTTCCCAAAAACATCTCCTGTGTGACTTAGACTTTGAACGCATGGGTGAGAACGGGTTGGACTTGGTTTGTTCGTACGTCCAAGTGACCGCATGGTTAGTGGATACGTAGGCGTATACGTTCAGATGTCAAAACTAAACTTAACTAAACTTATAGGGCAAAGCTGCTATTTGAACTATATTTGTATTGCAAAAGAGAGCGATTAGATCCATATACAAAACGAAGCCACGCGAATCTCTTTTAATTTAATGAAATAGGCGAAAAAAAATAAAGACAGGCATTCTTACATTGGCGTGTCAATACATAATGTTATAATTGTTTATTGTTTGTACGTCAAAATATTAATAATTACAAGAAACCGATAGATATAAGTAACCGTCCAATTAGAAGTGGAGCACATAAGTTAGTTGTAGTGCCACACCGTTTGCGTAAGGTACTGAAGTCCCTTGTGGGGTTGAGTGTACGCTTCTACAATATGATCCCGAAGTCTGTTTTGGACTTACCGGTCTTGCATCGGTTTAAAGATACTGTCAAAAAGCATCTAATAAATCAGGGTTACTAAATCACTGAAGAATTTTTAAATAACAAGGATTCTTGGGACGATAGTGATATGCTTCCATCTCCTCACGAGATATCTTAAAATATTGTTTAATTCTATGTACTAGAGATTGTATATTGAGACATTTTTGAAAAGAGCAAGTACCGAGTTTCTTGCCAGTTCTTCTCGGTGCAAACCTGCTTTCCGAACCTGGCGGCAGAGCTTTGACATTTCATGAGAGCTTATATCTAAGCCTATGTGAAAATAAAGAATTTCATTTGATTTCAAACCTCGTCTTCACCGACAAAGACAGTGTGCTGTGTTTGTAAGGAGCATTTCTGTTATTCTATTCTCTGTGGCACTCTACATAATCGTCATCTCCAGGGACCGAACTAGTGTGATAGTCATGCGATGGGTTCGGACGAAACCTTTTCCTCTCAAAATGAGAAGAATGGTACTTGTCTATATCCTGGTTTCTGGTAATGGTTAAGTATATTTATATTAGTAAAATGCCATACAATGTTGCACAAGAAACACAGATCATATCGGCATATCTTGTTTGTTGAATCTTTTCAAATTGAAACGTTGATATAGGTTGCAATCTATATCTTGCTATAGCAATAATAATTCAATGTCTTAATGCCATGCATAAACTCATAGCTTTATCAAACGCCAGAGCCAGTGAATAGGTAATCTTGGCATCGGCGTTCCTCAGTATCAGTGTTAAATAAGTGGAGTAACGAGTGGGAGCCACATTCAGCTCAACGTTGACTAACGACCTGCCAATCAGCCGCTAGCTTAATTGGAAATCCGTGTTTGTGAAACCACTCCCCGTTGAAGGCTTTTGTGCGAAAAATTTAAGTTTACGCTGTTTTGTTTTGAGTAATGATCTGTTTTATGGATTTTATACATTTGAATATTAGCTATCCATCTAAACATATTTTTCGGTCTTCCCTTCGAAGTAATTTAGCCATGTCTGCCCTTGATAGTCACGTGCGGGTTAAAAATTAAATAAAAAATCATTACATAGTATCTCAATGTAAGAAATATATTTTTTTTACTATGCAAGGAGGTACACCCAAATTCAAGATCTATATTCAGTAGAAATTTTCCGATGTCATTACCTACCACTTTTATGGAAGACAATTGTGTACTATGCGGGCGCGAAAATTAAAATAAAATTTAGTTTTTCGTTAAAATTGGGCTAATTATACATTGTAAGCTTAAGGCAATGATTTTCGCGGGTACAACGCATGCATCATTAATAATTAATTACTTTTCCAATAGGTATTCGCGTATACACGTATAAAGGAATGTCTCCATAGAAAACATGATTGATCACAACTCCGTGCCGCGTAGTGAAGATATCGCGAATAGAAGAGAAACATTAAGTGTATTCCTATGTCGGCTGATATCATTTTCATAGGCCTCCGTCAAGGTTTCTGCAGCCCCCATTTACGATAGTGTAAAGAAACATCTGTAGAATAGAAACAGCTCTCAAAATATATATTTTATGGTACTTACATTTCCACAATAAGTTGCCTTTTTCAATTTCCATTTATGTGTTTTTCGTTAGCGATACGATTTGTTTTTCTTTTCGACACTAGCGCTCTTTGTTTTCTTCTTGGATATAGGTACTTAATTGATAAAATCCATGTCATGAATATACGTACTAGATTCATATTTGCAAGTTTTAAATTTAATTTTATTTTTCAATAATTTTTTTCATTGGTTATTTTTTCAGATTACAAGTAAAATATAATAGAAAAATCTTTGTTTCAAATATGCCTAGCATACAGAGGCTTTTATGACAAGTCATTTAATTTTACACTGTCTCTATAATGGTGATAACTAATTAAAAACTTAAAACTAAGTTTACGAGGGTTTACAAACGCGCCCTGCCGCCATCCTGCCGCTGAGAAGAAGCCCACAATAAACTCAGCCGGGTATTCTTTTATGTTACTCTATTATTTACTACTTACTTATCTAAAATTGTCGTTCAATACCCATGCAAAATTGTCACGAATAAATGTACTATGACCGTTTTAATATTGCATTTCGTATAAGGCACGGAGATAAGGAATCGATCTGCTTCCTCGTTTCTGAAACACATAACTAAGGTCTGGAACACCTCGCCTTCAGGGGACTTATTGCGTAAAAAGTTTTCAACGTGATCTTAAGCTCTAGCAAATTCTGCCCCCCGATTGGTAGACGTAAATCAGGGAACCAATCAGCGGGCAGAGTTTTTTTACGATTACGATAACGATAAATACGTTTTTCTTACACAAGTACCTATAATAATATGACTTGAGCCTTCAGGTATATGATGTGATAATTTGACCATTAGTATTAAATGAAAAAATGTTCGACTCCTTATCATCCCTTATTCCAATACATAAAACAGCCATGATACGGATACGGAAAAAACAGGACGATTCAATCGGGCACTCGATTCGTCTTCGTCACAGTTCGCTCGCCGCTCGCAGGATTCATATTTATTGCACACGACCTGCAGGTGGCGCTTTGCTGTGGTACTTTGAAACGAATAATTAATTTGCTTACCGTTGATTCCATAGTGATGAAAAAATATAATATATTTCCGGTCATATATCTACTGCTTCAACATAACTCTGATCGGTGGGCTTAATATTTTAAGTTATTATACCTAATCAAACTCTTTACGCAATTCACAAGATATGAAGATACTTACTTGATAAGTAATTTATGAGAGCAGTGGCTCGCGTTGTCGCCTCCTTATCAAAAGTTAGGGTTTCAGATCCTATACACACATTTCTCAGTAAGGTTGGTTTGTGTGTGTGTGTGTGTGTGTGTAATATCATAATATTTTCACTTGCTTAGCGAGAAAGAAGAATATCGTGAAGAAACAAACCCTACTAAGAAATGTTCTCAATCATGTGTAAAGCCTGCCTACTCATACTTGGCAGGAGTAATGGGCTACGGCCAAAGTGTTACCATTATGAGAGACGATGGAGAAGAGAGTCATACCTGCTAGGCAGCTTTGTATTGATCTTTGTGAGTGGGGTTAAAATCTTTAAATGTCATGTATTTTGAGTCTAAAATCTAAATTTTCTCAGAAGCAGAATCACGAATGGAAGAAATTTTCTCGATAGAGAGTTTTCCCAAAAGTTGCCCCAAAGTTTCCATGTTTACAATTTTTATCGGTAACGACAGTAGGTACCTGTATGTGCATTACTTTATGATTTGTGCCGGCAATAGTGAAACGCTAAGATTTTTTTGGTAATTGACTTAGTTTTTAGCATTTAGGTCAAATGCTGTTTTTCTGTGAACCGTCTTGGCTCCGTTCGAAAAATTACTTAAAAACTAATCTTAGATAAATAATCAGCTTTTTGGAGGTACCCTAACTTTTCTGGATTAAGATATAGAGGTGGAGTTGATAACAAATAAATTATTGTAACAACCGCAATCAAATAAAATATCTTTGACAATATATCCGGAGTTTCGAATGCAAATCTGTGTAAATCTCATATATTCGTGATTAAATTTTATTCTCGGCTACATTTCTCAAATAATATTGTCTCGTAAATCAGTCGACCAGTGTTTTTCTTGGAGCGCGCTCGTCCGCAATGTTTTGTTTAGAATCACGCACAGGCTGTCTCTACTTCAGCAATTCTGATTTACTGCGCTTGAATTGTTTCACCACTGTTCTAGATATTTATTTTGGCGTCAAGAACAATCTGATACACTCTTCAACGCTACTCAAACTGATATTTATTAGTTCTAAGAATATTATTCTCGGCATAACGCATATACGAGTAGGTAGAGATACCTACCTACCTACTACCTCTTATGTCTAAAATAGTCATTTACAAAAAAAAACAGTCACTTATAAAAAATGTTTTTTTTTTGTCAAAATAAAAAAAATAAGGGTATATACATCAGTGGCGAAGGGAGAATATTTGAAGATGTGGAGAAGTATAAGGTATACTCTTGAGTTTTCTTAACTGGATAATTCTAGAAGCTAGTAGGTACATAAAATTTTTGTCTCAGAGTGTTTGTAAAAAAAATCCTTAGAAAGGACTTCACCGATTTTTTTTGAGCTTTTTGTGTAGGTATATTCGGTAGGTCTGAGAAAGTACGCAACAGGTTCTATTACTATTCAATACATATTCTATACTACTTTTTCATACCTCTTAAGTGAGACAAAACAACGTTTGCTGGCTCAGCTAGTATTTATAACTAAAGAGTATTGGTTAGTAGGAAAAAATTCGCTCATCGTTGGATGAGCGAATTTTTTCAAACTTTTAATCTGTAGGTATATTTTCTAACTTTTAATCTTTCATTTAAAGCATATTCTTTATGATGTTCCAAATGGAAGAGTAATTATTGTTATTCTAATGGATCGCACGCGGCATTCTGAACATTCCCCATTGTAAGTCCAGAATCGAAGCTCTGATTAATGATTGTGCTGTGAGGGGCAACTAAAGAAAGACTGCTAGTGCGCTCCGGTCAGAATTATTCTCGAGTTAAAAAAAATAAGAGTTTCCGTTACAAATAAAGTGATTATAACTAACTATACCTTACTCTACCTGACTATAAATAACATATACTGTTGAATCAGAAACCGAACTGAACTTCAACATCTCACAAAAAATTGTGACGGTGATACACTCCCTACGTCACTGCCTTATAGCCCTTACCTTATTACCACCGAACACTAAATATAACCTACTTATGTATCAGTAAGTCCTAAAGTCATCTGTTGACCTTTGAATAAGTAGATACACCCTGTCTAATATTGTTTCACAGTGTCTTAGTTTCTAATTTATGTTTCTGATCTGTCTGCCCTTCATAAACAGATAAATTATTACATTATTTTTTTGCTGATAGCAAGAGTGCAAAGTTAGTTAAGTACTTATATCATTTTGTATTGATTTTTACACTGATTATTGATACTGAGGTTCTACACTGATTTCTTTTAGGTTTTAATCATTGATTTACAAACTAACGATTTGAGGTCTGCGTCTGGGGGAACTAAAAAGTGTCCGAACCGAATGACATACAAAACGCGAAATGACATACAATCGCAATTCAATCTCGTGTTTGAAAATTAGGCTGTAAAGTAATGGTTTAAGACATAAATTACAATGTTTTAGTTTGTTTGTAAAGAAACTCATGTACCCTCGTTTTCTCGGGACATTTTTTCGTGAATTTTGTATTACACCCGTCGTCCATAGATTTATAAGCCTATGGTTTTAATAGACTTTTTTACGGCTTGGGAAATGTACGCCTGCATACTATATTGCTATACTATGGAAAAATAAAAAAATAAAACATTTTCACAGACTTAACAGTTTCTGTATATATAGGAAAATGGTTTTATCATGAATTTATTAAAAAAACTTTGAATCAAAATATTTTCAGCTAGCTCGTTTGCCAGTGTGCGTTGCGCCTTGCGATGTTATCACAGCATAATGCCGCAGCGAGAGATTATGGCAGTGACCGGCTATGTTTGTTTGCTCAAACCAGGTTTAGTCACTCGCGGCATGCGATGGACACGTACGCTCGCATGTGGAAATCCGTCGTTGGACTCTTACTTTTACTGGTCTAGAGTACGAGGAACAGGGTTCGAATCCTCGACCTCGACAAAGAAGAAAGAAAAGTAAGCAGTACTAAGTCAACAAAGCAGTAAATAACGAAGGTGCTTTATGTATATCAACCACAGATCAACCCACAGTCTGAACTTGCGGTATTTCCTTTGAGTCGTACAGCGCTGGTATACCACGTTCCGGGCTTGATTCCCGCCATCCATCGAAATTAAGTATACAATTTCTGGATTGGCTTCATCCAATAGACATATATACCCAAGACAGGGCGGACGGTGCGAAAAAATGTCGCCAGTTTATCGGAGTCAAAAATGTTGTTTTGTCACCAGCAATAAGATCACGCAGTAGTTGATTCACCAGCCACGTATAGAATTTTTAAAGATGGCCCTGTGTGCTTGCACGAAAAAGGTTTACATAAATCTTTCGTGTATATATGGGCATAGCCTCAGGTTTATATGTATATGGGCAGGCATCACCTACACCCATCGAAGATGTGCAGTATTTTACTGTGTAGCTAACTATACTCCGACTTTTAATTCGATTCGTAAAATGACGTTTCTATATATCATTTAGTTAGTTAAATAAGTTGAATCTTATTTTATAACATTTAAAGCCGTTAAAGTGAAATATAGCGATTTATTGGAGTGCAGAAAAATACGAAACGTCATTTTACGAATTGAATTAAAAGTCGGAGTATAGCTATCCGATTCTGTCCTTATACCTACCCATTCCTTATCTATAGTTAGGGTATCTTTCGGATGTTGGTCCACGTTTTTTAAACTAAAGCCTGTGCTACACGGTTGCCAACAAGCCCGTATGCAGGGGTGACATTGCAGATTTCTGCCGTGTAGCCAGCGTTTCTGCAATGTTGGCCGATTTGACATTCAACAACCTTGGTCAGGAGTCTTGCTCTGCCGACAGTGGTCGGAGAGCGCGGTTGCTAACCGTGTAGCCGCGCGTTCCAACCAACTTCAAAGACAGTCGCGCTCTGTCTAGCAATGAGCGAGCACGTCTTTTCTGATAATAATTGATGTGATATTATTGAACTGTATCTGAGATCTCTATATTCCCTTCCAGTAGCCAGATATCTTAAAGTACCTAACTAGAATTCATTCTTTGGCAGATATAGCTGGTCTCATATATTTTGTATCCTTTTTTTCTATGAATGGTCGAACCATTTCCACCAACTCGTCAAAAAATTATGTAAATCATCAAAATCCAATAATCCTATTAAATTTGAGTGACTCAGAAGTAGTCGTTCTTTTAGCCATCGCTTCATCCAAATCCTCTTAGGCTTTTTCTTTGTCTACAGCACACAAGAGTGCCAGCGAAACACCAATTTTTGAATTTTTGATAACGCGGGAGCCATATCTACTCGTCGTGCTCCTACCGCAGTTGTAAACACACTGAAGTTTGCAGCCGTGTAGCCGCAACGCGCGACGGCAGTACCAACCGGCCCTCCAACCAGGTCACCCCTGCCATACGGGCTTGTTGGCAACCGTGTAGCACAGGCTTAAGTCACCTATTCAATAGATTATTGAATTTTACGTCGCGTAGATTTCAAAGCTCCAAAAGCAACAAAGACACCGTGCTGCGTAAAAATACAAATAATAATTGGCCTTATTATTGTCCAAGTATAGGAAACAATAGCATAAAAAGGACTCCTTATCTCGTTCTATACTTTGTTTTGTACACGGTTTGTAATCTCTAAAAATCACGTTTACGTCTTGAAAGATGCCGCGCCGCATCAGTTCTTGGATTGCCACTTCTTTAGACACTTTATTGCTTTGCGAGTATTAAAATGTTTTTGTTTACTTTACGACATTGCTAAAATAAAACAAAGCGCAAAAAGTTAGCTTTCACTGTACAACAATTGTGAAATTTTTGTGCGAAACTTATTTTGCTAATAAAGAGAGGAACGGGGTGTTTAAAAAAAATAACGGTTTGTTTAGGACTTAACATCGTGCTAGTTAAATAGGAACCATATTACGTACTTGTAATTTCTATGTAAATATTACGTATTACTGACTTATTAGAGTTTGATTTAAAAAGACGTATTTTCTTGAAAAAAAAATAAGGCAAAACATACCTAACACCTATTTATTACCAGATACGTACTTTTCTCGGTTTCACATTCACTGATGTGTATTGTTTGATTGACTGTATGTATATGAATACTATATTCAAGAGTTCCTACCTGCATTAAAAACTAAAGTATCCAGCTAATACAAGTATGAAGCAGTAATGCAATTTTTATGTGACCGAATGTCATTTTAAAGCACATTATGTACACAAGCATCATAAATAATAATGTCCAATGAAAAACCGGATGCATCCTGTTTAAGAGATAATATATTGCCGACTGAGACAACCGTAAAGCACATAAATGTTCGTATATCTACAACATTATTATGACGAAACATACGCGGTAGGTATGGTTCGTCATATAAGTAAGTCATGTAAGTACTCGTATGATTCTGGAAATTCACAACTTTGACAAAAGGTACACTTGGTGTTCCAAACACATGGCCCAACTGACCACAACCACAAAACGCCGCCTGATATTTCCAGTAGCTTTCAAACGTTTTGTATGGATTAGAGATTGGACCCGGCAAACGTCGTTTTGCCATTTTAATTATTTCTCACTCAGGGCATTATGGGTATGAAAAATAATTAACGTCTTATTCTCAGACTTACCGGAAATGACAAAAAAAATGACATAAAAATCGGTCGACCCCATTGCAGGGAAGTTTTGTTACAAATACTGTGATATTATGGGAATTTTATATAAAGACTAGCTGACCGGGCAAACGTTGTTTTGGAGATACCTAGAAAAATAACTTACGACTTATTCTCAGACCTGCCGAATGTAGACAAACATAATAAAAATCGGTCAAATCGTTTCGAAGGAATTCGAGGACGCGAAAATTTTATAAATTGGTAGACCTTCTTATATTGGGGTTCCATCCCAAAATCGTAAAAATGGAACCCTTATGGTGAGACTTTCTCCGTCCGTCCGTCTGTCACACTCGATTATTTCAGTAACTACTAAAGCTATCGACCTGAAATTTGGAATAGTTGTAGGTAATTGCGGCGCGCCACCCATTAGGCATGGGTACCTAACTAAAGCTTTTTTTTATTTGATTTAATAAAATAAGTACGGGAAATTCTAATTTCTCTGACTCTACCTCCATAACTAGTTTTGTTTATTATGTGAAAATGCTTCTACGTGAGTGGATATGCCATAACGTCCTAATAATAATAGCATTTTTGTATATTCGCAAGATGAAGCAGGTAGACACAGGGACCAATACAGCCGGGCTGCAGACGGGCAGTGCGGCATCGCTATCTTCAAAGGCGGTGGGAGCTAACAAGGGAGTAAGTATTGTTTTAGGGCGCCCAATAAAACAGTAACATGTTTGTACTGTAAAATATGCCGACTTCTGTTTGTTGATCTTAGTAAGTTGATTATTTTTTTGCGAAACATTTAAATATCCGATGACTACCTATAGAGTAGACAAAAAAGCTCACATACCTGTAGGTAGGTAACTACAACATAACTGTAGTGTATAAGTTCATAGAACATAGAAGTTATTTCAATGCTGGATGAAGAAAATCCAACTTTTACTTGTTTCTTTTTGTTAGTTGTGTAAACATTAAATTGAACTTGTAAAAAGCTTAGGGATTCAATAATAATAATACAAGTAAAAAAGCAATGAGTAGTAATTGCATTTTACAATTAAGTCAGTGTACCTACTATCTACCTACGATGTGTATAAAATAGGAACTTGCTAACCTAGAAGCAGCCTCTAATCTAATATCTACTACCTACTAATATTATAAAGAGGTAGTGTAACGATGTTTGTGAGTTTGTGCGTTTGTGAGTTTGTGAAGTTGTAAGGGGTAATCTCTGGTTCTACTGAACCGATTTTCAAAATTATTTCACCAATAGAAAGCTACGTTATTGTGGAGTGTCATAGGCTATAATAATTTCCAAAATGAGTTACCCATCTTTACTTTAACCTGAACAATGTAATTCAAGTCGTAAAAAAATTGCTTTCATCGCGTGCGCTGTGGAAACTATTGAAGATAGAACAAAACAATGTTCTACAATATTAAAGAACGTATCAAAATCTGTTAAAATGTCCACGATAGCATATATGCCTATCTCCTATGGGTAACTCACAGTAACTGCTTTAGTGTTAAAAATTTGGTTAAAAAATAAATAATTTTTGTGAAGCTTATTTAGCCCATATGGTACCTATTATTTTTTTTATTAATTATATCTTTATTTTTTATTCATACCTTTATTTTTTATTTATATTATTTTATATCTTTCTAAATAGCTTTTTTAAAACGGAAATTTAATGTACAATATTTGTGCCCTTTATTCTATACAGTTTAAACAAATATCTTCAACGATATTAGCAAAATAAATAGATGTGGTTGCGCGCCGCCCTGGCGCGGCTGTTGCGTGGCGTTAGGTAGGTAAGTATAAGTATAGGCAGTATCTATCCGATTGCGTCGCGTTCAGCGCTGTGGGGGAAGGGACTGTGGTGGGTATTACGCGGGACAAACGGGCCGGGACAAAATATTTCTAACGCGGAACGTAGTCCGCGGGCACTGCTAGTTTATAATAATGCTACATTTAAAAATCGATATTCATAAATCATCATCATTTAAACTTATTGATAAATAATTTCATTTAAATCTAACCAATTTTTAAAATTAATTGACTAAACATATCTTAGTAAAATGAAATAAATATTTAATGATATTTATTGCGCTAGCCCTTGCCACCGTATGTCGTCCACAAATAGAAATTTTATTTCAATTTCACACTGGATTCCGACGCCAATTTCTATTGAAACACACGTTTAATTAATTACATAAAGTCCTATATTACTACATGTTACACACGATATTAAACTTTACGTCTCGAAAATAATGAATAATGTTCTTTGGATTGGAAAATAAAAACAGCAAACACCATTCATTGCTCTGTCAGCTCAAAAAGGTTTCAAAAAATGAATTTGCTGGCTCTTACAGACTAAGGTATAAAACATATTTTGGCGTAGCATATTGGCTTCTAACATTTTCGTTATAGGTACTGTGTCGCTGACAATATGTTACCATTAATCTTGCGAAATCAATCGATGGCTTATTCAGAATATTGTATTCGGTTTTACCGCGGGCCTTTCAGTTCGTGTTTGCTTTGGACCTTTTTCTCCAATATGGACCTTTATGAAACAACAGACATCTGTCGCAAAATAATTTTTGTACAAATTTTGTAAAATATATTGGACTGGACACCTTACTTAGTTCTTTAGGGTCACAATAATCAATTTCCCACAAACTTCAACTGTTATCATAAAATCTTCAACACAAATTCGGACCGTCACTTCACTGAGTTAGAAGTTATTCTATTAATTAATTAAGAAATTATGAATCTCACAGATGGACAGACAGGCAGACAAATGGACTTGAGTAAACGTTTCCACCCAAGTAATAGTTCCTCGAAGATCTCGCTTTACTCAGTCCATAATAGAATATATGTATACATATATATCTAGGACAACATCACATACATTGCTCCGATCCCATAGTAAGTAGCTAATGCACTTGTGTTATGGAAATCAGAAACAACGAAGGTACCACAACACCCAGACCCGAGGCAATGTAGAAAAGTTATTTTTCTACATTGCCCCGGCCGGGGATCGAACCCGGAACCTCAGAGATGGCGGCGCCTTGAAAACCGGCACGCTAACAACTCAACCACGGAGGTCGTCATAGAAACAATAACTACATGTTCCTAGGTAATTTGACGTTTAAACCTTAGTACAATTGATTAAAATTATAAACACATTAAAGGATTAGCACTTAGTGACGTCATACTTAGTGATGCATACATTTTAGGCTCCGCGGCCGGGCGCGTTTGGAACCCTCGTAAACTTAGTTATTATTAAGTCGACTTGTAGTTATCACCATTATTATGCAAGAAATGTCATACCGACGTTCGCAAGAGCCTGTATGTTAGGCCTATGTGAAATAAAGATATTTTGATTGATTGATCGATTGAAGCTGAATTTATAATTTGTCAACTGTAAAATGGCGCTAATGTATGTGACCGACAGCGGTATGTGCCGTCATTGGTACAAAAATGTACGACGCGCGACGCCATATTTGAGAGATTTTTGGCTTCAACATACGTCTCATCTTGCCCGTCCTCTTAGCGTAGCGTATTTCGTCATTGATTAAAACAGATAGGTACCGTATTTTTAGTGAAACCCCAGTAGGTAAAGTTACGAATCAAATGTAAAGGCAAGTTACATAAATGATTTATGTGACTTATAAAGCTAGGTTCACAATGCACATATTGTTGGTGGGTGTGCGCATGTCCAACAGATGTGCAATCGGGAGGTGTGGACCTACTGACAAAGAATACACATGTCACTAGTGTGTACGCCGGCTTACTATTGGGCACCCGATAGTGCGGAGTTGGCGTGACTTGCTTTTTGTATGTAGGTACTGGAGTTCAAATTTTACAAATTATAAATAGGTTACACTTTTTAAGTACCGAGTAGGTACTAGGTAGTACCTACTTACCTAAGTATGTCTTACTTTGAGTTACGTAGTAGCTAAGTGTGGGACAATTAAATTAAATTAATTAAAAAAAATGTTCTTATAATATTATGTATATTTATGCATAAAATATCACACGTCTTTTTTTAATAAAAATATTTATATTTATTATTTTATAATACCTAAGTATATATATAAATATGCAATATAAATATGCAAGATAGTAAAACCTTGGCAAGTTCTAAACCTGTTACTTGTCGGTTTTTATTTTATTATTCCGAAAATTTGGCCTGCTGGTAGAAACTAGCGATCGAACATTCGTTTATGGGAGCTAGCCAAGTCAGACCTTAGGCTCCAATATATTATCTTAAGTTATAAGAAGATATGATATTTAATGTTGTTATCAATAAATTTCAGGATTGACCATTGACCTTAGCACCCATTAAGATCTCACGTCTTTTGTCGTTGAAGTCAACAACCAAGGCATCATAATATTGAACTTGGCTCTCATTTTACATAATATATATTTTGATGGGGTAAAATAATCTGTGTGCTGATTCTGTATCGTTCAGTTAGTTAGAAACCCGCACTGGGTTATTAACTAAGAAAACGGAGACAAAAATCCTATTTTTGTATTCTTTTTGTACAAGATAGCAACTAGCATGGTATACTGATATACTGATATGATACCATACCGACCTAGGTTAGTAATTTGTGCAAAAATAGGATTTTTGCCTTCGTTTTGTTAGTTAAGTACCCAGTTAGGGTTACTAACTAACTAAGTGAACGATACAGAATCAGCCCTCTGAATCAAGGAAACGCGTTAATCACAACGTGCGCTGCTCGCTGCACGGTCCGCGGCGCACGCGCATGCACGCTGCGCTTTTGTCGCGGACCCCGTTTCATCTGCGGGGTGAGTTATGTGCTTTGCGCTGCCGGCGCATACAGGGTGCTACGCAAAAATATTGAAAAGAAGCACGCGTTATTTTGTGGAAATACATAATTAGTAGGACAAATCATTTAATTTAATTTTTATTGCATTTATGATTATGAATAAAAATAGTTATCTACCATTATCATTACGACATGTATTTCCTACTCATCAAAAAAAATTAAAGCGTAATCTCAGGTTGTGATTTTTATATGCGTAAAGGACGATAGGTCCGTTATGAATATAATCAGACAGACAGATAAAGATTCTGTATGGTTACAATATGCAGGAACACTGCTCACATGAACACCACACACAATTTTCCAATACTTTCTTTGACGCACGTTTCGTCCCGACACCGGGCCATCGTCAGGAGATGTTGACTTCACAATGCGAAATCGTAGAAAGTCTCGTAGTCTCGTATATGTCCTAATGTTCTTGGCTCGTAGGCAATAATATATTATTTAACACAGCCCATACATATATTTTAATTAAATTTTCGGTAGATATAATATAGCTGCTGTTAAAGTTCATGTACATGGAAATAAATAAATAAATTTGCTAACGATAGTTTAGTATAAGTCTGGCCTTTATTTTTTTTACTGGGCTTCTTTTAAATATATAAGTAATATTATAATCAATAATCGATTATTAACATTATAATTTCATAGATAATTAAATAGTAAAATTGTTTTTGGAAAATCTTAATTTTGAATAAAATTATTAGATTAAAAAATAATTTTAAAAATGTGTTTAATTAATAGTATAGATAAGAACAAAACTATAAGCCATACACAACGTAAATCTTTAGTTTTTTTAGTTAAACGTTATAGGTATAAACCTTTGTATTTTATTAGTCAGGTAGTGATTTGTTACCTATTAATCTACCGTTGCGCTCAAATGTTCCATCTACAATTCTACACACAACACGACTCAACTTTTCATAGATTTTTTAAAAATTACTATAATTGATGCACAATATACGAGAATAATATCCACCCTGTATAAAATGCAATAGCTAATTCAGCACAGTGACACACATACGCGGCTTTACACTAAACCAATAATGGAATAAATCAATCTATTCCACCCTCTCACACTCACACTATCGAGATTTAATCAATGATTTTCCCTCGTCTACGAGCACGCACACAAATAAAGCTTATTGGAAATATTGGCATTGTAAACATTCATAGGACATTTGCGAAATATTCCCCTAAAGTAAGCACTGTTTCCATCTCCCTCTATCAAAAGAGTCATGGTAGCGCTAAAGCAGGACACACAATCCAGTTTTACAACTTTGTAGAGGGACAATGGCGACGCTATTGTTGAAAGTACCCCAAATTTTTTTAGGTCACAAAAGTATTACATTGGTTAGGGTCGCTTTCTGGCACTTACTACATTCGATTCGCAGTCAACCCAGCAGACGGAACACCGTCGCCCACGCAGCTCTGTGATAGTGTTTTGTTTTCTAATGCTTACAGTGTATAAAGTGTAACAAATATGACATCGGCTGCTACTACGAACCGCGTCAGCGATATGTGGAACAATAGTGCCCAAGTGAATAGTGAAAGTGCGAGACAAATGCCGTTTGGATATCAGTATCCTGTGAACCCGAATTTATATAATTACCACAATAACTTTTACTCTCAACATTGTGATTACTCTAGTGAATATTATAACAAGTCTCATGGAAGTAGCCCTAGTAATAACATTGTAAAAGAAGAACCAACAAACTGGCAAAATCATTCTTGTAATTACACGGATGGCGTTCAAACCAACACGGAAATGATCAATAAGTGGCGAGAAATTAATAATATGTATGCTCATCAACATTATGAAAACTACAACTACGGTCAAGGTGTAAATCCGATTATAAATGGTTCCGGCTCAGATATCAAAGGTGAGGACGTGCGATCTATTAATTCTCCTAGCCAAAGTAGCTTAGCGGATACTAACTACGGATCGCCGCAGAGTTCTTCAAGTGCTATCAAATCTGCAACTGTAGAAGAAGATGACTCGCCGAACCTAAGAGCTCTTCTAACAAAAGCTAAAACGAAAAGAGTTCATTACGAAAAATATGATAAATCTTACACACAAGAAATGTTGCAACGCATGACATACCGGACTAATGATACGGGAGATTGGACAAAAAGTAGTGGCACTGCGGTTGAGGCTGAAGGCAATTTATCGCAATTTCATGGTGAATATGAGAGCGGCTTCGATGGACACAAGAAAACCAAGATCAAGCAAGCTATGGGTGAAGCGTCGAATGCAAGCGAAGGCGCTAAGTCACCGGATGCCTCTGAGAACTGTCAGACAATGACGAGGGTCGATGCAGGCGGGGACAATGAGGATTACGCTGAGAACAAAATGGCCGCTGCACCAGAAATACAAGGATTTTATCCATGGATGAAAAGCATTGGTGGTATGTATTGATTTATTTTGACCCTTATTCAACAAATCACTAGTTTATGACTTCATTTAAAAAAAATATCCTCGCTTTCAGGTGAAGACAAGAAAGAAGGATCCAAGAGGACAAGGCAGACCTACACGCGATTTCAGACCCTGGAATTGGAAAAGGAATTCCATTTTAATAAGTATCTATCAAGGAGGCGTAGAATAGAAGTATCTCACGCGCTTGGACTTACAGAGAGACAAATTAAAATATGGTTCCAAAATAGAAGAATGAAGGCAAAGAAAGATGGGAAACTGTCAACATCTCCCGATCCGTACGGCGCTGAAGACTTAACTTCTACTAAAGTACCTATTCCTGAGTTCTTAGATCCTCGGCAACAAATGCCCTGTCTTTCAGAATATCAAAATGCAAATTATCATAATATTCACAACGGACCTATCGTCAATATGACACACTTAACTGGAAATATTAATCAAAATTGTGTATTACCTACGTATGGAGGTATGATACCGAAAATGTGACTAACTTTAAAAGCTTTTAAATTTTTAATTTGTAAATATTTAATAAAACTTTTTACTGAATTTTAGAGTTCGTATTGTAATATAATAAAAATACATCATTTAAAATATTTTAGATATTTAGTTTCTTACAAAATGTAGTACCTATCTATAGGTATATCTGATCCGTACCTACGAGTACGTTGTATACTGTTTAAATTCGCTCACTTTAATTCTCATTAAGACCAAAAGATAATTTTAATTAGTATGTAACGTTTTGTGATAATTAATTAATTGCGAATCTTAAGGAGACAAAAATAATAAAAGCTTAAAAATATAAATAATTCAAATATAAATAATTCATTAATTAGTATAGATTATTATTATTATAACATATTTTTTTCAACAACAATTTTAAGGTACTATAGGGTGTAAATAATAGTATATTAAATATTTAATAGAGGCATATAAACACAAGTTCCTATATAGTGTGTAATTGGAAAGTAGGTAGATATAATAATTAAATGTAACATATTCGTAACACTAGCTAAGCTTCTGACTTAAGAAATGTCTCTTGCAAGTAGACTGATTAGCCTTTCTTTAAAAAGAAATACAGAAAGCAAAGAATGTTTCTTCAAATTATTCATAATCAAGCGGGCATCTGTTATTTACTTAATTTATAAGGTTGATTATTTATTTTTGTACTTCTCTAGTCAATTATAAAAACGCCATCAATAAAAGGGAGTTTCAGATTTTTATGTGTTTTATAACTACATTTAAAAATACCTTGTAACATCTCTTGCTCTACAAAAGAAAAGGCCGTTTGAACTACATGATAGTACTTTCGGCAACTTATAGAAGGTAATACTATTTTTAACTGTTTACCGGTAACAATAACTTTGTTTGTATGTCCGCAACCCTTTCTTCGGCGTGCAAAAGGGCTTAAAAGTTAAATACAGTGAGTCAACACTTCGCATTGGCCCCAAGGGATTATTGTAAAGTGCGAATGTTGAAGCTAGTTTTGACATATTTTGACTGGTTATTGGATTTAGGCTATTATTACCAGTTTTGCTGGTAATCCTATTAGGGGTTCGGCTACCTGACTTTGAAACTGTCTACACTGCTTTTACTGCAACATTAGAGGTTGAACAACGAAATACTAAAAAGTCTAAGTACCTATACTCATACCTTTACTAAACTAGTCTATAAACCGTTGACTTTACTTCAGTAAAAAACATATTGAGCTTATGTAATTAATTTTATTACTGTTAGTGAATCATTTTCGTAGCGATAGTTTCGTAAATCGTAGCATCTTAGGCATGGAAATACCTATGAATTATTTTCCTACAATTGTTTATAGTTCATCTCACAGACCAGGGAATAACTTTATACTGCCATCTGTTTTTGGACGAATAACATACATTTTATACATAAGCATAAATGTTAACTATAAATTATGATTTTTAAAGAAAATCTTTCGTTCACGCGTTCCTGCCATTGCACAAAAAACAAAACCTGGATGCAATTAGTATTGAAAGCCATAATAATATTTGTGAAAGGTTTTTAATACGAAAAATCTTAATTGTATAATCTATAATGTATATAGGTATATTAATTATTATAATCCACTACTGGACAATAATAATTAGTTTTCAAGTTGATGCAAAACAGGCTTAGATGAAAATTCCCAGTTGAAATTATAGATCGTGTAATTACCCAATTTAATACCTATTAATATCTTTACGTCCCAAATTTCAGCCAAATGGATTCAGTAATACTAGCGTGAAATAAACCATATACCTAAAAAATTATCGGATTTTAAATAATATTATGTAGATAATTGAGTCCATGCAAAAAAAAATAAAGTTTTTATTTTTAGGCAGACTATAAACTTTCCGCGAACTTTATCTGCGGCTAACTTCACAGTCTACATTTTAACAAAAGCTCTCCGACAAGTCTACCCTTTTTGACAATAGAGCATGCGAGACTGAGATGCTAGTATAATTTTTCTGCAGACAGAAAGAGAAAAAATATCAACCCTAAGTTTGATGGACATCTGAGCGCAAGGGCGCATGCGAGTGTATCATTCAACCAAGATGGCTGCTTGTGTCAATTCTCGCATTTCGATTATTTTTTGTGAATTAATGTGAAATATCTTCAAACTTAATAATACAGTTAGTCAGCAAAATCAGTTAATTCAGTAGTTGGTAAGTAAATAAAGGAAAATTGAAGTGGTAAGTTACATGTTTGTGTTTTCTTTCTCGCTGCAAAACAAGTAGGTTGTGCGTAACTTCCTGTGTTTTGTTTTGTTTTTTCTTGTTTGTGTGAGCTCTATCATGGCTCTATCTATCTCCATATTATACTTTACTCTGATGCTTGAATTAGATTAAATATCAGAAGTTTTTGCAATAAGTAGGTATCTCAATTTGCTCAACTGGTTTTATCTGTGACCTGAGTCTGTGACTTGTGTCCACCGTATAACGGCAAGGCAAAGAACTACCTACCACTAGCAATCTACTAATTTAGAATTACCATTTTTAGTTTTGTGTAGTAACGGATTCTTAAATTATTTAGAAATTGAATGGAAGCAGACGTTATTTTGCGAAAATCCATAATTAGCAGGACAGATTCATTTGTTTTGCTGTAATCCGCTACTTGAAAAGATTCTGTATGGTACCTACCATTTGCAGGAACACTACCCACATGAAACACCACACACAATTCTTCCAATAATTTCTTCCCAGTCCCGACACTGGTTTATCCTCAGGAGATGTTGACTTCACAAAGCAAAATCGTAGAATATGTAGTGACTATCGTGCCAGCAACACGTTCTTATAATTCTTAAGCAACAGTTAATAATAAGTAATATCATACTAATACAATTACTTCCATGCAATAAAACATTATTAATTTTAAACAATAATTTCCATATGTTAAAACCAAGTCAGAACTTGCCAATTGCCATGCATGTTTAATTTGCCGCCACGTAGATGCTATGGTGACCATAGTACCTACATACCTACTCATGTTGCTAAGATGATGATGCTACTAAATCGAAGAACTAATTAAAGAATTTCCTTCCACTATTTGCTACACAAATATAATATAACTTTGGTAGGTACCAACGTATAATTTAATTCATATCAGAGCATTGCCTAATGTAATATAGATTAAGGATTTAAGAATTCTGGCTTTATTCATAATAATTTATCCGGTGAATAGTCACTTTGAATGGCAGCTCTAATTAATCCCACGTCGAACGAGGTTCTGATGCTATTGGAACTTGATCAAAAGAAACCTTCTAATGGTTATTTGAATACGGTGTAGCTACCTCGTAGCGGGTCTTGTTTTAATGCTTTGAATTTCTGAATAATATACCTAGATGAAATATATTCCTACCTAGGTAAGGGTATAATGGATGGTGCTATTAAGAAAGTGTGGACTGGCCACGAGAGCGTAAAACAAACGCAATATTCCTAACTAAGTACGTTAGTAATTAATATATATATAGCTGCTTGTGCTGATTGGCCACTGATTGATCACCTCTCCTGAACAATTTTGTATGAAACATTTTTTTTTCAATGACCATTCCGTATAGAAGGGAAAAATTCATTAAGAACAAAAATATGGAGAGAGCTGATGATTGAGGATTTCGAAGACGGGTAAAGAGCACGGGGAGGGTATTGAAGATAGGTGGGGGGTGCTCGACCAAATGTCATTCGAAATGTCATCCAATTGCCAGTGAGCTGATAAATTTTTCAAAATGGCGGATTCAAAATGGCCGCCATTCGAATTTCGCCGATATCTCGGAAAGTATAAAAGATGGAAGAATGGTTTCTTGACAAGAGCTGATCAAGACTCGAAGGTCTACACGATGAATAGAAAAAAAATCCAATATGGCGGAAATTTTTTTCCATAGAAAATGTATGGAAAAAGATGACTGAGGATTGCGATACCGATAGGCGGGAAGACAGCCCGCGGGCCACATGTGGCCCGCGCAGCCACGCGCCCTACTAGTATTGTATATTCGTTGATATGACGTAAGTACTTTTAAGTCGCTAGCTGTCGGTAAAACCTCTTGTAGGGAGGCCTAGGCGTGCTCTTCTCACTCGCTTCTCCATACAAACGTATTATATTACGCTTTTTTTCTATTATTTGCAGAAAATGATCTAAAAGTTAGCCAGATTCAATATCTGGCTTCCGCCGAACAAAATCGTTTTTCTAAGAAATTTTAAAATGCCTTGCTGTTGCCAGCCTGTCAGGTGTGTCAGGAGCGGTCTAGAGTTGCCGGTCGTCAAAAAAATATTTAAGTTAGGGTTCCTTATCTCAAATAACGGATGGCGAAAGCTCTATAGATTATAAAAAATATGATAAAATTGATAGGTATTTTGTTGCCCTTTGTTGTCAATTGTTCCAAGTAATCACTATTATAATTATTCAATTTCAGTACATACCTATTACTTAGGTAGATACTCTAGCAGGAAAAAACATATCCTTATTTGTATTATCTGTATACGGGTAACAGATGTTCGCTTTGATCTCGGTGCGATCAAAGCTTCAATATCAGCGGCAATAAATTTCGTCATAATTACGATAAGTAACGAGGTATTTAATTTAAAAGTGCTAGAATGTAATTTTATTGCATAAAATTATCTCTACAGCAATTAAGTTGATTAAATTAAATGGATATTGAAATTAATTTTCATTAGCCGAGCGTGTTCAGCTCGAAGATACCTATACCTGATACCTACTTATATAGAATCGACGAAGTAATTTTAAATGCAAATAAACACTTACCTACTATATCACATCCTTAAATAAAAATAACCTTAGGAATAATAGATATGTGTCTACGTGCCTTCGTTTATGTTCTCAAAAATTAAAATGGTTTGGTACGTTATACCCTTTAGTTATAATATGCGTAAAAGGTATTTCATATTTTTCTTTTACCTATCAATTATAAGTAAGGGCGTTTTAGAGCTTGTAATAATTTTAAGCTTGCCACTTGCACATCTTAGATAAAGTATACAAATATACCTAATCTTACTTTACGATACGATACTATTTATGGTATTCAGTTGTAATAATAATAAAATAACTGTTGTGGAAGATACTTTTAGTCCGTCAGAAGTTAGCTATAGTTACAAAGTAGTCACGTAGGTAGGTACGTTAGGTAGATTACAGAAACATCAGTGTCCATACAAAAAGGGCCCTACAAAAGAATCTGCAGGACGCATTGTGCGTCGATCATTTATCAGGAACGCTCCGCTGCTCGTTCGAACGCAGATAGCCTGATCAATAATGAGCCATGGGAGATTAAAGCTTGGTAACATTATGAGTAATTAAAATTTTACCCAAATAGGTGCTTAGGTACAATGGTGTCTATTTATAAATCATCATCTTACTTTATTATATTTTTTATAGGAAAAACCATAGAGAAAAACTATCGAACTCGCGCCAGATTACCGTGACCGAACTAACTTTACTTATGTCGACTCCTTACGCTACCTGGCAGACTTCTATCCTAGACTGTCGTCTGTCACGCCAATGCACGCCACGTAATTTTTTATTGAACATTTAGTTAGACATATTAATGTAATACATATTATAATACTATTCGTTTTGCGATTATAAAGTAGATATATTATAACATACGAGAAATGAAATATTTCTGTGAATGCATAAAATGAACAACAAAACATTGTGTATTAAACAGTAAATGAAAACTTTGGTAAAACAAATAGGTACCTTTTATCCTTAATAAATTAATTGTATAAATATTTTTGTTTGATATTTACTTAAATCTAAAATACCCATTAAGAAATTATTATATTAAAAGCTGGCGCTCCCACTTCATCGCAGTGAGAAGGTAGGTAGGTACCTATACTTACTAAAATAGTATGAAGACATCACAAAGATCTCACCCAGCTTATTACTGCTATGTAGGTACACTTCAGGTCAGATTACTATCGATTTGGAAGCATTACAGAACCTGTCAGTCACAGTACAAATCAAAACAAAACGTCATTTACCTGGGCATAACGTAACACGACGTAGGTAGCCCAAGCAGGTTCCAAGCTCGCCAGTTTACCGTGGCCTGTAGAGCTATTTGGATGTGTGATTCTAGTTTATGATTTCGTGTGAACTAAGTTGAGATGGAGGTCATGTTGCGGTGGTGCTGGAAGCGTCAATGTCACTTATGTGTTTAACCCGCCGAATGGATGGAGGAAATGATGAATGGAACAGCGCCCGGGCCGCTGCTGAAACGCGGTCGATCTTTGAAGAGCTTCGTAGAGTTGCTATTACGCTATACTCACATTTCATATTTTAAGCCTACCTGTGTCCTGTAATACAATAAGTGTGTGAAGTCAGACTGTCCAATGAGAGATGTTGACTCTGGTTTAAAACCCGCCGTTTCGCACAAATTGACCTTAAACTGTAATTATTTAAAGTTAAATAAACATACATATAACACATTCCATATTTTTTACAGGACGAAAAACGAAAAATACTGTTAATTATACCTAATAAATAAAATTTTATAATTAAATAAAGTTAAACTACACTGCTTATGATTCCACTGTATTTATTTTGAAACAGTAAAATGTAATGTTTACTTAAGCAAAATTTGTAACATAATTTGATTTTAAACACTCAGTTTGTATACAGTGTCAAGTTGTGAAGAAACGACTATGGTTTGACCAGCTAGTAGTCTATAGTAGTCTACCTACCATTATACTGATATCATTTTCTTTAGCAATGAAAATATGTTTTTTCTTTAAAATTCCACTTGGCACAAGATAAACTCTTTTTGGAAGTCAACGTGAGTTGAGCTCTTGACATGTGACTTTAGACCGGCTGTAGAAATTGCATAATTTTAGATTAAATTTCCTTAAAAATATACTTTTGTGGTATTAGCAGCTCTGCGTATTCCATGTCTTTAGTCCCGACCCTCCGCGCGCACCAAATTCCAAATTGTTTTTGACTGACAGCTAAATGTAAGTTAGCATTGTTTGAGAGACGCACCGCAGCCTCGAACAGTCCGCTCTTTCTATAATTATTTCTGTTTAACTCCCTCCTACATCTAACAGTAACCCAGTAGGACATTTTAGATAGGAACTAGTACTGAGTCAAGAATGTGAAGCATGGATGTATTGTTTTCTAATCTGACAATTGAAAAGTTGAAAATGCTGTAGTAGATGATTTTGAAGACATTAATCATATTATCTGATTGAAATCTATATGTACATGCATAATATGGGAGCAAAGGCAACAAAAATACCTAGTTATTTTTGGGTTGCTCCCATTTCGCCCGGTGCGTCTGCCCGGTACCGGGCAGGATGGCACGAAATGGGAGCAACCCTTAATTTTTTACCAACATACAAGTTGGTAGCTGATGCGTCCTTCACTCGGGTTAGGTATAGGAAGGTACCAAGGGATTTTCGCATATTTCTTATAATTACATTCATTGTAATACATACCCCAAGTAAGTAATAAGTAAATTGGACGTAGTAAGCTGTGGTGATGTTAGTGTGTAGGTAAACCAGGGCTTTTCTTTTTACGGCTTTTTTTTGGATACGTTCTTAATCGGTATAGAAATCATTAAAATATGTGCGCAATTATCCTGCACAATCATAAAGCACAAAATTGTTTATAAAAAAATCTTTCATTTGTTTCAGATCAACGGCTTCAACGTATCCAACGGATTATTCATATTCAACATTTTTTAAATACCATTAATAAATATAATTAAATTGCTTCACTTAGTTTTCTTTCCAATAGGCACCAACTTAGTATCACCTACCTATTGAAAAAACACATAAATGAATTCTGAAATCAATTTCCCTTTTTTCTATCTAATTCTACACTTTTCTATTGTGAACTTAGGTAGGTAAGTAAGTATATAAAAATATTCAGACAAAAAGTATCAGTGACTACTTATAGTAGCTAGGTAAAGACGTAACTTCCCGTTAGAATGATGATATGAAAAGTATATTTGTTTTGGAAACGCTACGAACAGTTTTATTAACATAACACGTTGTCTAGGTATGTTCAGTATTAGACGGGTGTCGAAAGGGCAAGTTCAGTTTGACAAGGGGCGACAGGTTGACTAATGGTGCTGGAGCGTAGTATTTTTGATGCGACATTGTTTAAGGAAACTGGTGAAATTTAATTTGACGAAACAAAGCTAGCGGTTATTATTGACACCCTATGTAACATTAGGTTCAGCTGACAGTAAGTAGTAGGGTACTTGGTTCAAAAAACTAAGGTATTCCTAAAACGCAAAGTATAAATAATCTTACTTCACTACTTAAGTATTTAGAAATGTTAGTGTACTTAGTGTAGAGAAATGAGATCTTGAATTGAATAAACCTGTATGAAAAACCTTGATAAAAACTTTCATCATCATCATCAACTGCGCTACAGCCCTTTGTGGTCGGGGGCCTGCTCCAAAAGATTCCTCCATCGGTTTGTGTCCATTGCGTTCGTTTCCCAATTTTTTAATCCTATAGTTTTTGCATCCTGCTTCACTCTATCCAGCCAACGAAGCTTTGGCCGACCAACATCTCTCGGCCGTCAGAGTGTGAACTGTGAGGTCTGAAATTTTTTTTTGGTGGCCTCTGCTCACCCATGCGCTGTATAATGTACAAACTATGTCTAGCCCACCGCAGTCTTGCGGTGTTTATGTGCTGCGCTATGTTTGGATCACCAAAGATATTATAAAGTTCGTGGTTGTATCTGATACGCCACAGACCATCCACTTCCACCGCACCAAATATTATGGTCCGCAACACCTTCCTTTCGCATACTGCGAGGGCTTCTTCGTTTTTGTTTTTGATGGAAAACTAGAGCAGCAACTATTTTACTACTGTACCTAGTCTGTATAAGGTTTTTAAAATTTTCAATGCTTAGCTTATGTAAAATATCAACAGCCTGTTGTTTTGGATCTAGTTAATAGTAGGTACTCAGGTAGATACTTACTTATAGATAGGAGGTCAGATGAGTTCGTTGAGTTTTACAAGTTATCCAAGTATGGCGTACCTACAAGTACCTACCTAACAACAATATTTTATATTCATTTATTTTCACCATCAATTTGACAGCCTATTTCACTGGACACAATAATTCTCATCTTAAACTGGGAAGAGTTTGATCATAGCTCACCTCGCTGCCTAGAGGCGGGTTGACAGAGTTCACACACCTTTGAGATCATTATGGGACGGACGTCGAAGTCGTAATAGGGTCCCGTTTTAACCCATTGGGTACGGAACCCCAAAAAAATTGCGTTATAACCAACTGATAACAGCTGTCAAGAGTGTAAAGTTTTAACGCCTTTTCTGTCTTACTATTAATTATTATTTTTCATCAAAGCCTAACCAAAACTAGACAAAAATAAATAAACGCAAAATGATCCTGAACCTCCTCCTCCTGTTCTAATGTTTCTAACATAATTTATTAACGCCATCTGTGGAACGCAAAGTATTCACCAAGGGTTTCCATAACGTAGTAAGTAAATTGAACACCGGACATGGATGGCGCTACGAAATACGATGGTGGCTCCACAGGCGCACAGTGGCTATTTTACAAACCTTTAGCGCAAATAGCTTAGCAGATATACAGTGTATCTTCATAATCTGCACATATTGAAATGAGGAAAATTACTATGCTGAATTTTATCGACAGAAAACTTATTTAAAATAATCTATTTTTTTTTCTATATTCTTTTTTCGAATTTTTACAATTTTTGTTCGCTACTATGACCCTTGTGTAAACAAAACGGTGTAACTTTTAAACTAAATGATCTATCATGTTGAATCAAACTTATTAATAATTTAAGATAATGGGCCGTCCTCATGAAATGAAAATGTGAAGAAAAAGTTAGCCTCAATAGAAAATAAACATGTTTTTAGCAAAATTTCTTTTTTTTATTTTCACCAATTTTACAATAATCGTAAAATTTCTCAATAAAACACCCCCATTGTGTGCCTTTTTTATTACTTTTAATTATTCCTCTTCGTATTCGTTACCTAATGGTAAAAATTGCATGCTTATAACTCAATTCTAATATTTAGTGTTAAAGAAAGGCCTAGCACACGGCTACGCACTATTATTGAGATGTAGATATTCTTTTTAACCGTTTTCAAAAAAACTAAGGAGTTAAAATATTATGTATAGGAGTATGTACTTATGTTTGTTTGAACACGATTATCTCGCGTTTGGCTAAACCAATTTCGATGCGGTTTCCAGGAAAGTATTTGTTACGTTGATAAGTACACTTGATAAGTATACACACCGTACGAGTAGGTACCTACTCGTAGGGTGTGTATACTTATCAAGTGTTATTTCGACTCTCACTCCTCCGCTAATGATGATGATCGGTAACGCATGATTATACAATTACAAACGCATAGAACCTACTTAGCGGATTCCAAAGGCCAAATTGACTTCTTATCTCAACGTACTTAAGTAGGTATTGGTATTTAATTGGTAATTGCTTGACTGCGCACGCATTCAAGATTTTTCAGTTTTCCGAAGCGTAGGTAGGTACTAAGTAGGTATACCTACTTACGTTCTACCATAGAACCGCAAGACGCCATGAGTGGTGGTAGGTAGACGGTGGCATCCTTATGTGGTTCAACATTTTTCTTATAGGTTTCTGATACAACTCGCTTTGGTGTTCTAACCCGCTAACCCGCCTTCAGACTCCGGGTGCCCAGCCAAGTAGGTACTTTGGTAGGTACCTAACCTAAGCATACAATCTAAGTGCCTTTAGAGAAGAGTGGATAGGTATTTTTAAGATAACTTTATATCACTGAACAGTACCTACGTACCTACCTACAAGAAAACTAATAAAGTTTTCCATACAAGGTAACCTACCTTTATTATGGCCTATAATAGGTTACATACGAGAAACTCTTCTTAAGTACTCGAAGTACGAACCTGTAGATAAGTGAGGAAAATCATCGAGATGAAAATCTGTAGCATGTAGATAGGTAACTATACCCAATTAGCTAAGTATAAGAGTTCTTGTTTTCAAGTCTGATGAAACCTGTCCTGGGTCACAGAGAATTCTTGGTCAAAACGGTGTTGCCAAACATTTTATTATTCATAGAGAGATGAGCGCGGATAGAACCAAGGCGACACTTATTCATAGGTATATTATACTTAGCCTCTAAAATGCCTGCTGATATTCCTCATCAAGCTCCTTATGCATCTGTGAAGATCTTTAGCTTTTGAATTCTTACCTAGTAGGTACCTACCTATATCTGTATAAGTATGTACTTAGTACGAATACCTACCGAATCTTTGCCAAAAACACTGATGAGAAATCAGAATGAGTACCTACCCATAAGTAGGTAGGTAAGTTAGTAGGTGCTTTTGTATATACGTACCTACCTACTCTATAGCTATAACATCGTCATTACCTAACAAGTTTTTTATCCACCCTAAAAAGTTGAGATTCTCGATTTTTGAAGTCGATCAAAAATATCTGCGTACATAATGCAAAGCAGATTCTCTAAGTTTTCCGCTATAAAAGTCGCAAACTTCAAACATTCGCACCCCCCTCACCCCGACGCACCTCGTCCAATCGCGCGGCCGAGTTCCACGCAAAGGGCCGCCTCTATACCCACTGCACTACGCATGCTTCTGTTGCAGCGCAATAACAGTGCACCGGTCGTCTCACTTACTCCTATGAGAAAGACGATCGTGCGACAAGAACGGAATTAATATTTTCCACCGCAATGCATGCAAATTTTTATTCAATTGCAAATTAAGTGTTGATTTAAGTAATTATAATTTACCTATGTTAGCATGTAAAACTGAGAATGTTTTAATCTTTAACATGGATCACGATTGTTGCTAAGAATTAATTACATTATAGGTACGGTACCTACTTATATCCAAAGCACCTTTCCAGATCACTTCTGTATATTTATTTTTATATATCTCAAATTAATCAAAATTTGGGCCATAAAAATTACTGAGATTTGTTGAATGTTGGCCTTTAATACCTATAAAGTATTTCGTACTTAGTAATTTATATCTCACTCATTAAAAGGCAAAAGTAATTCAGTTTCCTTAATGTGTTAAAGGTATGCTGTTCCTTTAATTAAATATCAAACCAGCTGCGTTGCTAAAATTTTCTTAATATTTTCCTTTAGGTACTAACATAGGCACCTAGCAACCTACTACAATTCATCAAATTTTCTAATTTTACATAGGTTTTACACACGAGCAGCAATTTTAGTCATTAGGTAAGTAGGTAAGTAAGTTACAGGCACAATTATATCTAATCACAGAATTGTTTATCCTCCTTTCCCGGAAACGGTTAAACTTACGAATTTCCAACTTATATGACATAGAGCTAAATATGTACCACAGTATACTCAAACGTTAAATCGTGTGATTAAAATTGTGCAATTGTGTAAAAAGTACTACAGGGACCAAAGTGATGATTGAGTGATTAGAATTGAGACCGCGTGAAATGTGAACTTTTAGATGACGCGACTGTACCTATCAATTTGGGTTGAACGCTAAGTAACCAAATCGGCAGAGTCTTCAGAAAGATGTCACTTTTCCCTTACCGATACCTAATCTTAAAATATGCTGAAGTTAATCTAACAAGCAACTTTTCGCTACAAATCTTTCTAATAATATTCGATTCTACTAACTTTATCCATTAACAAATGGAAAAGTAATCCTCTAGTTCGAAAAAAAAACCTATTAGAATTTTCAGATTTATCTCAAGTCACTCCTATACGACAAAAACCGGCCTATAAGAAAAAAACCCGTAACTATCATAATTAAAAACAAATAAACGATTCTTAAATCAACACACGGTTTCTCTTTCTAACGTACCGGGTTGGAAAAGGAGGTGTTACCAACCCTAGGTCGTAAATTTCAACTTTCAAGCCAAGTCGCCGGTTGAGTTATGTTTAGGAACATGTGCGTGTTTGTCGTGTGGTTTATTAAGTTGTAATAAATTTTATGCCCAAGGGACTGAGGTGTCTAGGGGCTGAGGTGAGACATAACATTATGTTTCTTCCTTGGACAGTTATTTATAGACATTTTTTTTTCATTCGATCATGTATTCATTAGATAGGTATCAGTTATTTAGTTATTATAGGGGTAAATTCTTCACTGTGGCTCGTGGAATGTTTGTTTACGAAGGCCTTTATTATTTATAGATTGGAAGCGGTGAGCTATGTTTTGAAATATTTTTTCAGGAAGGTTCAATGTTTTCACCATTTTTATAAGCACGAAATATTTTAATGTACAGTTACATTAACAGCTAAGACTTTACGTCCATAGCATTATGTTTGAGCCATTTGAAAATAGGTAAGTAGGTACATAAAATTGCACTAAGGCGAAGCTGTCAATACGAGTAAGTAGTCAAACATTTATATCATCAATAAAATTTTAAATTAATAAGTCGTAAAAGTATTTAATACAGCAAGTACACAAATGAGAAATCCTATACCTTTAAACGAGCAATTCTTGTATATATATATATTTCTATATAATCTGGATCTCGCAAACGGCTCCAACGATTTTCATGAAATTTAGTATACAGGGGGTTTTGGGGGCGATAAATCGATCTAGCTAGGATTCATTTTTAGAAAATGTCGAATTCACCAAAAAAATAAAAATATGACTCCTGCTGCCATCTATTAGCCAGTACCTACTACCGAGTGAAGCTCGGTCACCCAGATATTATTCAAAAAGTGCAAAGCTCACCAAAAGCTTTAAAAAGGTAAAGAATATTGAAGACCTCATATGCCTATATTTTAAGTAGGTAGGAAGATTTTTATCTCATCGCTATTTCTCATTGTGGTAAATAATCCATAACATTTTTCCAAAGAAACTCAACATTACTTAAATTAGAAGCTATAACCAAAATGACTAACGAGCTTATCGTATCCTGCTGTCTTCTTATTGAATTTTTATCTTCGAATAAACCACAATATTAGTATGTAGCTTTTACCTTATGAAAGTATGACTCTTGGAGCGCTAATAACTCAGAAGCTTGTTATTAATTTAAATCATCAATCAGTAGTGTACAATGGTAATTAACACATAATTATGATCATTTCCAACTGTACGAGATGAGTGTTTGTCATGAGATGCTTGGAGCGCCAGCGCTAAACGAGTTTGATAAAATATATCGAACGTGTGCCGTGTAACGGTTTTTTAAATTAACAAAAATAATAATATTATATAAATTATAAAAAAATTAATAGGTATTTACTTATTGAGGCTTTTACGCCCAAAATATTTATTTAATAACTATACCTTCTATATTTTATGATCGCTAGTGGAGGCGCGTAATATAAGTACCAATGTGTGTTTTTAGCAATGTAGGACATTGAAATTTTTTCTTTTTTGCCACATTCAGAACAACGACATTACGATGAGACATAACGATGTATTATATGAGTATGCTTTTATTTAGGTTATATATTCTTATACCAAACATTTCGTCATATTTAGGTACGTATTAGCTAAACTTCTCGACATACCTATTTACTGGCCAATGTTAAGGTAAGATGCAATTTACAGCAATTTTCAGACGCGGTTGATTGACTATCGTTGCCATTTTCAGCACTGAAAAAAGTGTTCAGCTATGGCTTTCGTAGATAAAGTTCTGTGAACAGCTTCTGTCAACAGTATCTTATACCTTTTTTATAAATATACCAGCTAGCAAATGAACGATTGGCTTTATTGTTGGAAAAACGCGAAAAGTTTTTATAATCAAAAACCTATGGGGCCGAAGTCATATACAATACCTTGTTTATAAAATTACCTCCCATTGTACATTGTATTTCCCTCTACACGTAGAGGCCACATTTAGCTTTTGAAGATTTCTAGGCTACTGAGACTTGATACGTCATGATACCAAATTAGTAATAAGTTCATATTATTACCTATTATTACCTATTATTATAAAATTATTAATACAACAGCTTGATATTTATGTTCGTATTTAATTGAAGACTTACATTAGGTAAGTAGGTATACTTATACCTAATATATTAACAATTTTTATTCCAAGAATATTTCAAAGGGGATAATTATTAGGTCTGAGCTATAATCACTTAAGATGTGTGATAATAACTCTCGTAATATTATCATGATTCAACTCACAGTTAGTATTAGGTACTTACCTAATACATATAGGAATAGTCTGATTGTAAAACAACTTTTAATACTAATGCGTATAATCCTTCATATTGTTTTTAGGGTGCATAAAAATAGGAATTTCTTCATGTAATTTATTAGAGCAGCGGTTGGCAATTTTTATACTTCACTCCTGTCATGTCCCATCACTGATGCATGGAGTGTGTCCGTCCGGCTTGACTTAGATTGAACAGTTGTAGGACGTTTAAATACAGTTTTTAATGTATTTGCCTTTTAAATTATTATGCAAACCTTATAATTTTACGGATTAAGGCGAGCTTTATAAAAATAAAGGACGCTACCTTTATTTTTAAATCTTGCCTTATATTCATGAAGAGATTGTTAATCAAACAACACAATGCACTTCTTTTTTGTCAGTAGGTCAATCATATCTTTGAAATTCTATTTAGGTATATTATTATTTTTCATAAAAATATTTTCGCGCATTTTGTGTGATAAAGTAGCAAATTAAAAGCAGTAGGTACAGTTTAAAAGTGTTTCCGAAACAAAACAATTATTTTAAATGGCCAATTCTTACGTTTTAATAATAAATGATTGTACAACAAAATACGAGTCCGCTTACCTACGATGTTTCCCATACATTCGTATTACCAAAATCATAATATGTGCAAATTTCGATCTTGTTGTGGTGTTATTCGGGTTCATATAGTAATAATCTATGCTCCTGGCCATACTTGGTTCGGAAATACTTCTCTAAAATGAAAAAAAAATGAATTTCGCTTTGCTTATTTTTGCGTCAATAAGGACATGTTTTCTGTTTATTTGTTTTGTGATAAAATCAACACACCAGTTAATACAGAAAGTTTTCTTCATAATTTTTGGTGTTACGGAACTCGACCGAAGTTATAACAATTTTGATTTATATTTCGTTTTAGAAAGGTATTTCCGAACCAAAAATGGCCAGAAGCATAGATTATTATTACTATAAGATTTCGAAAAACACCACAACATGATCGAAATATATGCACGAATTACAAATGATCAGGTATTACAATTGAATGGAGACATCGTAGGTAAGCGGATTCTTAATGATTAAGTATGAAGATTTATATTGCAAAGATTTCATAAATCTACTTGAATCAAACAGTTATAAAATGATCTACCTAAGTTAGTAATAATTACTACTAAAATATATATATAGGTACCTACCTAAAATCCGCCATTGAGCAGCAGCCTGTCATGGTCATAGGTATTAGGTACATGAAAATATAACTTACCATACTACCACGCACTTAGCAGTCCTAGCACCTTCATTATAAACGGATGAAAATTAAACAGGAACAAACAAAAACCAAAGCAATAAACCTCTTATTATATGAACGGCTACCAAACCGACTTCACTGTTGAAACGCTGTAGCTGTAAAACGCTGTATTACGTAGCTGACGTAGCGGAGCACAAGCGGAGCGGTAGCGGTAGCGGGCCCGCAGCCAGGTGCGCCCCGCCCCGCCCCGCCCGCTCCGCTCGCCTCACCTCGTAGCGCTGCACTCGACGCCCGATCGCTGGGAAATCATCAACGGTTTTCCGTCGCGGATACACGTATCTACGTCGCACAAGTTCGGTGCGGCGTTGCTCGCATCCGCCTCGCGTCTTCGAACACGATTTATTAAAAGTTTTCGAGCCTGTGTGAAGTGAACAATAAGAATTTATTTGTTTTGTGGGATGTTTGTGGTTTTACTGTGTTTTAAAAAAGTTTTGTTGGCACTGCTTTGATACTTATTGGAGTAAGTATTTTTCTTCTGACGTCCACCTGCTCTGTCTGTTCGTAGAAACCGGAAAAACTTTCATTAAATATTAGAACATCTGATAGTTTATTTGACACAATACAAGAACTCAATTTATTTTTAGTTTTAAGCTAAGTAAGCTCTAGATAGAGGAAGTAATTAAATATGGATTTTCTTTTTATACTTTGGACCGTAAAAGTACTTATATAATATACTAGCTGTTGCCCGCGGCTCTGCCCGCGTGAATTACGATTTTCTTACATAATATACCTTCCTACTGGAATTCCTTGATTTTTCGCGGGATTCTGGTGTGATGTTGTACAGAAACCTGTTCTTACTTTGCACGGGTTATCTTGTGGTGATTTTGAAAACTCCTTTTTCTTAATAATAATATAAAGTTTCATTAATACGTAGTTGAAAGATCAAAAGGACGATTTTAACTGTCGATATTTCGACCCAGTGGCACAGGTCGTGGTCACTACGTGACCACGACTTGTACCAATGTATCGAAATATCGACAGTTAAAATCGTCCTTTTCATTGTGATTTTTATTCTGAAACCACGAAATATGTCAAAAATTATTAAACTATGTGAAAAGTTGTACTGGTGGTAGAACTCTTCTTTCAGAGTTCGGCCGGGTAGGTACCACTGGGATAAATTACTCTACTAACAATATTCCCCAGCCCAACATAATATAAGAGTCTTTTAAAAATCTTTGCTTCATCTCAATACAATCCAAAACATCAGAATGGACAATGGCTATATATTTTTTTACGTATAAAAAGACCTTAGATGACAGTCAGTCGGTTAGGATCGATAAGATCTAAGAGTTAAAAATATTTGTGAACCATTATCTTACCCTTTCCATATTGCGGATGATAAAGTTTAAATCTGTTCATGTGTTAACAGTGCCATCTTAATATAAAGTCAGGAAACAGTAAATAACATGACAGTTAATTTTTATTTAAAAAAATTCGGTAGTACCTATCTCAGAGTTTTACATTCAAGTTTCACATAAATTGTAGAGATGGCGCTATACGGTATAACGTAGCGATAACGCCAGTTAAATGATTTTTGTTCACCCTAAAAGTGAAAAATTTTAAACCATACAAAATCTCCTGCTAAGCCTATTTATTTACGGCTGTAAAGGTACTCCAGTCTTACTTGAGCCCTACGTCCTAGTCCTAGGTTCTTTGTGCATTCCGAGTTTCAAGTCACCTACCTACTTGAACTTAAAGGTTCTGATGTCTGTAATTTCTGAACTACAAAAGTGATGATGATAAGATTTGTATGGAATAATCTTTAAAGAACCTCCTTTCTAACAAAAAAAGAATGAATGGAATCGGACAACGCGTTAATGAATTATAACTAAAAAACGTTTGGACTTTGATGCCGTCTTCCAGGGAAACTATGATGAATTTCGGGACAAAAAGTATCCTATGTCCTACCTCGGGGTATGAACTATAATCATGTCAAGTTTCATTTAAATCCATCCAGCGGATTAGCCGTGATGCGCGGTCGTGAAACAGACAGACAGACAGACAGACAGACAGACAGACAGACAGACAGACAAAAATTAAACAAATTACAGTTTTGGCTTCAGTATCGACTAAATAGTGTCCTCCAACAAAAATTTTCAAAATATCTTCAATGTACAGAATTCGACCCTTTACAGTTTTATTATAAGTATAGATAGATTACCACCATATACTTACCATTATTATAAGCACATTAGTAATTGTAAAGAAAGCACAAAAATAAGAAGAATTAATTAGGTAATAGGTATATCTGATGAAAACATGGCTACACCGCGATCTTTATCAAACATCCTTAGGTACAAAGAAAATATAATACCTATTCCGAAGTAATTAGCGTAATTAGTAAGGATAGACTATACCTATTTATTAATACCTTTACGTACAATAATAAAAACAGTTCAATTCATCACCAGTGTGTATTAGCTCTTACAGAATCAAAGCGTGACGGAGTTAATCTTTTGAGATGCAGTGGATTTGAATGTCTATTAATTCGAGAGCTCAAATATCTATAATAGTCCGAGAGCTTTTCGTATCACGGAGGTGTGATACTTTAATTGATTATAAGCTATTCATATTAATGATTCTATTTATAATTTAATAGCAGCAATATAATTTTAAAACAAGCAAAATAGTTTGGAGAAATGTAGATATATTTACCTACTACTCAATAATTTATCGATTCACGATTGTATACAAGTTCATATTGTACTTTTGAAAAAAGACTTTACGTAAAGTAAAATAAAGCAGGATAGAGCATGAAAATTAAGAATATTAATTTCAAATGAGATGTTATTTACTTTTATGAAAAAATGCCAAATCCAATTAAATTTTTGGTTTAATGAAACTTTACATACCTACATACTAACTGTCCGGAAGGTGTGTACCTAAACTCAAAAAAGCATTATGGATAAATAACCTATTATTTAAAAAAAATCTTACTGACATTTTGCATTGTATTAGCAGGTATAGGTAATACTCGTACGTAAAAAATAACTTTACTTACATGCAGCAAATATCTGTATAAATATAAGTACTTATAGAATATTGTGTCGAATGTAACCTAGTAGGTACCTACCTATTAGGTTTTTATTAAAAACATTAGATACATATATATTATCACTAGATTTTAACCTCCATTTATTCTTCAAAGTTTCATCAAAGTAGCTGCACGGGAAACAAAATAATATAAAACAAACAAAAAACTTTGAAATCGTTCGGGCCATTTAATGTGGACCGGACGGGAGTGACAAAAATTCTATACTGAAATAAACTAACCACATGTTGTCTGGATGTCAGCAGAACAAGGGTATTAGCTACGTAGCGTTTATATTGGAAGTTCATTTAAATGAGGATCATTTTAGTAAACAAAATGTAGAGTACTCTACCACTCATCACAGCTAGCTACTGAACAATGTATCTACCTACATGGGTTTCTTATCAATAGATGTGCGTTTCACCATAACCTAGTTGGAAGTTTTCACACATTTTTGAGTTTCTCAGGCTTTCAGATTAGATTAGCATATTTTTTCTTCACCAATGCAAGGGAGATAGATACTACAAAAAAACATATAAGTATCTTTGAAAGTTCAGACTCCTGACTGAGGTTCAGACCTTGAGCCCTGTAATATATTATGTATAGCCGAGGTCATCATCAGTAGTAAATTATTAATTGCGTTACCTTTGGCTTATTTAGAAACTTAATTTGTAAATAACATCAGCGCAATATTATATAATATTTGCATATTATTGTAGTCTTGTCCCTTTGCACAACGAGATGCAACAGGGTTCATCATTTCAGTTTCCATAAATTAAAAAAAAAAACTTCTTTATGTGTACGATATGAAAAAACTTTTGAACAAGATTTCCGAATTTAATGTGTAATGGTTGTCTGGTAGATGATGACTGAATTGTCACAAATTAAATTTTGAATGGAAGCAGGCGTTATTTTGCGGAAATCCATAATTAGCAGGATAAATTAATTTCGATATTTAATCCGCCACTTGAAGAGATTCTGTATGGTACAAATTAAATTATTTTAATACGTAGGTTAAAGGCAATAGTGTAAGCAGATTATATAAAATAAAATATTCTTCCTCGTATTAGAACTAGGTTGACAGTAGTAGGAAATAAGTAATAAGTGAATAGGAAAATCTGAAATTATTCGTAACTACAATATAAGGTGTATCCAAAACATGCCTGTACCTACAAGTATATCTGCGAGAAAATGCCATAAATTTACACGAAGAAAGAATTTTTTACAACGTAAACTAAAATTATGCGCCATGGAAAAAAATTACCCGAATGCACGAACTGCAATGAATTTTGCCACAAAATTCACACATTTGTCATTCGTTTCGCGTGTACGACAAATAAATCGAATACACAATGACTGCTAATTTGCTCATAAAGATGTATGCACCGAGCCACGTACATAAATCGGGCGAAGTCAGATTCGGCCTACCGCTTACACCCATAAACCTCGGTGGACACTTTTATAGCCCGACTCCCAACTCCCGACCACGTGTGCGCTGAGATTTTTTTAACACTTGACATGTGCACTCCGGTTTAGAATGTCGTGTATTAATTTATTGTTTAAATAATAATAGACCCCCTGGTGAAACTATTGACGCTAATTTTGTGCAAAATTTCGATAATGCACTGTGTCTACCGTTTAAATAAGTCACCGGCAATATGTTTTACATGAATAAAAATTAATTGCCCATATTTGTAACTACACTACTGATTCGAATAATATTTAATCGTTTATTTAACACTTTATTTGTACACCACAAAACATAATACTATAACTAAGAAGTAAAAAATTAATTAGTACAAAAGGCGGCCTTATCGCTAGGTAGCGATCTCTGCCAGGCAACCTACAGATAAGGAAAATACAGAGGAACCACGGACTGCAGGTGGTGCAACACAACAATATTTATACCTAAATTCAAATAAGTACATAGTTACATACTACTACATACACTAGATTACACAAATAAAAATAATAAAATAAATATAAATATATATACTCGTTGTTAATTAATACTAATATAAATATAATAAAATTAATAAAGTAAAATTAATTTTATCTAAGAACTATTTTTAGTGGAGCAGGTTTATTTTCATTTGATACAGGGAACGCATAAAACACATTCGTCACCAGTAACAAGGCGTCCTACTTGACCAACTAATGTGTTTCATTCTATCACAGGTCCATCAATCAAGCCGCACTCTACGAGGACAATTGAGACAGACCGCGAACATCTGTAGCACTTAACATGTCCAACTAGACCATTCAACGTCCATCTGAGAATGACAAACCCGGAGTAAACTTTCAGGAGACAGATACAAATAAATCTGTTATCAATGAACGACCTAAATTACAACGCGGGGATGAGCTCCTATCAGTTCGTGAATTCCCTGGCGTCGTGCTATGGGAACCAGGTGCCAGGACGAACGGGTACGCCCGTGGAGCAGTCGGGGCATCCTGGATTGCCGACGCCTGGAGCTGACTACTACAACCCAAACGCCAGTGCGACGTACCCGAACACCTGTTATTCACCGCCGCAAGTCGGCCACCATTACCCTCAGCATCCGTACGCAACACCAGCAGCGGGAGCACATATGCAACCACAAGCTATGATTGATTACACGCAACTTCACCCGCAGAGACTGGGTAGCACGACCAGTCATGTGCATCAACATTCAAATCCGAGCCCTGGCGCATTATCTCCGAATCTAATGTCGACCCCACCCAGCCAAGCCACCACAGCTAGTTGTAAGTTCGCGGACTCAACCTCCACGACTGGAATAGCATCTCCTCAGGACCTATCCACGTCTTCAGGTCCTGGACGGACATCACCAGGTTTTGGCAATGTTGGTAATACAGGAGGGACTACGAGTACTAAACTTGGGTTGACGACTCCAATCGCTTCGCCTGTGGAGCATAAAGCGAACATAAACCAAAACATCTCGAGTCCGGCGTCTAGTACGTCTAGCAATGAAAGCAATGAAGCAAACAATTCAAGTTCAACCAACACCAAAAACGCCAAGTCTTCTGGTAACGCGCAAGCAAACCCTCCGCAGATTTACCCGTGGATGAAACGAGTGCACCTTGGCCAAAGTAAGTACATTTTTATTACAATTTAAGTACTTTTATTGATGTTATCTTAATATAAAGAAAACTTCTTACTCACCCAACTGACTTGCCTATCACCGTCCTTGGTCTTCGAAAGTAGAAATTTTGCAAAGAGCTCTATTTTATGACATAGACAAAAATAAAAATGGAAAAATTTTAGTGCTACGGAATCACGCGAGGGAAGCAAGGGTGATTGAGCAAGGCAATAATAATATAGTAGTTGAGAAGGTCTTATATTAATGGTACACCACGAATAAAGATTGTTGTACAAAAAACAATTTTCACACTTTTTTATCTACGGCGTGAAATCGTAAAATGGATCTGCTTCCTTTTCGAATTGACGTGACCACGCCTTCATTAAAAACCAACATTTCCTTTTAACAAGAAACTATTCATCAATTAGATGCCAAAGTGGAGACAAAATAAATTATACATCTGTTTATAAAACATTAGTATGCATTAATGTTGGATCAATATGGCTGTCTGATGGATGATGTCCATAATAAGGCATAATGGCTTTGTTGGCGGGCGCTTACAACTGCCGAAGATTTTTTCTCCTTAGCCTCTAATGATAGGGAAAGCACATCGTCACTGTTATGTGTGACTTGTTGTGTGCTTCTAGTATTAACCGTAATTTACATATTTCCATGTTTATTTGTTTTAAATAAAACCCTTTTTATACATTCTTGGGGATCCATACCAAAATGATAAAAAGCGCTCCAACTTACGGTACCCGTCCATCCGTTTGTCAGACATGATTATTATTACAGTAACTATTGGAGCTCTTGACATGTTTGGAACATTTTTATGTAAAACAAAAAGTAGATTAATTAAAGTTTTGGAGTTTTATCGTGGACTATGCCTATCATATGACTGGGTTGCAAAAATTCTCGGTGTGATAGTCAGACTCGCACTTGGCTGGAGTTTTTTATTACTATCGCAGCTCATAACGCTCATAACACGTAATATAGTTGATCATAATATATCGCTATATTAACGTTAATGTGCTAAAATATTATTTAATCTTCAGATTGTCTACCCAAATTGCTTGATTGAATTAAAGAATAATATTGCCCTAATACATTACATTAGTTAAGAAGTATATTTCTCAGGTAGACCTAACGAGGACATCAAGTGTTAGGCTGATTTTTCATAAATTTTAACAGCCGCGAAACAAATAGTTTGAGTAAATGTAGATTCTAGGACGTTGCGAAACACGCTTTTATAGGTCAAGCGACAGAATTAATGGCTTAATAAGTATTCTAGGACATACCTATTTTTCCAAACATTACGTATAAAAACAGTAGGTAGTTTAGTGTTTAAAAATATTATTGCATTTTTTCTTCACAAATATTATAGAAGAGAATAGTACCTATAGAAAAAATTTTTCATGTAGGCCTAGCATACAGCTCTTACAATAAGTCATTTTATTTTACACTCTTTCTATAATATGATGGTGATAACTATTACACGACTTAATACCAACTAAGTTTAATGGTATATAAGAAAAATATGTGTTTTTTTTTAATCAGTGACTCACAAAGTTAGTATCGATATTGTGAAGTAGAGTAGAATAGTTACTTATGTGATTAATTGACTTAACACTTGCTTCAATATTTAAAATAATAATTGATACTAGTTATAGAGGAAGAGAAAAAAATATAAACAAAAGATCGTATTACAGAAATTAATTGATAAAAAAAGAGTTCACAGCAATAAAAATAAATTATATACTTAAAACAAGTTCTAGTCGTAAGTAAGTACAAAATTGTTTAAAAAAGTGTAATAAAGATTTTTATCAAAATACACCTTCCTATGACATTCATTGACATTCAGTACCCTTTCAAGGCTAAAAATTTAAAGCTTTTAGATAAAAGCGATAAAAAATAAACCTACTGCCACAGTGGGTACGTGAGATAAGTGTTCATCTGATTTGTTTTTTTTTGTTTCAAAATAATATTCGCATGCAATTTTTTATCAATGCAGCAGTTAAATTGAAAGACTGGTTGACTAAAAAATGTTTTTACAGTATAAACGAATTTTTGGATGAGTAAGTTTAAATTGACCTCAATTTCACAGCAGCCAACTCAATGTAATATAAATAAGGCATTTAGTTATAGATATAATATGAAATTGTTAGATTAAGGACATTTTTTGCTACGCCCTGACAGGGCTTTTTGACTATATCTACAAATATTTTATATATGTTATGTGGTCAGACATGCAAATAAATAAATAAATAAATAAAGTAGTCATTTTTTGTTATTACACATTACGTAATTGGCCAAGTAGACTGCATTTTGTGTAATAAAATATTAAAATCTTTCAAATTGAAATGGTCTCAATAGATTATTATATAAAGGTTTAAACTTAAAAAGGATACCCAACTTTTTCAACTATTTACAACATTGCGACCAAGATAAGGACTTTTTCAGGATTCCGCACCCAAAGGGTGAAAACGGGACCCTATTACTAAGACTTCGCCGTCCGTCCGTCTGTCACCAGACTATATAGCTCTTGAACCGTGATAGCTGTAGACTTGAAATTTTCACAGATGATTTATTTCTGTTGCCGCTGTAACAATTAACAACCAATAGTAAAAAATAGAATAAACCCATATTGAAGGGGGTTTCCATACAACAAACGTGATTTTTTGCTCGTTTTGATTTGCTGGGCAGGGGTGTTTAGTTTAGATATTTTAATATACTATTGAGAACTGGTCATGATAGTACGGAACCCTCAGTGTGCGAGCCCGACTCTCACTTGACCCTTTTTTTACCTAACTTTATTGATGCTTAACTTTCAAAACTTTTCAGCAGAGTTCACGGTCATCACATTGCCTGTCATAGAATATCGAAATATAATATGCACTAATACTTCAAGCTCCAAAGTGCGTTGATTGGATAGGAAAACTATATTGAGAATTAATTCGAAAGTGGATTGGGTATTCTAAAGGTAGAAATACTTTAGTAGATAGCTTATCTATACTAATATTATAAAGAGGTAGCGTAACGATGTTTGTGAGTTTGTGACGTTGTAAGGGGCAATCTCTGGATTTATCGAACCGATTTTCAAAATTCCTTAACCAATAGAAAGCTACGTTATTGTGGAGTGTCATAGGCTATAATAATTTCCAAAATTAACTACGCATCTTTACTTAAACTTGAATAATGTAATCCAAGTCGTAAAAAATTGCTTTCATCGCGTGCGCTACGGAAACTATTGAGGATTGAACAAAACAAAAATATGTAAAAAAGTCCCTGTTAGTATATGCCGATCTCTTACGGGTAACTCACACTGCTTTTAGTGTTAAAATTGTAGTTAAAATATAAATAATTTTCGTGAAGCTTATTTAGCCCATATGGTTATTAATCTTTGTAAATATGTTTTTTAGAACGGAAATTTAATGTAGAATATTTGTGCTCTTTACTCTATACTTACAGTTTAAACAAATATCTTTAAAGATAATTTTATAATTAGCAAAATAAAAAAGTGCGTTGCGTGGCGATAGGTAGGTAAGTATATGGATAGGCAGTATCTATCTGATTGCGTCGCGTTCAGCGCTGTGGGGGAAAGGACTGGGGGTATTACGCGGGACAAATGGGCCAGGACAAAAATATTTCTAACGCGGAACGGAGTACGCGGGCACTGCTAGTTGTGTAAATAAGGTTGTTCATGTTTAACGGCAATAACTCAGTTAGGAGCAGCAGTAGGTACCTACTCAGTAGGTATGCGTGCAGACTGCAGACTTTTCAGATTTCAATAGCTCTATACATTCAAAGTTATGTTCAAAATATTATGACGTGGCCAAGACGTGGCAGAATACTGTTATTGTAAATTTTTTTAGAACGTAGTGTTATTCTTCACTAAATTAGCCGCCTCTGCTTCACTCATAGTTCATTTTAAATATGCATAGTGCAGTTAATAATTATAAAACACTAAATGACTTATAATTATTTGTATGACTATAAATATTGAAGATTGTCATAGTTATATACCCATTTATAGCTGTAATTTTTAAAGAGTAAGGGTTGAAATTTCGACAATCCCTGGAACACCCACTCTCTTACTTTTATTCGTTTACTCTATATATCCATTTTCACGAACCTAACTTGAAAAATTAGGGGTTTTCATACAAACCTTTATTTAACCTCCTTAGGGGAAAATTAAAAAAAAATGCGGTCAGCGTTCACAAAGAATCTTCACTGAAAATTCAAGTTCCTAGGTATGTTCAGCCGTTTGGGCTGTAGCTTTTCTGTCAGTCAGTCACTCAGGACAAAGCCTTTTAAAGTTATTGATAACTAGCTGTTGCCCGCGGCTCCGCCCGCGTGCAGTTCGTTTTTTTTACAAAAATGTTTCCCGTGGAATTTCTTAATTTTTCCCAAGATTTCCCGTACAAAATGAGTGGTCCTTGGGTTCGATGGACCCGTAAAGGAGTCTTCTTCCAATCTCTCCTGTCAACGTGCTATCTTCTTTTACACAATTTACCTATATCTTCTTTGGTCTTCCTCTACTTATACACTCTGTCGAAATCGCTTATGTTACTCAATTCGCATGGAGTAAGATAGAGTTGGGCGTGTCATCGTGGATTGTAATATCTATACTAACAAAACTTATCTTATTCTGAGATGATACCAACGCCCAGATATTGTAATTAAGCATTCTGATGCGCTACGTAGCAACCCGTTCCTGCTACGTACGGGTTATCTTGTATAGTTATACCTAGTTTCACGATCAAAAGGACGATTTAAACTGTCGATATTTCGACCCCGTTTTGATTGTGCTACGGAGATAAGTAGCTATAGGTTTTTTAAACATCCCACGGGTGCTCTCAAATTTTTCAGGATGAAAAGTATCTTAAATGTTGACCGGGCATATATATAAAAGTAGGATCATAAAATTTCATTAAAATCCGTTACTTGAAAGACGCCTGCTAACTGTTTTTGTAATGTTTTCTTTCCCGCGGGAACTCGATTGGATTAATAAGTTTTACTATATATATATTTTGTTAAAAAGGCAACATAAGGTATCAGCATAACCAATTTTACTAAATTAAGTTCATTAGTTGTTGTTTACAAAGCTGTTAAATTAATTGCAGTTTTTTAACTATCCCACGGGAACTCATTATTTTACCGGGATGAAAAGTATCCTATATGTTGACCAGGGACATAGGCTACCACCACACAAAATTTCATTGGAATCGGTCCAGCCGTTCCAAAGATTAGCCCGTACAAACAGACAGACAAACAGACAAACAACAGATTTATTATATGTATTGATGATGATTGATATTGATAATAAGACCACACATACACATAAAGTAAGTTTTTATATATTATGTTAAATACAAACCGTTCACAATGAATGAAAATATGATGAATGTTATTTAATAGCGTGAATATAATATTATGACCAATATAAGGGAAACCAATTATTATAATTAGCTAGCTTTATGGTAGGTACACATTACCTAGAGGATTGGTTACGACCTGGTACCTAGCCATTTTGCAAAGTTATTGAAATTATAGTTCAAAAAATTATAGTCCGCCATAAGTGATTCGATTATAATCGATGCAAATTGCGGTCGCCATTTTGAAATGGCGAGACTGGTGCAGAAAATTACAGTTATGGTAAAGGAGTGGTATTAATAATCTCTCGCTCTAAACTATAATGCTACCTAATATTGGTAATTTTATTAGCTGCAATTTATCAAAGTGGGCTTAATCGGCATGGAAAATGGTTCACAAGAATAAATTAGAATAATATCCAGTACATGTAGAGGTAAACACAATGATGTTGATAATATTATAAAATACTGTAATTATTTATACCTATTGAACCAGGTTTCGGTATTTGGTATTCGGACTTCACTCGCGTGAATTTCGTTTTATTATAAATCCATGATTTTTAGAGTTCCGTAACCAAAGAGTGAAATTTATCCGTCCGTCTGTCACTTGGCCAAATTTGAAACTTGAAACTCACTTTTGAAATTTTCACACAACATTAAAAATAAAAGAACACTAAAAATAGAATAAAATAAAAATTAAAGGGGGCTCCCATACAATATAAAATTGGTTGAATAGCTATTTTGATATTGGTAATGGCAACAGATAGATGCTTGAAATATTTTTTCAATATTTAGTTATACTTAGGATAATTTCTAAAAAAAAAATTAAAATAAACCATATATTTAAAAGGGGGTTTTCAAACAACAAACGCGATTTTTTCGCCTTATTTTTGGATAATGGTACAAAACCTAGACCGATTATTTTTTAACTATTAAAAATTAGGCTACCTGATTGAAAAATAATATATTTGTTACCTGTTAATTACGCTGCAGTAGCTTACTTTCTAGCGTCTTTGACTTTTTATCTGAAGTAGGCAACAAGCCGTAGGTACAACATTTTCTTGTGACAAGGTTAGATCTTTCCATTTCGTTACGTAAAAAACCGAAACACGTGTCAAATAACTTTACATAAAGAATATCAAAGTATTGCAAACTCGAGATTCTTATATTGTATCGTTCTTCTAGAAATTCCATCCATCACTTTCCATCCATCTTATACGTACCCATCGGTACTAAATGAATATTGTTGTATGGGAGCCCCCCTTAAATATTTGTTTTATTTTAATTTTAACTTTACCAAGGTTTTATGACAAAATATGACCTATTGTATGTATGATAGAGATATGAGAATGTACCTATTTTGATAATAAATTACTTTTACATGTTTTGTCAACAAAAACTAAAGTTATAGAGAACGGACTAATTAAAAAGAATTTCCAATGGTATGTGCTACGTTATATGTGTGTCTTCAAATAAGCCTAGAATACAATAAGTTCATTAGGCAAAAACCTCTCGGTCGTTTCACCCTGTATAAGAAACTTTTTTGTAATCATTTCTCAACAATAATAGTTCAACCGTAGGTATGCATAAATTAAAAGGAGCTTATGTGCAAAAAATATGCAAGGCCAGACTGGTTTTATTAAGGAAGGGTTAAATAAACTGCCAAAAGTTGAATGGTTGGAAATAAAAAAAAAGTTTCGGGATTAGTGAGCCGGCCGCCTGTGGTTGGCTCAGTTGATAGCATGGCGGGCTGAGGGCATGACTTTGCTAAATCTCCTGCGAAACTGGTACCCATACCCTGAGGCATGTATCGCGAAGTCATGTATAACGAGTAGGTAGGTACCTAAACAAAACATAGTTCCATGTGTTCAAGAAATCTTATTTTCAGATAGGTACTACTATTTTCTTTATACTTACTACGATTATTATAATATATGTAGGTATGTATACTACAATACTACTATACCTACTTACTCGTAACCCTTCCATATTATGATCAAACAGTTACAAGTAGATTTGTTAGGTGCCTAATAAGTCTGAGGATTGAAATAGTCATGAACGTTTAAAACCAGTGTTTGGTGAAAAAGATTAATTTTTTATAATTATTTTGAATGGATTTTTTATTTTCTTTTTTTGCAATGCTGACCTTTAGAGGGTTATTGAACTTGAATTACCTTGCTTAAACTTTGTACACTTACCTATCGTTAGGTTAGGGTTAGGTTAGGCCTAGCAAAATATGATGATTTTGATTTTTTTATCTGTATGAGGGCAATCAATAGTAAGTATGTATTTCGAATATCTTGAAGGTATCTATCTACACAGTCAAAAGGTAAGGTTTACCAGATAGCTTTTTATTTTAACTTTGTAGGTACTGTTGTTTTGAAGATTAAAATTCTTTTATAAGAAAGCCCATTTCTCTTAAATATCAAAAAATAACACGTCAATTTTTACGTATTTAATTATCATTTTGCAAATTAAATTATTATACATGAATTAAATAATAAATAAATTAATTAATTAAACTACTCCAATCTACGAGCTTCTTTATATTGATATAAAACTTTATTATACGTAATACCAAAAGCTGTATAGGTACTTAATAAAATACCAAACCAATACCTACTACTATTAGGTATGATTAACATTATACTATTAATAGTCTTTCACTTCGAAAATTATAGCTGCAGCAATACACTTATGCAGAATTAATACCGACAAATAACATGTTTAGTTCTAAGGACACTTGAATTCCAGGCTAACTTGAAACTTACTGCATTGGAAATACGGATCATAGTTTAATGTACGTTATAAGGACAGTCGGATCAGAATTCGAGTAAAGCCCTTTCACTCCTCAGGGACTTTGCAACTTCAATTATTGATGGCAAGTTTAGCCGCTATAAAATATCAAGGGAAAACCGCTATTTTTCATGGTGTTTACTTTTAAACAGCACGTAGCCTCACCTTCTTCTGCGTTTTATCGAAAACATGTAATTTATCGGTAATTTTTTTCAAAAATTATCCGTGTTTATAGGTAGGTGGTATGTGCAATTTAAATGCAGTTGCATTTATAATGAGCCTTTATAAAGGCTGGGGCGTGTATGAATTTTTTATCAGCAGGTGTTATGGATTTCATATTCAAGCACCTACCACATACCACCCGCCTACCTGTTATGCATAATGGTCCTTTGTTTAAAAACCTAGACAACAAAACTTTACCTACCTAGACAGTGGATATTTAGATATTGCTTTAATTTATGATCAAAACAAATGATAAGTAATAATTTTTAATTAAAGTGCATTACACTTTGAAATAGAGCATTTCTTAGTAATTTCGTTACAACTAGTACAAGTAAATTAGTTACAACTTTTCGAGAAAAAGGATATATTTTTCGGACATATGAATACACAGAATATCAATATATTTAAAAGGCACACAAATAAAAATAATACATACTTAAACGCATTACTTCCTTCTTAATGTTTTATATTAGAAGATTCCTGCGGCTTCGCACGCGTAAATTTTAGTTTTTTAAGAGCTGCACACAAACAAACTGATGCTATACAAGAATCAAAATAAACAAGAAGCACAAAATAGAATTCCTCATAGTTATTAATGATTATATTACTTAAACATAGATCCACGTTAGATAAACTGTATACTAGACTTTAAGATCATAATCTCTTAAAGGTATCTTATCGCATCAACCTACTCTGGCCTTGAGCAGTTACAATAACATCAGAGTTACTTAAACTAAGTAAATTAATACTTAGCTGTCTTGTATTGTTAAAACAAGCTATTAAATCTTAGCTAACTATTAATTTCTACATAAGTTGCAAGAGCTTCAATGAGTCTATCTCTAGATACCTCTCTTATTTTGGTGAGGAATGGATGGGTGTCCAACAGATTCCTACTTCCTAGTGATGCAGAGACACTAAGAATTAGGAATCTGCAGGATGGAAAGTAGCATCTGAAGGAAAAAGACTACAAATTTCATGTTCATCCATCTGTAGAATTCGCTCTTAAAATCGATTTGTTAATTAGAAAAGAGCTGAAGATTTTCAATCAGATGAGCAGTTTTTGTGATTATAGCTTAAGAACACTCAGGAGTCATTTGCAAAGCAATGGTTCCATGAACGATTTAATTAGTCATATTTAAATTTTCTATCTACTTATGGAAATTAAATCCATTAAAAATATATGGAACACTGTGGACATTACAATATATTATGTTGATAAATCAGCATTTATGTAGGTATATAGGTAGGTACGCATGCAGTTCTTTTCTATTTAATTGTGAAAGCCTCAGAAGTGGGTCTGGCATATATAGGTATTTTCAACGTTGGGCTTTCATTCCATTAGTGCATATACTAGCGCATTCAATTAACGTATGCAAGAAATATAATGGAAGGCACATTCGCGTTTTAATCTCATTTCAATAACCCATGTCGCCGCAGCAACAGTCAGACGCTGATTAAGTATAAGGTTTCATACAGATGCTTATTCATAAACATATACGTACAATCTACATACACAAAAACCTGCAATCAAATATACATATGTGTATAATGTATATATCTTTCTGGGAATTTGCATGGCAATCCTGTCGTTATTTGCATGCAACTGGTTTCCTCTGAGTTTTGAATTTTAATCTTATTCAGTGAATTACATATTTTCTTACATGTTTTGCAATTTAAATAAGTACTTCTAATAATGTATGTAAAATGATTTTTAAAATGGCATGACCATTTACATATCTACTTAGGTTTATTGGTGTAGATTATATATTTTATAAACCAGTTCCTTATATGTTTGCTATCTATTAAGGAGGTTTAATTTTAATGACGAGTTTTTAATTTTAATAACATACTACTTGTATATCATTTTGTCACCCAAAACGTACCATCGTCTAAAACCCTTGTTATACTACTTACAACTCACATACATGGGAACACCTCTCAGAGTGAGAACAATCTAGCCATAGATATAGCCCACCAAGTTGGCCAATCACGATTGGGTAAGCTACAGTATTGACTGTACTGCAGTGTATAGTGAGCTAGTGTATTGACTTTAAAACACTTAATATGCAAGATGTTGATTTCATAAAATAATTATAAAATTGTTATTTTATTTTTATTGCTCTATTTTAATCACTATTCCCTATTTATCTCTGATTACTATTTCTATTCAAATCGACCATTTTCCATTTCCATTGAATTCTCATTTTCATTAAAGCACGGGATGTTTACCTATAAGCACAGCCTATTAGGTGATATAACAGAGCATACAATTGCAATCCTAAAAGATATTTAAGCTCTAAAACAAATGGCCAAAACTCTCTGTTTATTATTATAATAGTATATCTACGTTTTAAATACTTATAATAGTAGTTTATGAAACGGATGCATAATGGGGGGTATTAAAACATGAGTGTGAGTTTAAAAAACGAGCCGCAGGCGAGTTTTTTAATAGTATCACACGAGTGTTTTAATACCTAATTATGTAGAGTTTCATACACTACTTTATCTACGCTCAAATTATCATAAATCCAAACCATAAAATCTTGCTAACGTTTGTCGTAAATCCTTCACTTTGTTGGTAAAATATTGTGGGTCATTTTTGTAGCAATTACTAAAATGTCAGGTGGAGTTAAATTTTCTTTAGTACGTTTCACTGCTAGACATTTTTCCGCGCTAAGTTTTGATTAAGTATCAAAAATAACACATTGAAATGTTAAAAGTTAGGTATGGCGCCAAAATTCAGTTGCAAACTGCGTATAGTCTGTTAAAAAAGTCATGAAACAAAAAAGAGTAGAAAAATATTTATACAAGTCAGATAAAATATATTTTAGTGAATAATTAAATAATCAAAAATTATACATAATTCTTTTCAATATTCTGTATGAACACACTTTTTAATCAGTCATATACTCACTCGTAAGGCAGGGAAAAATTATTGTTTCCTTGAATTAATTGTTGTCTATGGTCGATCATGACTACCAACTAAATGTTGTCTGTGGACTCCTTATACAAAAAAAAAAAACAAAATTGAGGATTGGCTCTACACTCTCTTTTGGCTATGACGACCACAGAGAAAAGAAAGTTATTCCCTGGTCTGTGATGACGACACACAAAAATACAGGAACCCAGAGCCGCGTATCGTAATAGAAATTATTCAACAATCTAGAGATATTTCCATAGTACAGCTATGTTATAATGAATAACTTTTTAATAATTATAGAAGTCTGTGAATAAAGTAGGTCAATATGTGACACATTTTGATTTTATAATTCGAACTTTAAGCAATGAGCAATTTAGATAAAAATATTTTTAAAATATAAACACGTGGGAAAAGTTCCAAACTCCTCTAAGACAAGCCCATGCATCAAGATCCGACACATTGATATCGTAAATTAGCCGTAACAACAAACAGCGCAAGCTTACAGGAATCCAATGCACAAGCTACGAGACGCGTTGCAAAGGTCATGATAGTCATTTTAAAACGCTGCACCTACTATTGCTTTTATACTATTAATATCTTACGACTCTTGTCATATGTTGTCTTCTTACTCTCACTATAAAGTATCCCAGAATATTATGCAAGCATTAACTTGTTCCTACCGATATACCGATATATGTATGTATTCATTTTAGAAATCTGAGTCTTAAGAAATATTACTATATCATAGATGAACTTAAAAAGTAATATTCACGTAATACTAATAACCAAGCTTGAATGAATAACATATACTTTCCTACGTTTTCAAGTTTAAAAGAAATTTCGACAACTGTTTCATGAAAAAAAAAATTACACACAAAGTAGTAAGTTTATTGAACTGAATTGAAGCTAACATCTTCATTTAGAGCGACAAAAACTCAATAATACAGTTATTGCTGTCACACATCGATATAATAGCAACAGCGCAATTGTTTTTAACTCCATAAATATCTCTTAACAAAGGATTTGCGGTTTTACTCTAAAGCTGAACTGTCTGATAAACATTTTTTTTCGTCTCAAGACCGCCTTTCCTGCGGCGATTCGATAGCTATAAATATTAATACAATCAAATGTTTTGACGTGGACCTTTTTTAAGCTTTTATCTTCTTTCGCTTATTTTTTGTGAGGATCGATTTCGTTTTTATTTCGTGTTAATTTGGGCAGCGAAGTTGTTCTTTTAACAGATCGTAAAGTAGAGTCCGCGAGGGGCTTGGCGCCAGGTGTGTTCCGGGCGTTTTTGGCAAATTGTTCCAAAATACCTATTGAATAAAATCTTTGCGAATAAACTGGAAACGCCATACAATTTTGAATAATGAAGGTAATCATTTTAAATGGTTACTCTTTGCCACATAAGTGTAATACGAAAATAACTATACACTTATTTCACAAAAAATCCTAATTGTTTTAGTGTTTTTAAATTTTATGCACAAAAATCCCCAAGATTACATATTTTTAACTATAGTTCAGAGCTCAGCAGATATTTTATCCTGAAGCTTTTTAGTACTAAGAATTAGTAATTCGACCGTTTTTAACATTTAAACTAAACTGTATGTAGAAATGTAGTAGGTAGTTGTGACGAGTAGAACTAACCAAAAACTAAACACCTACTGTCTACTTGTCAGTAACAAAGATGATATTAATATAAAACTTTTTTTTTGTAATTTAATTGATATAAATGTTCAAACAGGCATTCACAGTTCTAGAAATCCCGATGCGCAACCCTACAACAGATTTTACCTTATTCATATTTACGAGCTCAGATTATTTCAAATTAGCATAACGGCGATTACTCACACTATATCATTAATTCTTAAATAAAAACATAAATCTCTACCACGACTCTAAAGACTGTAGAACAAACACCCACAATTTAAATGCGAACACAATCAAAACTGAACTTTAATCCATTAAAAATAGATATTAGATGAGCTTATTTTTGTCTCCGCAGGTTCGGTTTCGACAAGATCTGATCAAAGTATCTAAAATGGTCACAGTTAGTGGGTTAACCACTTTAAATTGTCATCTGTCTGATTTATTTCTGTATCTTTTGCGGCCAACATATTTTTGTTTGCGTCCTGTCTTTAATTTCGAATTTCTTTTCCGTTGTTTTGCTAGTACCACCAACATAGATACTAGAAGAAATATTTTTAAAGACTTTATTTAGCTCGTAGATGAGTGTTTATTGTTTTCATACTACAGCCACTTCGGGCTTGTTTTAGCCATTTAGCATTTGCACGATTCGTGGGCCGCATTATGCGTAGATTTTTATCTTTTTAATAACAACGACCAAGGATACAGTGCAATGCATATTTCTTTTACCGACAAGTATCTCAGGTACAATGCGGTTGTAAATAATAATGATTTTTAATTATCATACATTACACGTTGTCAGGTATATTGTTATGGTTGTATGATTTTTTCATGTTCCACTAAGTAAGTAGGTAAATTACCTACTGAGTAATTAAATCAATCAATCAATTATAACATAAAGCAGCGTGGACTGGGGGTGTACCTTTTGAAAGGTAGGAAGGTAATTTTTATATACTTAGCTAAGTACCAACTTATGTCAGATCTTGATTGCAAATTAGCAAGTGATCCTAACTAGATCCTATAAGGTAGGTAGATCATATCAGTATCTTCATATAGGATAGGGCTAAATGCTAATAAACAACTCAATGCTTCTCTATATTTTCTCTATGTTTAGAATACATTATAATATAACTAGACATAAAACCGCCTGTTACGTACCTACCAACATTAAATTTTGCGATTGGTAACATATTTTCGGACACTAACTATAGCCAGGGGCGGATCCAGTCAAACGCTCGTAAACTATAATCATTTGCAGACCATAAATAATTGGTCGGCCGGACTCCGGAGCAGCTTTTTGTCGGTCGCGATGCGCGCACGCAGGTAATATAGTCATAAATTTCCATAACCGCCACTCGATCTTATCAAACACGATTTTAATTTGATTTCGGAACCACACGTGTTGAGGTCGCCTCGCGAGTTACGACGGTAGGTATAACATAAACATTCACTTTAGTAGCACATAATAAATTTATGGAAAAATCACATAAAACATTGTTATGGTTGTTGAATACTCTAATTTTACGGACGCATTATTGTTTAAAAAAAGTTGTTAAAGTTGTTTAGGTCTTTACGTGATATCACACTATTTTTTTATTCGATGCCTCAAATAGCTGGTGTTCTAATGATATTTTTAAGTAAGTACTACGTACTTATTTATTTACTAAATTAAACGCAAGTAAAATAATATGTTGATTGCTGACCCAATTTTCTATTGTGATACTTAGGTCTCATAATTATTAATTTATATTTTGGCCTGTGTTTTGATCCCGGATTTTTAGAGTTATATATATATACCATACCAAAATGGTAAAAATAGAACCCTTATGGTGAGACTTTCTCCGTCCGTCCGTCCGTCCGTCCGTCCGTCTGTCACACTCGATTATTTCAGTAACGATTCAAGTTTTCGACTTTAGAATAGTTATAGGTAATAGTGACCCGAAGTCATAACAATCGTAAAAATTTGAAAATTGTTTTTATTATTTAAAAAGGGGGGAAAACCGGGTCGACAAAATTTCAAAATGAGATAACAATATTGAGTGGGGTATCAAATGAAAGGGCGTTACTTGTGTATTCTAAAACTAATTTTTATTTATTTTCATGCTTGATAGTTTTTGATTTATTGGGCAAACTCGAAAAAAATATCGTTCCCCCCCCCCTCCCCCTTATCTCCGAAGTTTACCAATAGAAAAATCTGAAATAATTATGATTAATAAAATCAACAAACAACATGAAAAAAATAAAATCAACTCGGTGACTAATATACTTTTTTTGATAATTCAATAATCCGCCAAAAACAAAGTTACGTTTGCGGTTTGCCAACAAAAGTACCTCCATGTAAAATATACTCGTAAATTCATGAACAAAAGTGATTCTTTCAATGTTTTACTTCTTTTATGGTATGGAACCCTCGGTGCGCGCGTCCGACTCGCACTTGGCCGGTGTTTGTATAATGTATAGGTATAGTATTATCGATAGGTATCAGCTGTAATCACAAAGTAGGTGGCAATGGAATCTGATGTTAATAAATAATTTAATTGAAGAAAAAATTTTGTTTTTTTCAGTTAAGTTTTGAATATGCATTCATAATAAAACACAATCACACATAAGTCCGAAACAATAATAAATTCTACAAAGATTGAAGGTGAAAGTCAAAGATCATACCATTAGCCCGGTTCACACGATATCGAGAGTGAACTACAATAATTTATTGTCAAACGTAATCAATAATAACGTGAAATCGGTTTGTAATGATGTGTCGTAACAAACTACATCGCGCCTTAATGCTAACCGCGGACAATATATCATTTGAACGATAACACTTGATATAAAATTATAAAACGTTTTTAAGCAGTTTTTTTGGATTCACTGAGTAATTGCTTCCATGCTTCCATACGTATTAAGTAGAGACACCATTCGTCCAGATTTCTTCAAATTGTTGCAGAACATTATGGAGCCAATTGGGCTCAAGAACTTTTACAGATGCCAGTAGTTCTTCTGTCATCATTCTACCACGGAATACATAATAGTACCTAATGTACTTCTCTATAAAAATCATCATAGTTTGCAATAATCTTGCATCTCTATCAATAAGTAGGGCGATGTCCAAATAAATACATCGGTTGAACATCGCATTTTTCATGTGACCATTCCGTTCCGTCCGTTCCATTTCGATATTCCGTCAATATCGCTTTCTATCTAATAAACGTGAGATATTGTCATGGTAATTTACGATGAAAGGTACGATGACCTTAAAAAAATGATGATATAATGAGCAGCCAATAAGTCGCCATACCTAATTAAAATTACATGTGGATTGTTTGTCCTGATATATTTTTATTAACAATTGGCCACCACATGCTTGTATACGCAGCCTTATATTATGCGTCACACAGACAGTTATTTGTTATTTCATTCCACATGTTTTAGTTCTTATTGTCATGCATTTGCCTACTATAGTACGTCGCAGGCAGAACATAGCAGCTCCGGCGGATTTTCTTGGATTTGTAATTATACTGATAGGTTTTTAGTTCTTATTTTCCTTTAGTCGGGGAGATTTAAAAAAAATATTATTTAATCATTTTTCAATTTCAAGTCTATAAGAGTCGTGGGTGTTTAATTTTTTTTTTAATTTTCCACTTGTTTGTTATTTCATTCCACATGTTTTAGTTCTTATTGTCATGCATTTGCCTACTATAGTATAAATATGGCCATTGCATTTTCATATCAATTTTTAACTACTCTTTATTCGTTCATTGCATCAAGGATTTTGATTTGTCGAAGAAATGTATACTCCTGAAAATGCGTCCCCACTAGCGATTCATATTCCGATTACTAATATCTGTAGCATTTACCTATAGGTACTGACATTATCAACTAAAGATGCATACGCTCTAGTTAAATGTGATTAAATTACAAGTGGATGGAAAGCAAGAAATCAGAATTATACTTATTACTGTAATTTTATTTTTGATATTTGTTTAAAACTGTATAGAACCGCTGACTCAATCCGAACAACCTTGGTTTGGATTATCAGCGTATGTTACATGTCAAGTGTTGTGGGTGTTCATAATTAATACTACCCAGCCGTAGTACATAATAATATTAACTCCACATAAGTACCTACCTAGCAAAGTTTCTAAAGACGCAGTCAACAAAATAGCAGGATATTGAATCCTAACGTTTGATAGATCAAAATTAAATTTTTGAAGATGCAATGAAAAAATTCACGTTTTACCTAAGTAATATTAAACTATTTATACGTTAATTCTTGATATTTTATGACGATAATTTTAAATTGGTTACAAATATTTCTTAACTGATGATATTTAGAAATTCTGTTTATTTAACAGAATTTCTAAATATCATCAGTTAAGAAATATTTGTAACCAATTTAAAATTATCGTCATAAAATATCAAGAATTAACGTATAAATCAATCATCAATATCATCAATACATATAATAAATCTGTAGAGGTCGAATTTCTGTATAAATAAAAAAAAAATGCTAAAAACGGAGTCAGGGGGATGTAAGAAGTGAAATAGAACTAATTTAATTTTTTTTCAAATTTTTTGTTTCTCTGTTTGTCTGTTTGTCTGTTTGTCTGTCTGTTTGTACGGGCTAATCTTTGGAACGGCTGGACCGATTCCAATGAAATTTTGTGTGGTGGTAGCTTATGTCCCTGGTCAACATATAGGATACTTTTCATCCCGGTAAAATAAAGAGTTCCCGTGGGATAGTTAAAAAACTGCAATTAATTTAACAGCTTTGTAAACAACAACTAATGAACTTAATTTAGTAAAATTTGTCATGCTGATACCTTATGTTGCCTCTTTAACAAAATATATATATAGAAAAACTTATTAATCCAATCGAGTTCCCGCGGGAAAGAAAACATTACAAAAACAGGAAAAGCAGGCGTCTTTCAAGTAACGGATTTAAATGCAATTTTATGATCCTACTTTATATATATGCCCGGTCAACATTTAAGATACTTTTCATCCTGAAAAATTTGAGAGCACCCGTGGGATGTTTAAAAAAACCTATAGCTACTTATCTACGTAGCACAATCAAAACGGGGTTGAAATATCGACAGTTTAAATCGTCCTTTTGATCGTGCAACTAGGTATAACTATACAAGATAACCCGTACGTAGCAGAACGGGTTGCTACGTACACAGCAGCGCATCAGAATGCTTAATTACAATATCTGGGCGTTGGTATCATCTCAGAATAAGATAAGTTTGGTTAGTATAGATATTACAATCCACGATGACGCGCCCCACTCTGTCTTACTCCATGCAAATTGAGTAACATAAGCGATTTCGACAGAGTGTTATAACTAGAGGAAGACCAAAGAAGATATAGGTAAATTGTGTGAAAGAAGATAGCACGTTGACAGGAGAGATTGGAAGAAGACTCCTTTACGGGTCCATCGAACCCAGGGACCACTCATTTGTCTTGGGAAAAATTAAGAAATTTCACGGGAAACATTTTTGTAAATAAAACAAACTGCACGCGGGCGGAGCCGTGGGCAACAGCTAGTTAATTATATAGTTACAGATTTTGAGACGAAATAAAAAGTGGCTCCAAGGTATCAAAAACTTCCTATAAATTAGTAACCAATTAAGTACTCTATATAAGCAGCATGATCGTCCATTTGTAACTACGAACCAAAGTCTCCAATTGATAATTTCGGCCAATAAAATTCACAACAACCCTACAAAATAACGAATCGGTCGCTAGCCGAAAATAAATCTCGTATCTATAATTCTATACTGACCGCTTACGAAACGACGATTTACAACCCACGGTGCCTATTATCTAGTATCAGACTATAATCCATTTATCACCGCTTTTGTTTACGATCCTCGCGTATCATCGACTATTAATTATAATGCGTTCTTCACTTTCGAACTTTGACGTTCTCGCTGTGTGACAGACCTCAGATAAGAATGTTAATGCTGATACTGACTGTACTTCTTTCAGTAATTTTGCAATCAAAAATATGACTTAAGGTTATATTTTACAGTTGATTTTCCTTTACCGCTATTGCATTCAATGTTCTAACTAATAAGAAACTGTAATGAATAGAATATAGAGTTCGTTTTTAAATGTACGAGTACAAATTTTGAACACCTTCATCGCGCGGTGGAATTGAGAATTTTGATGGATGTGGTTATAATTGTTTCTGTATCGATTATGCCATTGATAAATACTCCTACTATTGCTCATTTTATTAATGACGTGGAAACGGAAGAGCTGGGCGATGCCCTAACGACACAAACGTCACAATTAATATTGGAGCTGTCAAAACATCTGTCAGCGATCATGCTGAGTCTAATTCGAGTCGGCTTGTTTTAATTAAAATTGATTCGGTTTTGTACTTTAAATTGTTAATATTGTAATCACCATCAGCTGTGTATTGAGTAGTTACAAATAATGGGAAATGCCCAGGAATCAGAAGACGTATTTTATATGTTCGCGGTTTCAATTTTAAATATACCTATACGATGTGATAAAAAGTTGCCAAAATTAACAAAAGCAAAGAAGAAGTCATAGTGACAGATACTTACCTATTAAAAGAAAAAAGATATTCATACCCATTACTTACTGTAATGAAAGAGTAACTTCTTATTACCTTCCCCTTTACCCTTGAAATTTAAAAATGATCAAAATCATACAACTATAAGTTTATAAGAAGTTTAGTGGCTGCAGTCTTGTCTTTCATTGCATACTTAGTTCATAACTTATGATTTTCTTGCAAAACTTTGTTGGCCTCAAGAGGTTTTCAATGAAGCAAATACCCACTGAGGGCATATCGTTCAGTGACTGATTCCATATCTACAAAACTTTATTCAATAAAAACTTTAGCGAAAACTAAGTTCTTCAACACAAACTCAAAGGACTGATAACAAAGAAAATCAATAGGCAGTAGCAACCCCTAGTTCAATTTCTCTAAAATTAACGGCACTGTATAAACCATCGAAGCAACGAACCGAACTGGAATTTTAATAGTCTGAAGACAACTTCAATGCCTCAAGTTTATCAGCTGAAATCCTTTAATAGTCAAACCAAAGTTTGAACTTATGCCATTGTTATAAAACTCAATTTTAAATACGAGAAGAAGATTAGTCCAGAAAATCGAATAACGAATTTTTAGGATTTTGAATCTCTAAGGCATGGTAGTCTATATCAGTATTGTCGTCAATCTAGATTTTTAACAGCTTGTGTTATAAATTAGATCTACTGATTGAAGACTTAATTATTGTCTGGAACTTCTTGAGTTAAAATTTCAGGATATTATTTCCTTTAATAAATTCATAAAATATTTTTAAATGGCGAGAGTCCTTGTCAGATTTGAACTGATTTTTGTTTAGGGTTCTGTTTTAGGAGACCAGTTATCGTGGTAATGAAATGAAATACCCAAAATTTGCCCATATTTTGTCCATCTCTCATTATTCATGTACATACGAGTAGGTGCCTTGTAAGTCGGTTCTACGATGGCAAAAGTCGTATTGGAAAAGCCCACACGTTTCGCAGACATTCCTGCGAGAGGTCATGGAGCCAGTCGACAGCATGTGACGGAGGTCGACGTGGCCACTTCATTAATTCCTAAACGTTCAATGCACATTATTTCTGTATCGATTACGGAGAGAGACAAATTCTGAGTCCTTTATCACACAAATAGCTTTGGCTTTTAAATGTCAGTGTGAGGTAAATGGGACTACTTCTTCGTAGAGCTTGGTAATGAAATGTTTTTTTCCGTTTATATCGCTAATGCATATTATATTAAATTGGTCAAATATTATGAGTATACCTATCTACTTACAATTCTATATTACTTGCCCAATACACTAAACTTCATTAGTATAAAAGTGAAAGTTTTATACTTCTTACTTACGTTTGGATATTTGTTTTCAATCAAAGCACAATTACCAAAACATTTTCTGCTTAAAAATTTGTATGGAGATAGCTTGTAAGTTTGTTGTAAGTACCATGGAATCATTTAAAGGCATACAACTATCCACATAGTAACTAGAAATTAGTAGAATAATGATAGTTGATACCCTCAGGATTTGTAGAAAAAATATCATGTGAATCTAGATTTGATATGAAGTAAATCCATAATATTAATAAACCAAAGTAAACTAGGCCTAACTTTGCTCGGCTACAAGCAAGAACTACGCGAAACGCACAGTGGGGCGAGCGTCATTCGACGCAACCAAACGACAGTTATTAATGGTTGTAGGAAAAAAATATCGTTGCTTTTTGATTCCCTAGCCTTTAAAGCGCAATAAACAATGTGCAATTAAAACGCTTATTTCAGATTGATGCATTTGATAAATAGTGGATCACAGAAATAGAAATTGATAGTTTGCTGTGGCCTGTTAGAAAAATATAAGGCTGCGGTAACTTAATAGCTTCTATGAAAGTTAGTTGGTCAATGATTCAATCTTATGATTGTGGATCAAACTCAAAAACTCAAAATATCTTTATTTCACATAGGCCTAACTTACAGGCTCTTGCAAAACGTCGGTATGATATTTGTTGTATAGGAATGGTGATAACTACAAGTCGACTTATAAAACTAATTTTACGAGGGTTCCAAACGCGCCCTGCCTCTGAGAACAAGCCCACAACAAACTCAGCCGGATATTTTTTATGTTATCACCATTTAACAAAATAAGTTTATTATTAATAGCCAAGTTGTAGTATGGCATAACTACAATTCGTCCCATTTTCGGGCAAAGGCCTCCCCTAGTCTCTTCCAGGTTTTGATGTTGTTGGTATTTCTGTGCCACAAAGGGCCTGCGAACTCTACAATGTCGTCTTTCCACCTGTAGACTGGTCTTCCTCTCTTTCTGATATTGTAGTTCGGGCACCAAGTGGTTATTTCTGTGGTCCATCTGTTGTCTTTTCTTCTCGTAACATGATGACCAGCCCAGTTCCATTTGTTGGTCATGGCCATCGTTACTGCATCTGTTGTATGGAGTTTTTGTTTTATTTCTTGTTTTGAGCATTTATCAATCAAACGTATGTTCAGAATTGATCGTTCCATTTTCCTTTGCGCGATTTTTATTCTAAGTGCAGCTTTCTTTGTTAATGTCAACAAAATAAGTATTAATACTAAATAGGCTAGCAACAACAACAGAGCAATCTAGATCGATTTTACTAACTTGAAATACGAGAATATTTTTATTGTATCTTTTGGATTTTTTTTTTATTTTTAAGAGTAATGTTTTCAATTTTAAGAGAAATGTTTCATTCCTTTATTTTAAGTAGGTACCGACTTCCTATAACTCGGAATACTAAAATAGTACCTTACGCCTACACGGTAGCTTGAATGTTACAGCAATAATAGCATAAATAAATCAGTGAAAATTTACACCCTTCTTGGGATGAGAATATGAGGTTAGTATACAGGTACAATAAATTAATTAAAGCGCCACGGTCAACCAATTAAATGGCGGCGAACTGGCGATAGGTAGGTACTCGTAACTTGTCATCCTGTAATTGGTTAATTATTTATTATCACTTTGAATGGGCGGGGCGGAGTTAGGACGTACCTATAAAGGTTTTAATCAAAACATTACAATCATTCTGCAAGACTCAAAGAATATCTTCACGTTTTTTATTAAGATAAAAAACAAGAACTCACTTTATTTATTCTAGTTCTCGCAAATCCAGTTATTGCAAGTCCAAGAGTCTTAATGTTCCTATGACCAAGGTAGAGCCCTCTACTTCTCCAAATTTTTCATTTCGTCTCACGATAACTGTATCCAATAGCAAATAGGTAGTCTTTAAAATAGGGTCTTGATGTGACGATAGTTTGCATTTTAGGTATATCTTAGTTATATTTAATTTGTCATCAACAGACCATAAACCTTAGCAGCTAGCTTGTCTTCTCCTACTTATCTTGAACTGCTCCTTGAACTTGGAAAAAGAGATGAACTTATTGCCAAGCTTCTATGAACTTGTAATTATACCTCAGAGTATATTTAGTGCATAGTTTATCTACCAATTTAGCTAGTCAAAACATTTTCAAACAGACTGAAAATCTGCGAGAAACATGTCTAAATAGATCAGTTCCCTTAGTGCACGTTTGCACACTCGAACGGTAATTATACTTTATAATTATTATAAATCTTCAGCCAATGTCCACAGTTAAATAATATTTTTGAAATTTAAAAAAAAATCGGTAATTGTTTGTAAGGTTTGAATAAGGTTTAAAGAGTTGAATAAAGTAATCGCGTCAAAATTTAGCCAGGGGTCTCACATTTCGATTCCCACTCTCTCTCTCCCTGGTTTAGATTCCAAGATTTATCAAGAGAAAATCTAGAATTTAGCAATACTTACTTAGTTCTATAAAAACTGCCGTGCTATTCTACAAAATGTCCATCTCTGAAACAGCTGTCAGACAGCTGCCAAGCCGAAAATGGCATGCAAAATTGTACTCTATTACAACTGACAAATTCATAGATGCAGAGATGCACGCTTGTCGCTGTTTTGCAGAATAGCACGGCAGCTCATCATAAATGTTGACGATAATTCTATAAAGAAACTACAGTGCTAAGCGTTTCGATAATCGAAAACGACTCGAAGATTGCATACGTAGGTACATTGCTCAAACTTGTAGTATGGTTATTGTTTGTTTTGAGATGTCGTGAGCGCCGATTGCTGGCCGCTCGCTTCATGTCACGTTGAAACGCCCTCGGTTTTAACTTTTACGAAATAACTCGCGCGATAGACGCTATACGTAGTAGGTACATACGCGTTTAAAGCCGTTTTTCCACCTTACCAAAGAGTAAATCCTCTTTGACCTTACCGATATCCGAGAGTCGAGACGTCGCGTCGGTATGAAGTGGTGCTTCATTATATAGGTATTTTAATACTAGCCTGTCCACACGACATCCGACAACCGATAAAGCAGTCACCGATAATTTGGGTGTGTCGGTTGTGTCACCAGAGCGGACCGATATTGTTGTCGGTCTGTTTTGCTCGCGTTGGAAAACACGTCTGAATATAATATTTTAAGAAACATGATCACTTAAATAGATAAGTACCGCTTGCATTCCGCGTCGTAAGCTCATTGAACTGATATCGGCACGATGGACAAACTTGTGTCGATTTCGCTTACTGACAACCGATAACCGAAGCGTAGTTTGTGGGTACAGTGGAAAAACAGCCTAATTTGAGATGATTCAGATCACTTTCACGTTGCTAAATCAACCGTGCAATTTCGTTTGCCTTACTCTACGTATAAAATGACTTTCTACAAATTAAGTTATAGATAAGTTTGTAAATTCTTCTTATTTTGATTTGTACTATTTTTTTTTTTTATTACATAATATCCTTGCTAAACTTACAGCTTGCACCAAAACGTTTAGCAAGTAGAGTCTGAGTACAATAGTTAATTATATAATTACAATTCCTCATTTCGAAAAAAATGATATAAACATACAAAATCAAACAAACTGGTGCTGAGCAATTAGTTCATTAAAAAATGGAAAGTGTGCGAAATGTTGGGGTACTTTCCGCATACCTACTGCTTTATATATGTGTAATATTTTCCTGAAACTGAATTGGATTTATTCTCGGAAAGGTATCCAGTCGCATTTATTGTAGCGTCGCATGTTCTGTCCGAGCTGGAACGAAACGCAGCGCGTGCGTCGCGTCACTCGCGATGTCTTATCTCAAACGTGTAGTTTACTATAATAACACCTACAAAATATGAAAGAAAAAGAAGACTGACTAGTTTACTGTTCTATAGACTCATTGGTTAGTAGTTATCGCTATACATAATCTCAAATATCCTATTGACCTTTAACAAAGAGCCTGTGAAAAAAATATTTATTTGGAAGTTTCAAGTTTGCACAGTTTAAACTTATAGGGCTCATATAATTTGGCATACATTTACCTAGGTATTATGACGTAGGCATGCCCATACGCTAAGATTTTTTTTTAATATCCATCCCCTAAGGGGGTACATTAGAGGTTACGAGAGCAAAGTAGTGGGCGCCCTCTGGTACCTATATACTATAGCTACGTACCTATTTTTTATAAGACTCTCCCTTTCGCAAATTAAATGCAAATAATAAAGATGATTAATTAGAGATTGGGTGTTAACAATTTTTTAAAGGGCACGTCATTAGCCAGAGAGGCCTTAGGGGCTCAACTCTGGCCAATCACGGGTTACAATTATTATCTTGATATTTACTAGATGGCAAGACGAAAGTAAAACCGATAGATTAAATTTCCTTCGACCTTTTCCCCGAATATGACAGACTTAACTTGATGTTTCAGCTGAAATCATCTTAAGATTCAGGTATTCAAAGTCCGAACTAAATATGTCTTATATCATGCTCTTCCGACTTTACCTGCTAGATAATATCGCGTAATATAATAGTGCGTAGCGTCTCATACCCGTGCCTTTGCGATCAAAAGTGAAGCAGATTTAATTAATGCATTAGGCTAAGACGATAGTCTCTTAAGAACCGATATAATAATTTATTATTTTATTAATCATTGAATCGTTAGCAATTAACATAGGGATTTTAAGTTTTAATGTCATTGAAATTATACAATTTTAAACTATTTTGTGGATACTATTTTCACCTATAAAACAATAGTGGTCATAATATTTAGATCACCTTCTTTAAAGTGTTTAAATCTTCATCATCATTACTTCAGCGTGTAACGCCCACGTTGAATATTAGGTGTAGGCCTTTCCAAGTGAGCGCTTCGTGGAGCGTTTCTTAGTAGTTGCGGAAGGAGTGTGCCGTCCTCAACTACTAAGCCTTCCTCATCCAGCTACTTCCCATCATCCGCTTTACGTCATCGATTCAACGAGCTGTACCTACTTAGTAATCTGAGTCTGTACTTATTTGAAATTAAAAATGTGGCTATATATGTAGACGTGATTATAAACACGGCTACCTCGTTTCAGTTAGTTAATATACGCGATCTCCGAACATAAACCATCTCTTTCCCCGCAGTTGCCTCATCAGTCGGCCAACAAATTAGTCGGTGTCACTACAATAATATACAGTAAGCGGTGCTGTACGCCTTGCGTCGGGGCCCGTCGTATAAATCCCTCAACACTGCCGACAAATGTTTTGTATGGAGATTTCTTTCGACGGAACCGCGGCCGCGTTGCCAGGCGCTGTGGCCTTTATCTAGCCGTAAATTAATCCATGAAATTGATAAACGCGAGCAGTCTCTTTCTTTCCCCAGCCGCCGACATATCAGCATAATTATTCTAATCTATCTATCTATCTATATATCTATACTTATAATAAAACTGTAAAGGGTCGAATTCTGTACATTGAAGATATTTTGAAAATTTTTGTTGGAGGACACTATTTAGTCGATACTGAAGCCAAAACTGTAATTTGTTTCATTTTTGTCTGTCTGTCTGTCTGTCTGTCTGTCTGTCTGTCTGTTTCACGACCGCGCATCACGGCTAATCCGCTGGATGGATTTAAATGAAACTTGACATGATTATAGTTCATACTCCGAGGTAGGACATAGGATACTTTTTGTCCCGGAATTCATCATGGTTTCCCTGGAAGACGGCATCAAAGTCAAAATGTGTATTTAGTTATAATTCATTAACCCGTTGTCCGATTTCATTAATTCTTTCTTTGTTAGAAAGGAGGTTCTTTAAAGATTATTCCATACAAATTTTATCATCATCACTTTTGTAGTTCAGAAATTACAGGCATCAGAACCTTTAGCGATAAGTTCAAGTAGGTGACTTGAAACTCGGAATGGACAAGCACCTAGGGCTAGGACGCAAGGGCTCAAGTCAGGCTGGAGTACCCTTACAGCCGTAAATAAATATGCTTAGCAGAAGATTTTGTATGGTTTACGATTTTTTACTTTTAGGGTGAACAAAAATCATGAATTTATAACCACGTTATACCGTATCGCGCCATCTCTACAAATTATGTGGAACTTGAATGTAAAACTTTGAGATAGGTACTACCGAATTTTTGTTAATAAAATTAATTGTCATGTAATGTACTCTTCCTTGACTTTATATTAAGATGGCACTGTTGAGACTTGTGGACATTCCCATAGTGCCACGTCTTTTTTTATCATCCGCAACATGGAAAGAGTAAAATAATGGTTCACAAATATTTTTAACTCTCAGGTCTTAACTGGTCCTAACCGTCATAGGTCTTTTTATACGTAAAGAAATATAATATAGCCATTGCTCATTCTGATACTTGGGATTGTATTGAGATGAAGCAACGATTTTTAACAGACTCTTATGTTGGGCTGGGGAATATTGTTAGTAGAGTATTTTATCCTAGTGGTACCTACCGCGCCGAACTCTGAAAGAAGATTTCTACCACCAGTACAACTTTTCACGTGAGTTAATAATTTTTGACATATTTTGTGGTTTCAGAATAAAAATCACAATGAAAAGGACGATTTTAACTAACCCAATGGCACAGGTCGTGGTCACTACGTGACCACGACTTGTAACAATGTATCGAAATATCGACAGTTAAAATCGTCCTTCTGATCTTTCAACTACGTAGTAATGAAACTTTATATTTTTATTAAAAAAAGGATTTTTCAAAATCACCACAAGATAACCCGTGCGAAGTAAGAACAGGTTTCTGTACAACATCACACCAAAATCCCGCGAAAATCAAGGAATTCTACGGTACTTATATGTAAGAAAAATCATAATTTACGCGGGCGGAGCCGCGGGCAACAGCTAGTTTAATATATGGATATACATTGCCAAAGCTAAAGATAAAATTTTTTTAATACTAACTTAAACTTTTCAAAATAGTGATGCTTAAATGCATAACTTGCGTAGCTCTTATTAGTAAGATTTTAAAACTGAGTTTTTAATGTAATCATTATAGATCTATCTGCCAGCAGTAATGATTACATTATCCTTCTCTGGAACTTTTGTAGCCAATATATTAAAGATTAAAAAGAGGTTTGTAGCCAAAAAGCTAAGCCTTTAGATAGAGGGTTGTGATATACATACTCGTATATCTACAATATGCGTAAGGATTTTTCGAAATCTCAAACCAGTCAAATGAAGCATGTTAGGTTAAACAGATAGCATTTTAATGTATTTTATACGTAGGTAACTACTGAACATTCCATACTGCCCCAAACAGGTTACGTCTAACCAGTACACTTTGTCTGATTAAGCTCATCAGATAGGCCTGCACCAACTCAGCTATAGATAAGTAAATCCTTAAAGTCGTATGTTTCAACGTTTTTATACTACATCTTTAAATCCTTCATTTACCCGAGAAAATTATATTATCAATGAAATAGGCGAAAATAATAACAAAATATAAAAATTTTGTGTCACAGTATTTGTAACAAAGCTCCGTAAAGGCATGACCTATTTTTATGATTTTTTATGTGTATATTCGATATAAGTGAGAAATAATTTATATTGCATAACAACGTTTGTTGGGTTAGCTAGTAATAAAATATATTAGAACTTAACTGATACGCCCCAATTAAACTGCAACATAATCTTCCTAGGTTAGTCTAATATCTAGACTCTTTTAAATAGTCTCATGGTCTCTCTCAGTATACCTAGCCTGTTGTGACATCATGTTCTATTTTCGGCTTATCGTAGAGAACATTTATTCGTGAGCATCGAGGACTTTAGATCCAACTTTATAACGGTAAATACGAATACAGGCTGTCAAACAAAAATATGTTTTCGTGTCTGAGTCAGTCCGTCACCTTGAGTTTGTTGTTCGCTTATAGGCACCTGCACTTTTCATAAAACACATCGATCTAAAATTCCGGTGTACTTACTTAAACGTAAACAAGTAATAAACTGCATTATATAACAGCTGCATGTTTAAAGTTAAAGAAAGCAACAATATTCACCAGTCCATAATAATGATCTTGAAAATTTTATGGAAACGATCTAAGCTCAAACACACTTAATTTTCAGTTTAAAATATAAAGGAGCTCCGGACCTGTCTATAATTGCGAATGGTTCAAATGTAATGCAGACAAAAAATGAAGGCACATAAAACAATGGCATGAGATGGCATACCAGTCCAAAAGTATGTGAGATTTATTTGTATCTACATTATACTTCGACGTTTCAACCCTGTTACAAATTCACCGCAAGTGGTATTTTAGGACAACACAGTGTCTATTGTTTAACGCAAAAGATTTTTTGAACGACAACTATAAATCACATTGTGAAGAATTAGCGAATGTTGCAAAACCATGACGTTTTGCGTACAAGGTCATCGCATTTGCAAAGAGTTAGGCGAAATTCGTTCGAAAAAGCCTTTCTTTTATTGTCAGAGTAATCGATCTACTAATGGGCATTGAAAGCGTCTATTATACTCTTACTTTCTTTGAAAGGGAGTCATAATGAGATGAAAAAGTCAAAGATTTGCATGGACCCACCAGGCAGGTAGTGTTCGTTAATCGGTCGATTTGTCTTATTGTCGGAGATGTCGTTTGTTTGTGCCCAGTGACCGCGACTGTGCTCGAGATAAAAGTAATAAATTACAAGGAACGGAAGGTGTTTGTAACGGCCGCCAGAGGTGAAGCATAGCATCAGCCGATGCACCTTAAGGCTTTTTACTTAAGCCAATCCTCATCATCGCATTTAGGGTAAAATTGTTCAGATAAGAATTAACTAACATTTTAACATTAAGCTTTTGCTAAAATTATTTTCATATCAAAGTGAATTCATGTGCTTCTCCGTTTGAAAAATCACAAATGCCAATCAGCTATTAAAACATTATGAATAACATAGAACACGGAATAGGTATAGAATTGATATTTTTGCAAAATATCAAGGACTTTTGATTTTTATTGCTGTCTAGGTAATTAAATAGGTAGTTGTATCAATATCAATTTGCATATTATCTTCCTTGTAAAGCTCAAGTTAAGCTATAAATAATAGGCCATACAAAACTTGCTCAGCCAGATTTATTATAAAATTAATATTCAATTAGCTTTCCGCACATGCACACCGCTGGTTGGGTTATTATTAAATTTAATTTATGACATCATTTACCACCGATATTTTTTAAATTATGGCTTTTGTACCGGTTCAACGTTCACGGTGACTCTGGACGTGATCAATTTAGGAAGCTTTCGAATACCTTGTAAGTTTTTAATTAAACTTTTTTATAAGAATGTATATTGTATAGTCTTACCAAGAGTTTGGTGCAGTGAGGTAGGTATTTAAAGAAGATAATACTGTCATCTTATTTTGCATTAGGTAAGGGTATGTTACATAGGGTATATACATAAATCATGAATATACTTACATAAATCTTATAAAATGTTACTATGGAATAGTTGATGCAAGAGATGAGTAGGTACTTGTCGAGAACTTTTACGAGTCTTCTAAAAGTTTTCTAATTTTTATCGGAAAATACTATGAATGTAATTGTAATTTTTGTTTAAATGTGTCGGTAATAATACCTAACATCCAAAAATCCTCAGAAAAGGATTTTTGATAACTGGCATAGTTTTTTTAGAAATTATGTAAAACGTGGTTTTTCGCTTTATTTCCGATATATTTTTCCGCGACGCTGCCTGTCACACCCATCAACGTATTCGTAAGAAAGAGAAGGACAAAAATATCACCTAAAATTCCTTATAAACAACATTAAAAAAAATTGCTTAAAACATCAATATTATTTTTTCATTTATATGCCATTTTTTGTTGGTAGAGAGGTCTACGTAACTTTATTCAGTACAAGTTGTTTTATTACCAATTAGAATTAATCTTGCAAAAGCTGTTGTCCCAGAGTACTTTCTTATAAGACCCACATTATAATAACTGCTCTATTTTTATTTTTGTGCATGAGTCTTTGTTCTATTGTGTGATAGCACATGATGTTTTAATATTAAAATTTCAGATTAGTTACTCAGTATGAAGATAGCTTTAAATCTATATATATAAAAGAATGAGGCATTTTGGTTGTTCCACGGATCCCGCCAAAACTATAGGTCGTAGAGATCTGAAATTTGGTGCCTAGGTAGATATTAGGTCATGAATTCGTACTAAGACGGGGATTCCAGAAATTCAAATGTTAAGGGGTAAAAATCGTACATTAAAATGATTTTCCCATACAAAAGTGATTTTTTTTCGTTGTTCCACAAATTCCCGAAAAAGTAAAAGTCGTAGAGATTTGAAATTCGGTTCCTAGGTTGATATGAGGTCATAAATTCGTACTAAGACGGGGATTTCAGAAATTCTAATTTTAAGGGGTAAAACATTTAAGGCATTTTCCTTTTTTTGTTACTGGGCCGATTGCTCTAAAAATCAATATTTGAGTATCGCAACAATCATGGAGAAGGAATTAGTGGTCAAAATTTAAAAAAGTGGCCGCCATTTTGAACTTTTTTATTACTGGGCCGATTGCTCTGAAAATCGGTATTTGAGTATCGCAGCGAGCATAGAGAACGAATTTATGGTCAGAATTAAAAAAGTGGCCGCCATTTTGAACTTTTTGTTACTGGGCCGATTGCTTTGAAAATCGATATCTTACTATGACAGCAACCATAGAGAAAGAATTTAAAGAAAGGAAGAAAAAAGTGGTTGCCACTTTTTTGTTAATGGGCCGATTGCTTTCAAAACCAATATCGGACCATAGTAGCAAGCAAGCACGGACGGACAGACGTACGGGCAGACAGCGTAGGTCTTAGTAATAGGGTTCTCGCGTTTTACCCTTTAGGTACGGAACCCTAATTGAACTATATTAAACTTTTTGTACGACCTCGTATTTTCAAAATCGATAAGTGACTATAGCAGCAAGAACAAATAAATAATTTGTCGTAAAAATTAAAATAAATAGCAGTTACGATAGGAATTTTGGAAATTAAACGCCTGAGGTTGTATAGCAGAGGTTCAACGTGAGCGAAGCCGCGGGCGTCCGCTAGTAGTTTATAATTTATAAGAAATTATTAAAATTGGGAAACCTAATTTGGGTAATTAATCGGAGCTGGTGGATGAGGTTCAATTGTTGTAATAAATTATCAGAATAGACTTCTAGAATCTAGATCATATAAAAGCAATGACCTTATGAAAGCGTTTTAGTGTTCATCATATAGTGTGGAATCAATGTAGTCGCCTTTGCTTGGAAATAGCCAATCGAAAACCACCAATAGGAATTTATCAACGCGCGGGCGCCGCCGTCTACCACGTTCTAATTTATTACGCGCTATGTAAATGTGTACAAGATATTAGCGTCCATAAGATTTCTCAGTCGTGATTAGTCCATGAAATGAGAAATTCGCTCTTAATACCGTGTTTTGTACCGGACCCCAATCAGATATCGGTAGTCTTTTAAGTATAGTACTTTAATCCTGTTGTTGGTCGTAATTTATATCAGCCTAATGCGCTAAGAATTTTCATCGTTAAGTACAAATGCAAGAAAGTATGACATAAGCTAAAAATCAATATAAGTATTCATTATGAAACTTAAATTTAGCAAAAAAATTACTTACCATAAAATAAAAAGGTCACAGATATTATATTACTATCTCTAATGTAAAAGTATAATAAGGTTTTCTCGGTAAAATTTTTCTCGATAAGATATCTTGTCTATCTTGTGAAAATCATAAGAGTAAAATTGTTAGGTAGGTACAAGATTCACCCACAAAATGAATCTCAAAATATAAAAGATCTTGTTTGAAATATTAGATGTTTTAAATTTTTTTATGTTTAAATATTCTTCTTTTTTTTCGAAACGCCCAAATTAATAAAGTTGCGGCAACGAGCCAAGTGGCGACTAGGAAATGACGTATGGAGCAACACCGAGTGACGTAACATTCAACGGGATGATGACATAATTTGGGACACGCATGTTTTGAAGAAAGTTACGACTGTATATCATTAATTTTATTATTATATAGTAAAGAATATAGTAGTAGTAGATAAGATGTACAATGTACAATGTGCACTGTAATGTCAACATCCGTCCGCAAAACTCATTGCCATAAATCTGCAAAGTGTATTAATAGTCTAATAAATTTTTTGAAAAACTTAATGAAATTTGAATTTCGCGGGCTAGTAGGCTCGAAACACCTTAAATGAAATGAAACTAGTAGTAGATATCCCACCAAAAACATTCTGTAAAAAACTAGCCAAAGTCAAAATGGAGCTGCTTGTTTATCTCTAAAAAGTACTGAAATCTAGACAAAGTCGTGCCAAGTCTAAGGTTCCTTACTGCGATTTCTTTATTATTATAGTTAATGTTGCGTGACTTGGCCGTTGAAGGGTACACAAGGGTTTAAACCAGGTGCTCCATGACACCATTGCACCAATCTGTCGCCAGAATTCATCGTCAATGAGTAGCGGTTCTTGGTCTTCAACGGCCAAGTCACACAACATTAACTATAATAATAAAGAAATCGCAGTAAGGAACCTTAGACTTGGCACGACTTTGTCTAGATTTCAGTACTTTTTAGAGATAAACAAGCAGCTCCATTTTGACTTTGGCTAGTTTTTTACAGAATGTTTTTGGTGGGATTTCACTTCTTTTTGTAGAAACTTCAAAATATTACAAAATATTTCTGTCCGTTTTTCTAGATACATTAACTGCATAAATAACTTTGTAATCTCATATAATTTATATGGAATTACAAAGTTATTAATGCAGTGATCACCAGGTACTCCAGATCTTCGATTATCCTAGTTTTTATAGTTTTCCCTTTATGTGGCCATTAAACCCTAACTCTGTACCAAATTTCAGCTCTCTGAGTTTATGGGAAGTACTAGTTCTATTTTGATGATCATGAGTCAGTCAGTCAGTCAGTGTCGAAAATGCGAAACTTTGCTTTCGCATAACTTCGGAACTATATGACCTACAGACTTGAAATTTTGGGTTTTAAGTATGTGATTATAGCTTACTGGATAGCGAAAATTTCAGCGTTCTGGTCTTATCCAGAGATTCTCAAATAGGAGCCCGAAAATGCGGCGAAATGGTTCCTGTAAAGATGGTACGGCAGTTTTGCTTCGCGCTTTGACTTTGGCGGGGGCACTGCCGTGCCCCCTGATTAATACGTGTAGAGCTACCAGTGAAGAATATATTAAGTATATTAAAATAGATAAAAGAACATCCAATCGCATATCAGCTCAGGTAAGAAATAAAAGCAAAAGATTGGACGAATAAAACACGAAGCGCGATACCGGGTAGCCTAAGTAGATTCCTGATACGTAGACGACAAGTAAAAATAATTAGTGGTGTTCAAGCCGCGATAATACAATTTTATTTAAAACCAAACCTTATTGTCAATCAGTTAGATTTCATTTTATATTGATTCTAAGAGTAGCTATGCGATTATTCACATGAGGCATTAGTACCTTGGCGGCATGATCTTAAGAGAATTAGTGGGTATTATGAATGTGTGCAATAAGTACCTATACTCAGTTGAAAATTGCCGCATCTTTAAAATTTTTGCATGGACAAATTAACAGAGGATAAAATATAACAATAGTCATGAAAACCAAAATAGGAATTTTTTCAAGTCCTTAGTAAAGGTTAAGAGAATCTACCAGCTGTAAGCTTTCATACAAAAAATGGAAAATTCTTTTCAAAAAAACCGACTTCAAATGCCACTACAAAGAGTAAAATAATTTTTCAATGTAGGTACACCAATTCGAAGTCGGGCGATTAATACGAAGGACTATGATCGCACGAATACCCTTTCAAACAAAAAAAGAATTTTCCAAATCGGTTTACGCGTCTTCGAGTAATAGGTGAATATACATAAAAAAAAGATGCCGACGAATTGAGAACCTCCTCCTTTTTTTGAAGTCGGTTAAAAAGCGATAACGTTTTTGTACCCGTAAATGTAGTCAGATTTTCATAGTTTATAGATAATAATATATTGCAGACACAATGCATGTACGTTTTATTTTCGTCATGTTATCACTTGAAGAAATATTTCAAGAACAAAATGTAGGTATCTGGACTTTCAACTGTTTCTATACGAACATATAGATAGTATTTTTGAAAACTTTTCGCGTCACGCTTAGTCACTAGACGATAGTCTTAATGGAACACCAATGATCGGGTATGCTTCACTGACGGTATACGATTAGGTACATAACACTAATCATGATAAATTAGCTAAAGCAGAAGCGTATTCTTTGCCGGTATTAACTATGGCTGTATCAAGTAAAATTGCTAGATGATGTCGCCTGTAGAATATTTTCCTAGTGTCTTCTATACGACTGCATGTGAGGACTTATTTAGTATAGTTTTGGCTCTCAGCGTCGGCCGCATTAAACTCAGTTTTTCACCAGTGCCGCTTAAACCGTACATTTTTTTAGTTTAGTGTTAATTTTTTAAATTATAGCCCAAGCGTTCATCTTTTTCAACGTTTCTGATATGAACCACAAAGGTGTGGAGCGTTCTGTTCTGCCCTGTCAAGTGCAATAGGGGTGCCTTCAAGAGAAGAGCGAAAAGGCAATTTCTAGGCAAACTCATTCCAACCTATAGTAGACATCATCATTGTTTTCCATCAAGTACAGTAGAACGACTGACTTACACCCGGTTTCTTCAACTGATTTTTACTGAAAAGTAATAGCGGTCTGATCTTTATGTCTTTCGTGATAAGGGTCAGACCACCATATTTAACTATGACTTTTCAGTAAAAGTCAGTTGAAAAACCGGGTGTTAAAGGGTGTTAAAGGGGTAACACTTAGGAGGTCCGACTGATATTAAGTAAAATATTTTCAGACTCCCTACAAGATGAGTAATCATAATGTGTCGATTCACTAGATAAGTAGTTATGGTAAGACATATTGCCTGGACCTGTATATGCTGTTGTATAAGACGTACCTATCCACTGGACGCGGCGAATCACCCAAAGAAATTTTACTAGCAGTGAGGACACTATATACATATAGTTCGCTCTGCAGCCACCCGTAGAATATTGACAGAAGACTTTACTGTTTGCTTGTATGAAAAATGTTTAGTAAAACGTTCGGATGGCCGTATCCTCAGGTCCATATCGGTGGGGGTTAAACATTTTTGTACATCTCTAGCTGTAACTGTCCAAAGAACTGAGACGAAGTGACGAGTGGAAAATATTTTTTAAGAATACATTAAGATCTATAGACTTCTCTGGTAGCATGCCTAAAATTTTCCAAGCTAGACACAAAACTAGCTCGAAATTCAAAATTCTAGACGGGAACCTTTAAAAATTCACCCGCTATTCAAGATTAATGCGTCCGTTTATATTGAATATAATAGGATGACCTGTTTGACGATGCACCGACTACTTGTAATGGGCAGATGGTATACATGTTTTACTCATAGCAACCAGTTTTTTGACGTCTCCAGTGTTTCCTAGTTTTCAGGTGCACATACGATCTGAATATTTTAGGCTACACCTACCTGAGTTTTGAGAAAGAATAACGCTAAACTATATCAATATCTTCATAGACGTAGTTGTGCATGACTACATTTTTCGCTAATAGTGGGCAAATTTTATTCAGGCTACACGCCATAAACCTACAATGCGTAGTTAGCCTAATATTTGCGAAAAACTAAACAAAATTTGAAATTCCGGGGCTAGTAGAGCCGAAAAACCAGAATAACTATATTGGTTAATTTCTGAGATATATATAGTATCCAAAGATCTTGTTCAATTATAATTATCTAATTTATTTATTTATTTATTATTACATAATATCCTTGCCAAAGTTACAGCTTGCACCAAAACGTTTAGCAAGTCAGAGTCTGAGTACAAACGTTGATAACGTAATTACAATTCGTTATTTTTTAGAAATGAAAATATGTGCTTTACACACCTAAGCAGGACCGTTATGCCATAATCTAGTAGGAAACATTTCAGTTTCAGTCCACTTTCCAAGGGTTTGTTACATTTCCAAGGGTTTATTGGTATCTCTATTATTGTAAATATCAATCGATTATTACCTTTACTAACGAAATAGTTACCTACATTTGAAAAAAGTTGGATTATTATTGAGGCACTCATGAAGTTTTCTTCTGAGCCTCTTTTTTCTTCTGAGCCTCTTTTGCTTATCTGTCTAATCACCATGGGATTGACCACATAAAAATACGCATGACACTTTTATTACTTGTATTCTGTTTTCATCTTGATGTCATTAGTCATGCCCTCTTTGATGTTTTATCGTTGAACATTTTTATGTTGGCATATCTAGCTTGTTATTAAGTATCCTCGTTGATGGAAAGATGTAAGAAAAATATTCCGAATGGCTTGTGATCATTTTTCTTTTAGATCCAGTTAGAGTGGTATGAGCGATTAAAATATACAATAAACAAGCGGACTAAATACACGAAAAACCATACGCAAGTCTATTTTTTACTTCTATAAAAGTGATCGCCAACCACCCTGATCTTTGAATTGGTCAAAATTCTACTACAATTCACTTGTTTTACCGCCTTCTTATAATAATGGGGTCTTACACTACTTTTGAATTTGATAAAAAATATTACTTTATTATAAACTAGGATAAAAATAATAACGTGCAGTGAAAGAAATATTAAAATCCAACGAAGATTTACAAAGTTACAGGCGTTTAAACTTTGGAGTGGGGGGATCTTCTATCCCTTTCTCGCAAAATGAAAATTTGTATGAAGCCGCACGAAGCTACTATGGCATTGGTACGGTGTGACGTCACAATGTCTCTGTTGCTATCTCTGTCTAATCACAAATCTTTAAATGCTTATAACTTTTTTGTTATTTGATCGATTTAATTAGTTCTTTCAGTGCACGTCATTATTTTAATTCTACTTTATAATAAAGTAATAAAAAAATTGGAGTCAAATACCCTATTGTCGGTTAGCTTACCTTTTTTTTATTACGAGGGGGGAAATCTCCACTTAGATATCCAATTACATAATGTGGGATTTTTACCCACTAAAACCCCCTCGGACATCCTCAGCGATCACTTTGGAAACCTCCGGGATCTCATACGAACGCACCGGATGCTCCCTTGCGCAACGCCCGTTGGGCTCACCTCTGGCATATTTGCCACTTTCAGGCAAGGTTAGGGTCAATCGCAAGGACCCAGACGACGGATAGCTTACCTAACCCTAAACGAATTTAGGTATATCATATTATTCACATTTTTTACAAAAAAATATATGGGTACCTTCTTACAGTGTAGTCAAGTCCTTGTTATCTTAAATCACCCGAATTTAAGGTAACAAAGCAGCCGAAAGTATTTTTTATTCCAACTACACAGCATCGCACTGCAACGCTGAATAGGTAACCGAGTGGCAGTTCAGATTAACTCTGGTCTCTGAGTTAATTGGAAAATTGAAATCCCTAATCCTACCTTGTTAATATTTTTGCAACACTGTAAGAATAATTTGTACTCTATATTCCTATACAAAATTCTATATTTAATTACCTGGCATTCTATAAGAAGTTATAAAACTTAAAACACAAGTTGTAAGTTTTATAACTTCTTTGTCCTTGTCGCAAGGGTCCAAGGTTCGAATAACAGACACATACATACCATCAAGAAGACAGTCACTGCAGTAGAAAAGAAAGAGAGGTGTTAAAACTGAACTCTTCTTAGCTAACTAGCTAACAGAGGGCTAACTGCTTAATTTTTTAAATTATAGCAATTCAAATGCACGAATATAATACAAATAACGGAAATTCACAATAATAAAAATAAGTCGGGTTTTCCTTCCTGACGCTATAACTTCAGAACGCACGAACCGATTTCCACGGTTTTGCATTCGTTGGAAAGGTCTCGGGCTCCGTGAGGTTTATAGTAAAGAAAATTCAGGAAAAATTTCAACAGAAAAGCGGGAAAATCTTTTTAGCGGGAAAGCCATCTGGTGGCGAAACGGAGTTCGCCGAATTTGCTAGTTCACAATAAAAATATTGAAATTAAATCCGAATAAGCTTTCTTACATGTAATAGATTTTTTACAGTAAATGTAACTGAAACAAAAAACATTTTAAAAAAACAAATCGCCGAAATCGTCTCCAGACTTCAGCTGTTTTGCTTTTCAAATTTTAGACTCATCCATAAGTATAACTGAATGTCATTCGTTTAAAATTCGACCATGCAATATGTCTAGACTCAGACGGAATATAAAATGGTCTGTGACCTAGAATTACCTACTTTAGATAAAAGAGTATTGAATTTTTTTTAACTATCAAATCTTTAATTATTACTTGTTCTACTAGGTAGGTAAATAAGACAAATATTTTCTAGGCTCTAAGTCAAAGATAAGGCTGTATTTTTTTAATTTGATTTCAATCTAATGTGGAAGAATATTATGAAATTATAATGGGATATAAAACAGATATTCTATAAAAAGTAACTGATATTTTTGTTTGGCAAACGTTAGATTGATAATAAAATAAATAAATATGTATCAGGACATTACACACCAAGCCCCAAAGTAAGCTTTAGCTTCTTGTACTGATAAATATGTATATATGAAAAACACAATTATTTAGTAAATAATTTCAGTAGTGGGAATCGAACCCGACCTCCGACGTAAACGGCAGGTTCGGTCGTCGCGGTAGCGAACTCGTAATGATTAATTTTATTTTCATTACGATCTATTTCTATAACATTAATTACACCCACGTCGCGAAATGAGTTCATAATAAATTATAACTCAACACTATTATCTCATTAAAACGTAACATTAAAAATAGCCGCTACCTCGATGGGACATTCAATTTTTAAACGAAGCTGTAGACAACAGAGTTATAACACATATATATGTAACAAGTAACAACATCTCGGACCTTGATGTATTGTAAAATAATGTAACAGGCAGATCTTTTGTCACCGTGACATATCGCCTATACCTGTTCTGAGATTTTTTATCCATCTATAGTCATCTGCACTTCCTAATCATACCTACTCGAGATCAGAATTTTAATACAAGCATTTCATCAAAATCACCATATTTGTGGATTCACATTGAGATTCATATGCCCTCGTATTGTGTCCATTCGTTTCGTTTCTCTACAAGGATTATGTTAAAATAATGCTGGCAGTCGGTTGTTTGTGCATCGGCCTGTCACTAACATTTCAATCTCGTAGGGTTTTTGCTGCAACATCACTTGTAGTACTTCGGAGGGCATCAATATTTATAGTTTTCAAACATCTTTATCGACGCTGGTTTGACATCTCGGACGGAATAAGGGAGAATATGAAACGCTTCTGCTGTATTTATTACCGTCGCATTTCTTTTATATGCTGATCGTGCCTTTCGTATTAATAATATTCTCTGTTGCGTTACTTTATAAGCTGCACTTATGATTCATCATTCCGAGGAGACCGAAGTTGTCAATACATGTAAAGTTGATAAACAAACGTTAATAGTCGGTTATTTCGAAAACGATTCATTAGTGGTCGAGGCTGCTTAAAGAAATGTAACAAATGACACAGTTTAATTTGGAAGACAGAGTCGGACAGGTCGCGTATCGATCACGGGTGGACTGGCGAGCGGCCAAGCGACCAAGTGGTGGGCTGCGCCGGCGACGTGCCGTGGCAGGTGCGCGCGTGCATGCAGCCCGCGACTCGCTCCTCTCGTCACCACTGTCGCCACTCGCCACGCCGACACACCGCTGTCGAGCCCTTCTTTCATCTTCCAATTTCAACACAAGAAAGATCCACGTGGCTGCTGCAAAAATATTCATAAAGACAATCCACGTTGGTACACCTACAATGTGTTTACCAGTCCTCAACCTTGAGTTTTTTTACTCTATCCACGTCCGAGTTTGCAATAAATCATTGCAGAGACGCTTATTATGATAGGCAATAAATTGAAATGCACTTCATAAATTCTTAATACAAATTTCGACTTGAATCGTGCGCATTGCCGCAAGCAGTACATCACAATCGAGCAAGCGTAGCAAGGCACGAAGACGATCGAGCCAACTATTCATTGGCGCTCAAACGGGCATTCGGTTCTAAATATTAACGTGCCTTCTTATACTCGGTATAGATAGTGCATTATTAATTTCTGTCGTGAGCGTACTAAGACCATTGCAAAGTTATTAATTGTGTACTTTGATCATTACAGGTACAGTTAACGCGAATGGAGAGACGAAACGGCAGAGGACGTCGTACACCCGGTACCAGACCCTGGAACTAGAGAAGGAGTTCCACTTCAACCGCTACCTGACGCGCAGGAGACGGATCGAGATCGCGCACGCGCTCTGCCTCACCGAGCGACAGATCAAGATCTGGTTCCAGAACCGGCGCATGAAGTGGAAGAAAGAGCACAAAATGGCTTCGATGAATATCGTGCCGTACCATATGAATCCATATGGCCATCCTTACCAATTCGACCTTCACCCGAGTCAATTTGCACACTTATCAGCATAGGATCAGTGGAATTTTTCGAATAGTGGATAACTGATTTATTAATCATATTAGTCGACCGTTTTTAAAACGGAGTTGTATGTGACATCACAGCAGCAAAAGTGGTGTTACAGCAATTAGACTAGATCAGTTATTCGCTGTTCGAAAAATTTTACTAGACAAACTTGTTGAAAGTTGTTATTGACATTCAGTGACGTTTAAAAACAAAATGTGCTAGTGTTGAAATATAAAAGTGCAAACAAGAAGACGTAGGACAATGAAACATTCTGACGCCGATAACCATAATAATAATTAAGTCTAAAATCTGTATATAATCCTTATTTTTTAATTTTTGACTTGCAGCTATGTTATACAAATAACTTAGAATCAACATGAATATGTCAAAATGTTGATTTAGAATGAATTTCACCTAGTCATAAGTTATAAATTACATTATATTCCTGAAATTGTAAGATATAAACAAATAACGATTATCGTGTAAATTGTGATGGCTAGATAGAAAATAGGATAGGTGTGTTTTTTAGACTTCAAATATTGAAAATATCAGTCCTAATACAAATCTATTAACATGGTATGTGTATAGAATAGCTGCCACGCAAAGTAACAAATTCGGAAATGTACAGGGATAAGATAATTTTTTGGCGAATTCAAAACAAAATACTTAAATAATTTACAAAATTTAAGGTAATTAACCATTTGTACTGGAATCATTTAATTAGTAATTATAATGATAATTAAATGAACTTTATTATTTTACTAGCCAGGGCTTGAAAGAAAGCAGTGAAATTATTACAGGATATAAGCTCAGTTAGTTTAAACAACTGTTAAATGTAGTTAATCCTTCTTAGTTTGTATATATAAAACTAATTGCCCTTAGGAAGTACCTATCTGAAAAAGTTTAATATATTCACTACTCTAGTGTCAACTTTTTCGACGAACTGTTTTATGTTCCTGTTCTTAGTTGTAAATAATAATATTACAAATATGATTATAATCATGGATATGAAAGCATTATAAGTTAAGGATATCTTTAATTTATAGTTTAAAATGTCCACCAACGATAACAACTTATCAATTCATATGACTAAAGCATAAAGCGTACTTTAAAATCTTTAATGTCGTATTTGTAAAATGTACTTAAAACATAGTTAAATTAGTGTGTAAAAATAATTTCTTCTTAAAAGTATTTTAATATTGCGTCTATTCTACCTAATTCTTCCATTCATATTTTCGTTTCAATTATTATTATTGCTACGTGTTTTGTTAGAACATCATAAATGTCGTGGTCAGCTGTGATATTTTGTTAAATTTTATTCATAAGTGAGACAGCTTTTTGAGTTTCTTTTTTTAAACAGACTGTGGTTGTATCATGTTTTCTTAATTTCGACTTTTTATCTGTTCATTTGTTGCTTTATTTATTGTTTGTAAATAGTAGGTTAGGTCACTTAGTGTAATTTAATTGCAGAATCATAATATTTACTATACTTAGATGCCCATGTTATTTGATCAGTAACATTTTTTTTATGTACTTTAGGTTGTGCAATAGAGTGTGGCCTATCAATCGAACTGTATCTATTACTTCCTTTGTATATTAACTTTTATTTACTTGTGTTATTTCTTTATAATTATTAAATATAAATATCTTTATCGTTCATTCCAGTTAAATGAGAGCTCTAGTGAAGTATGCTACATGATCATTTAAATTATTGTATTGTATGAATAAAGTGTATCTATTATTAAATTTGAGAAAATTGGTGAAAATGATAAAATAAATTATGAATATAGATATGGTTTTTATTGTGGTTACGCACATATCCTTTCACCTGGTTTAAAAAGAGACAGTAGATAAATATTATAGAACTAACTGGCATTGGCTTTTCAAATTATTTCAAATTTCAATGTAGAGTTTATTTTGATCAAAGATTTATATGAGAGCAAACAAAACCTGTCAGTTACAATCATTCTATATTTAGGATGGAAATTATAGACAAACATGAACACTTTGCTACACCAAGAAATTTATAGTGTATACGTAACAGGAAATCTGTGAAAACTAAATAGTAATTTTATACTTTACTAAAGCGGAAGCTGGGCTGCCTCTCTCTCGGCGCCTCCAACTTAAAAGAATACTCTAGTGGTAGGACAGACTGCATGATGTCAGGGTTAGGCAGTTCGGTTCAATGACTGTTTCGATCTCAATCCTATTAGGTTTTGCATTAGTATATAAGTAACTCAATGAGATTTTGTAACTATACGGGTCTTTTTAACTTAGTCTAATAATTTAAATAAAAAATCTAAATATATTCGTTTCTCATAACACATTCCCTATTGCCATTTAAGAATTGTATAAAATTCTTAGTAAATGTGTTAAAATAATTATTTATCACATAATATATTTCCGACTGATTTTAGGATTTCTATAGAATTCCTGGGAACTGTATACAATTCCTGATTTCATACACTTTCTGTGACATATTATACATAATAATAAGCATTTTACGGATAATAAGGCTGCAAATATAAAACTTAGATCCTTTTACAAAAAAAAAATCTAGCAAAGGAAAATTGTTTGCGAGTTCATTTGAAACATTTGCTGCAACCGCCAGCTCGACGCCTCCGTTCATATCGAGTGATGATAAATGATAGCACCAATGACAACCTGCGAGGGGCGCCGGAACCACGTGCCAACAAAGACTCGAAAAATGTGAAGGTTGCTTTAGTTTGTAGGTCGCGGCCGAGTATCGGAGCCTGAACCTATAAATCATCCTGTCCGAATATTTTGCTTTATACTTTTACAGCGGCTGTATCCGGTGTAAATATCTATACTTAGATCATGAATATTGAATGATAACAATATTATTATTAGGACTTGTAGTTAAAATTCTATGATAAGTATAAGGATTCCCTTAATTTTTCCCTGTACTGAATGTCAACTCTATTACGTTAATACTATTTTCTGCCAGTTGCTTTTTGCATAAAAGTCAATTTTTGGATTAAAGCCAAAATATTCTTATTAGATACCCTATACCTAAGTACTAATTTACAGTTGCTGATTTAAGGATAATGTTTGCCAAGTATCCATAACTTTAAGTCCGGAAACTTTGATGGTCGAATTCAGATCAAATTCCAAATGATAACGAAAAACTATGAGCTAAGTATCCCGTCAAAATAGCCTCCCATAAATCTGATTGGTAAGGTTGACGTTGGCTTTGGTTTGATTATAAAAGCAAAGAAATAGGTATTGCACAACAAAGGTACAAGCAAAGGTTTGTTTAGCCATCGGTACAAATTATTACCTATGCTTCAATCAAAAAGCTTTATAATATTTAATACAAAACTCGTTTCGATATAGATTAGGCCATAGGTAGTATTGAATTTAATGCCACATACTTACATTCTCACACTGAGTATATAAAAAGATTGGCATATCTACTTTCACAATACCTATAGGTAATAGGTATGATATTATGCATAGGTAGTTACGAAGGCACTATAACATTACGACTACAGATTCAAGATCGTTCTGTGGTAAAACCGATACCAAACATACCAAAGGTCCAGATACCCATCGTATTCTGTGTCACATTATGACTAATATTATTAATGTAGTCCTGTCGGGCCGATCGCGGCTGGATTTCCAGATACCTTACATTAAGGTGTGCTCTGTGTCGCGAATCATTTTTCATCCTGGGCCCACTGTATCGCTTGTGTCGTGTATGACATCGGTTTGACCGTTTATTGCCCGTGGTACCCCCGATGGTCCCCCCGGGGTACCACGGGAAATTGTTTTGCCCGTGGTACCCCTGGAGATTCTAGGGGTACCACGGGTAAAAAAAAATTACCCGTGGTACCTCTGCAAATCAAAAAATACAAAAAAAGGAAAACGCAATTAAAAACCGTTTTAAGACTATCCTTTATGCTTAAATAGAAATAATTGATTAAAGTGACAAAAGAAAACACGAAACTTAAACTAAAGCTGCAAAGTTTTTTTTATAGTTCCTTAAACTTAAATTTTTATTTTTCAATACAGTTGTATGGTATGGCGCACTTTCAGAGGCTGTCATTAGTATTCGAAAGTTAAATCTTACGCACAGGCATCTTTCTTTTCGTGGTCGTAACTTACTTTTACAAGCTCGATCATTACTTTTGCAAAACGTTTGATACCAAGGAGTTTTCATTGTACAATAAAATGGGATGGACACAGAAGGATTTTTTTTTCGTTTTCTTTTATCTTTTACCTTTTATCTTTTATCTTGTATCTTTTATCTTTTATCTTGTATCTTGTATCTTGTATCTTGTATCTTGTATCTTTTATCTTTTATCTTTTATCTTTTTTGTTTTATGTTTTATATTTTATCTTTTATCTTTTATCTTTTATCTTTTATCTTTTATCTTTTATCTTTTATCTTTTATCTTTTATCTTTTATCTTTTATTTTTTATCTTTTATCTTTTATATTTTTATTTTTTATCTTTTATCTTTTCGATTGCGAATTCGAAGTCGCCTTCGATTTCGATCTTCGATATTTTATTTAAGGTAAAAACCAAACAAGGTGGAAATTGGCCCCCAAAATCTTGAGCAAACATATTATCTCTTTGATTTGTTTTTTTACTAATTCTCACAACTGTATTGAAAAACGTCGTGTGATACACGGGTGTATATGTTTTTGCAAACTCGTGACATTAAAAACCCTCGCCTTCGGCTCGGGCTTGTTAATGACAGCTCGTTTGCAAAAACCTACTTTCCACCCTTGTATCACAATGTACTATTGTACTCCTTTTTATTTAAAATAAACAATAACATTTAAAATTAAGACAAATTATGTTTTCAATTCCTTTCACACTAAAATATTTGTTAATTACGAGCCTTTTTATTTAAAATAAACTGACTAAACAAACAATTTAACGTAAAACAAAACAACTTACATAATTTCAGTTCCTGAAACTAATTTTTTGTTAAAGTAGATATTGTGTATTGTGTGCGGAAAGTTATACTTTTCTGCACAAGTGCCTTTTTTATTTTCCACCGCGCCTTCGGCCTGGGTCAACAAACTGGGACTCACAAAGAAATGACAAACTTTCTTACTTACTTTTTTTATATGAAATAAACTGACAAAATAAACCATAAAACTTAAAACAAAACAACATACTTTATTTTAGTTCCGTAATATTTATTATTTATTCCTTAAATATATAAAAATAGCAGCTTTCCTGCTCTTCCCGCGTACATGGAAATGTCTTCTTTTTGAGCAAAAAAATATTAAAAAAATAAAGTAAAAATAAACTATAAAAAATAAAGAAAGTATTAAAAAATATTTTAGTTTCAGAGACTGAAATAATGTAAGTCTTTTTGTTTTACGTTCAATTGTTTGTTTAGTCAGTTTATTTTAAATAAAAAGGCTCGTACCTACGTAACAAATATTTTAGTGTGAAAGGAATTGAAAAGTTGTCTTAATTTTAAGTGTTATTGTTTATTTTAAATAAAAAGGAGTACAAAATAAAAATTTAAGTTTAAGGAACTATAAAAAAAACTTTTCAGCTTTAGTTTAAGTTTCGTGTTTTCTTTTGTCACTTTAATCAATTATTTCTATTTAAGCATAAAGGATAGTCTTAAAACGGTTTTTAATTGCGTTTTCCTTTTTTTGTATTTTTTGATTTGCGGAGGTACCACGGGTAATTTTTTTTTACCCGTGGTACCCCTAGAAGCTCCAGGGGTACCACGGGCAAAACAATTTCCCGTGGTACCCCGGGGGGACCATCGGGGGTACCACGGGCAATAAACGGGTTTGACGACTGATAAGGTACCGTTTAAGGTAAACGTTTGGCGTTTGTCTAGCTGACCGACATCCGACAACCGACACGTTGATCCAACATGGTGACTCATGCACCCAGTGCATGACATCCGACAGCTGAAAAACTCCAAAACTGTTCGGATAATTTGGATATCGCTATAGGTAGGTACCACTGAACCGATATTACTGTCGCGGTCGGTCCAACTTGCTTTTAAGATACATATAAGTAACGCGTCTGAAGGATGTCCAGTTCCACGTAGGTATCATTTCGCTCACTTTAAAAGTTACCTACCTACTCAGTACTCATACGAGTACTATCATTCGATATCTACGATACTTATTCGCTTACCGACAACCAATAACTGACGCTTCTGTGAAAGCAGAAGATAAGGCATTTGGTTCAGAGCTCTGCTTCTCATCAGGGGTTTGAATCCCAGCAAGCAATTCTTATTTCTTACTTTCCAGAATTGTCTTTGTGAATTGAATTTGAGTAAAACTAATCATTGTTCAATTGTAAAGGAAAAACATCCTGAGGGAACCTGTACATCTCAGAGTTCAAGATAATAACGATCACAAAGCTCTACAAAGATCCGCCAAACTGCATTTTGCCACATTTACGTTTGACTAGAATACCACAATATAATATTTTCTACAGTGCCATCTTTGTAGTTTCTGTCAAACTTAAACGAGAAAACGAGCCAGTCAGGCAGACAGAACAGACAGCCTCCTAAAACCTACACCAGCAGCAAAACGAGCGCAAGAAACGGTTAAAAGTTTCATGAAACTTCCTAAAGATGGCGTAAGATGTTCTGTTTTCAGGTACAAAATAATATTCTTATAAGAGTTTCAGAATAACATTATTAATTTATCCTTAGTTTGTCAGGAACATCAAAAGTTTAAAACTCTATGATTTTACAACAAAATAAAGATATAAATGAATTTACGGGTGCTGCTAAACCAAGGTAGTGTGGTTACGAAAAAGGTTTGTTTCAATGTCTTGTCAAACGTTATGACTATTCAACGCGAGATGGCGCTGCAAAGAGTCGGCAAAACAGTCGGTATTGAATTTTCAATGTCAAACCCAATTGACGGAGCTTCAAGCTTTTGAAGTTATGAGAAAGCTCCCTAAAAGCTTTGCAGGAAGACGCGTTTCATGAGTGCTTTAGAATCGATTTCATTATTTTTCACCTTATAAACAAGTAGCGGTGATGGCGGCCAGTTTGAAAAAGGTAAGAAAATTTGTTTATTACAATATTTTATCATTTTTGTACTCTGAAAAGCATTTTCTTCGCGCTGAATGGAAAAATCATTATTTCGTGCGAGACCTGAATTTGAAATTAGATGACACAGATTCGATATGCATCCAGATTTTACTATGTGGCAAATAATTTTGCTGTCTTTGATAATTTATATTGTGCAATATTTTTTATTAGGTAATGCAATTGTAGGATAAATATTGCCGCAGCTATTAATAATCTCATTTGTTTTTCCGGCGAAAGTTAACTAAGTTAACGTCAAAAATGACAACTTTGATAAGTTCATCAATTAATGTAGGGACGTACCTATAATACTTTATTAAGTTTTTTAATCGACATGTTTTTCTTTTTACAATTAATATATTTAAGGATGGTACAATTTGCATAAGCATTGCTTTTCGTATATTCATGCAAGCAACTGATAGAGTTTTGATAACTTTGTTACTTAGTAATCAAATAGGAATGAAGTAGCTAAATAATATTTATTTTTTTCACATTAATACCGACAAACATTTCACAAATTAGATTCTTAGTTTATCCTTTTACATTAAATAGGATTTAAAAGGTTTAAAAAATAAATCCCTACAGCTAATCATAAGTAGCGACCAAACAGCCTGCGTCAAATGCCTGAGTATAAAAACCGTTGACTTGAAATTTATACCTGACTTCCATGAATGGCGATATTTTTGTTCAAAGGTTGCCCAAAAAAAGGCAATAAAATATGGCCGCCACAAAGGCACCTCTGGTGCGCCTGCGCCGAGTCGGGACTTGCGCATTTTAATTGAAGGGAATCGATGGCGTTACTAACTGTTCTAGAATGGCTCCAGAACCACTGATTTCTATATTTCTGGATCGCTGACTGTCAACGAAAAATGAAAGCACTTGATTTTCGCCATTATAGCGCTGATCGTTGCGTAACCTGGCGTGAGCGTCTATGGAACTAAAATCAAAAGACATTCAAAATGTCAATTAATACCGTAGAAGTTCGGGGGTGGCGCTTCAAATCGGCACAAAAAATGAACTGTCAGATGTATTGAATCATAAAGCCAGAGCTATGGAGGTCAGTGTCCAAAACGAATTAATTCAAGTTTAGACAATGTACCTACAATAAATATATTATTCTTGAATAAAGAAATTCCTTACTTTATGCTGAAGTGTTAAAATTTGTTCGTTGTTTTTAAAGATTTACGTAGGATCTGTCTTCTTCATAGAAAAGAAAAGATTTGAATCGAGAACCATCAGTAGGAGTATCTTGACTTTTATGAATCGCATCGGAACACATCGATTCGAAGTCGGGAATATCTTATCGACGTAGTCATTTTGTGCCTTGGCCTTGTCTTTATATCGCTCTGAATTGCTTTGTATCGCCTCGGTTGAAGACGACTTTAGCAGTTTAAGCCGAGTTGATTCTGGCTGCAGAACTTTATTTTCAGATAAAGAAATTGTTTGTATTATAGAACAACCAATCAAATAGGTACTATAACATAATAATACATATAACATTGTGACTAGCCTTTTCGTCCAGTTTTATGGTTGGCAATAGTTATTCAAAGCTTAGGGGGATACTTACAAAAAATTAAATAGCTCATACCTCGTGGCTACCTAAGTCGACATAGCATTCCTTTTTTTTTACGCTATACAAGTTAGTACTTGACTGCGATCTAACCTGATAGTAAGTGATGATGCAGTCGAAGATGTTAGCGTACTAACTTGGAAGGGGTAAGTTAAGTCACCCCAACAGTTTCTACACAGCATCGTACCGGAACGCTAAATCGCTTGGCGGTACGTCTTTGCTGGTAGGGTGGTAACTAGCCACGGCCGAAGCCTCCCACCAGACAACTATACGGATTTTATACGGACTTTTTTTAGGGTTCCGTACCCATAGGGTAAAGCTGGGACTCAATATTATTACGTTATTAATATTATAAATTCGTTGATATTACTAAGATTCCGCTGTACGTCCGTCCGTCCATCCATCAGAGATACAGCCAGCCAGCTGTATCTCTTTAACCGTGATAGCTACAGACTTGAATTTTTCACAGATGATGGATTTTTATTGCCGCTGCATAAATATTGGGGGGCTCCCATGCGACAATCTTGATATTATGTTGGATTTTTAATTTGATGGGCAGCGGTGTTTACTTAACTTCAATAGGTACTCCGTACTATTGACAATTGGTCTTGATAGTACGGAACGCTCAGTACACGAGCCCGACTCTCACTTGACCAATTATTAGTAAACTAGCAAAGTATTACTGAATACTGATTATTATTAATGATCCATCCACAGACTTGTATACTAAAGACAGGGCGAACAGCGCGAAAAAATGTCGCCAGTTTAAGGGAGCAAGAATGACTATTTTGCACCCTCCCCTGTCAGTAGTCAGTATAGGTAGATAGGTACAAAGACGTATTTTTTTTTTTTAAATAATAATAATTTTGCAGGCAAGGTGACCACAGACACATAGATAAAAAAAATATAAAAATATAAACATGTATTTCGCAGGAATTTCGACAGATGGCGCTACATTTTCTTGTATGAAGAACGTTTACGTAAAATGTTCGGATGGGCCTATCTTGACTATTTTTATCTATTGATCCATCATATCTAATTTTACTTTTATTATGACAGATGAACAAAGAAGTCATCCTTTCTCATCTCATTTTCATCTTAACCTTTTAAGTTACAGAACCCTAAAAATTTATAAAACACCTATTTTAAAAATACACAGTCCACGAAATAAGGTGGGTAAAATACTAAAGTAAACAATAAAAGCAATAAATATTATAAAGAGAATAACCGTTTGAATTTGAAAAAAGAACACTCAATTGTTCGTGAACACGACTCAGTTTAAAGAGCCGCCTGTCGGCTTATGCGGAGGGAAGGGGAGCGGATTAAATTGAAATTCTTTTTTTAAATACACCAATAGGGGGAGCAGTGACGTGGGATTGGCGCTGCGCGTTCGAGTAGAATAATCTTTAGTTAGGTTGATTGACAGGGGCTTTGCATTAACACTCTTACCTCTATATTGGTATCAAGTTAATGCTGACTAGGTATCAAAGGTCTAATGCTTATTATGGGCCTATGTAATCGAATATATTGCTTTAGGTTGATTTTTTTAGGCACGTCTTATATGCTAAAACCACTAAGGTTGCTTGTCTTTTAGGGATCCCTAATAAAGTTTAAATGGTTTTGGTAGTAGGAAATCCCTCCTATCCCATAGCTCCTATTGAAAAAGGGCAGATTAGAACTAAGTATTTATTTGTAAGAACATAAAAGTACTTTATTAATGTTTAGGGTTCCGTACCAAAATGATAAAAACGGTTCCCTAATAGTCCGATTGTCCG